>CM041638.1:38276330-38384217 GCA_023333625.1 Bothriochloa decipiens | reverse complement strand
GGGGGCCGAGGCCGGACGGATAAGACCGAAGCTCCAGAAAATGGGGTACGGATGTTGACAAATGTGTTTCGAGGGGGTGCCTGACGAGGCACAGTACCCAACATGGCATAACAGTGTAGTACAAATCACCATTTCTCCAGGTATGGACAGTAAAAGGAAGACTAGACCCTTGTACTTGGTCACTGTAACAACGTTGTGGCCACGAGGTTAGGCAGGAGTTGGTGGGAGCATTTAATGCCTTGGATCCCATACAGGAAGTAGGTGAGCCAAAGGGGGGAGTGACTGTCGACGGGGGGTCGTCCGCCCACGCAGAGTTCTGTCACTCGACGAGGGGGTCGACCACCCGTGCCAAGTTGCGCCACTCGAGGCCTCCCGTCGAGGTAGGGCTCGCATGGGTCGGTGCATCCCATTCGTGGGTCAAGCCGAGTATGGCTTGCTTCTTGGATATTGGGGCTTGTCTTTTTTAGAGGGCCACAGGCTTGATATGTGGTGAGTTTTTTCTAGGGATTTGTGCTAATTGCTTGGGGATTACTCCTCCGGGTTGAGGGTTTCGGGTACCCGCTCATACAGTTACCTGACAGTAGCCCCCGAGCCTCTGTGCAAGTGTTGGCACTCACATAGAGGCTCATGAACTGGAGTCGTAGCGCTTATCGTTTCTCCGATGGGTGTACGCGAGCGTACCCTTCGGGGGTAGCCCCTGAGGCCTCGGAGGAGTAGAAAAACTCCTCCAAGGGCTTCATGTGCCTTTGTTGAGGGGCGCTCGAGCGGTCAAGCCCCCAGGCAGGCACAATCCTCTTTCATCGAGGCTCGCCTCATGGTGGCTGATTGTGGTGAGTTTTTCCTTAGGGACCAGGCATGAACGAACTAGGGTCATTGCTCTACCTCTCTCTGATGGGTGCACATGAGGGCACCCTTCTAGGGTAGTCCTCAAGGCCTCAGAGGAGTGGAAAACTCCTCTAAGGGCTTTTCAGGTGTGTGATTAAGGGGGAGCTCGAGTATTCGAGCCCTCGAGCTGGTTCGCCCCTCTTTCGTCGAGGGGTGCCAAACGCAGCTGAGCCCTGGGCCTCATGTGGCCAGGGCTTTCTTAGCTTTTTGGCGCATAATCCCCATGAGTCCTTTCGACCGGATGTGAGGTGAGGAGTGCCGTACTACCCTCGATGGGCAAGTCTCGACGTCCTCCAATGAGCTGTTATCAGGGAATCCAAGTGAGAGCTCGTGCCTCGTTCAATAGGGGTCGACAGGCGGCCATGGAGGCGCTCTCATTGAAGCAAAACAAATGGACACATGGATCCCGATCCCATTCAATAGGGTTCGGTGGCTCGACGCCTCCCTCCGAGGGGATTCCGTAGTGGACCCTTAGTTTTTCCTTGAATATGTTCGGGGGGCCTCGAGAGTTTGTTCTCGAGCTGGGGCCTCTCATCGGCTCTTCCTAGCCATCCCTGACTCAGGTACTCAAGGGCGGTTGTCGAACCCTGACCGAGGGCCAACCTTCGCTCCCTTGAGATTTTTACGTGGGGCTAGGGCCCACTTTCCTTATTGTGGAAGATATCATCACGGATAACTTCTCTCATCCATTGGGTGCGTCTTTTTATGTAGGAGACGGAACGGCACAGTCATGGTGGGCGTGGGTAACGGCTAGAGATTGAATGCGTGACATGTGTCCCTGTATCCGAAAATTGAGGAAGCAGTTAGGTATGCGCATTAAACATGAAGATTTACCTGCTCTCCGACTGGATTCGCCCTTTGCTCTTCGGCCTGCCTATAAATTCAGGGGGTAGGGTTCCATCTTGCCTTCTTGCCTTCTTGCCATCTTGCTTCCACTACCGCCATCTTGCCTTCTTGCTTTCACAAGATTCCCCATCTTGCCTTCTTGCTTCCACTGCCGCCATCATCAAAGAGCAGAGCGAAACAACCCGTTAGTGCGAGAGAGAAAGGAGGAGACAGGTAGGGATCGAGAGATTGGAAATCTTCACCTTCGTTTATCTGCGGAGTAGATTTGGCCTTTCTTCATGGGTGTGGAGGTCCTTCCCGCGGGCGACTGGCTTCCCTCGTCAGTGATGGTGGAGCACTTGCAGGAGCTTGTGGGAGATGAGCTTCTTCACCCCATCACCTCGGTCGACCGGCCAGAGTGGAGGGTGCCGCCGAGGAGCCACCTGGAGCCGAACCCACCGGAGGGTTATGTCGTGAGCTTCGTTGCCTTCCATAAGGCGGGACTTGGGTCGCCCTCGAGTTGATTTCTGCGCGCGTTGACCCACCATTATGTGGTTGAGCTTCAGCACTTCTCCCCAACTCCATCTCTAACATAGCGATCTACATCGCCGTTTGTGAGGGATATTTAGGGATGGAGCCACATTGGGATTTGTGGCTCCATCTCTTTAAGAGGGAGCACTTCGCCAAGCCTGTACCGACGGGGAGGAGGCAGACGGTCAGTGCCGGCTGCTACAACCAATCACTGAAGAGGGCAGATCTGTACATCCTGATGGGGCTAACCTCTAACCATGGCTGGTGGTTCTACCATCAGAACGACAATGACTGGCTGCCACACTGCACCGGGCGTGTCATCAAATAGCGTCCATACCACTGACCGCACAGCATGGCAGCAGAGAATTAGGCGAGGTTGGTTTCCCTCCTCAACGCGTTGAAGATGTTGCACAATAGGGGGTTGACCGTCGGCATCGTTGTGTTGGCCTTCCACTGCCAGAGGGTCCTCCTGTTGATGCAGCGCCAGCTGCGCCTGGATCAGATGGTGCTCGATGCATTGATTGAGGAAAGTCAGATGTCGTCCGAGATGCTATCTCACGAGGAGATTGCGAATTGGGTGGGGGGGAAGTCACTGGCCCCTTTACGCCAAAGATGGTGAATTCCATCCCGATGCAGCCGAACGATGGCCACATACAGCTGGTAAGTGTCTTGTTTCGCTACATTTGGGTTCTTCTCCCTTTTGTCTTATCTCTACATCCTCTGTTGTTGTTCTGCGTGTAGGTGATTCCAAACTTTAGGACATCGATGCCCCCTGTCAAGTAGGATGAGCCCGCTCGTCAGGTGAGATGCTTCACTGCTGACCAGCAGAAAAGGACTAGGATAGGGAGAAAAAGAAAAGAAGAAGAAGAATCTTAAGCGTCAGGCACTTGAGTAGCGTCGGGCGAAGAAAATGCGCGATGGGCTTCCCAAGGAGGAGTCCCCCTCGGAGGAAGAGGAGGGGGGATGACGAGGATGATGATGATGTCGAGTCGTAGTATGACGCCCTGTTGCCTGATCCCCCTCCACCTGACCATCAGTTTCTGCAGGAGGAGGTTGAGGAGGGATCGTCATTGGGCGCGACCTTGGTGCCCGTCGAGGGTCGTATGTTGAGGGCCCCGGAGCATCCCCGGGAGAGGAGGATGGCTGGTTCCTTGATCCAGGAGGGGTCGACATCGCGACACACGCGCAGGAGGACACCAGCGGCCCCATCAATGGGTAAGTCTAGCACGCCGCTGCCTCGCACCAGGTCCTCAACGCTCGACGTGAGGACACGAGTCAGCTAGCCTCGGAGGAGGAGAGGGCATCACAACGTCATAGGCCACGGCTCCGGGCGGCTCCGGACCTAGCAAGGGCCCAATGAGAGGGGGTCTCAGAACCTCCCGAGCGTGTCGAAGGTGCGCGCAAGGGCACCTATCATCCCTGTGGGGTAAGTTCTTCATGCCTTGCATCTTCATCTTCTCCCTCTGCTATTTTCAGGGTGCTTAGCATTCATTCCCTTTGCGTGTTTAGGCTCAAGCGTTCGACGGAGGAGGCAGCCCCTATGCCCACCAAGTGGCTGAAGGCCAAGGTCGCCGTGATGATGGTGGCGTCAGAAGAAGCTACCGCCTCAGGCCCCTATTTGATGGTTGAGGCTGCTTGCCTCGCGAATGCCCAATCTGCCCTAGCTCGGGGCAAGCAACTAGGCGCCGCCTCTATTGCGGGCTTGAGCGCTCGGGAGGTCGTGGCGGGCGGCGACACCTTCCAAGATCAAGAGTGGGTCGAGGCCCCCTCGGCACCGCCGAGCTCGAGGGTGCCGCTGGCGCTCTCGTGCCATGATCGTCAGAGGAGGTCCTGGTAGTCATCGAGGACGAAGGAGCCAAACCCTTCACTCACGATGTGGAGGGGGTGGATCGCCCCTGAGAGGTAGAACGGAGCTCCCTCAGTGACAGGAGCAGTTGTGGGAGCCGTGGCCGTAGGGGCTGTGGTAGTGGGTGGAGGGGCAGCAACGGGAGCAGCTGCTGAAGCAGCAGCAAGATGAGCTGTGGGCCTCAAGCCTGCCACAGCTACAACAATAGGAGGAGAAGTGGTAGCTGGAGGAGCCGTCGTCCTCGAGCGTGCCGCTGCAGCAACTGGAGGAGCCGACAGCCTCGAACCTACCGCTGTAGGAGAGGCAGGAGGAGGTGGTGGTCTCAAGCCCGTCGCAGCAGCAGTGGCAGGAGGAGACGGTGGAGGTTCCCCTGTACACGGGGCAGGGAGACGGGCGGCCAGATGCTTCAAGCCAACCATAGGAGTTGGCAGCCGAGGATGTCCTGCCGGAGGCGAGGAGGATGGTTGGGCATCTGATCCCATAGGCGGTTCCATTGGAGGCATCAACAGCGGGGGAGGTTGCGATAGCGTTGCTCCCTACAGGAGCAAGCACATCGATGTGAAGTTCCACTTCCTTCGAGATTGCGTCGATGGAGGACAGATCATCATCGAGTTTGTTGACACTGGCCGGCAGCTCGCTGACATCCTCACCAAGTCACTCGGGCGTCTTTGGTTCCAGGAGCTGAGGAAGATGATTGGCATGGTGGAGGTCAAGGGCTAGCAGCAGGATTAGGGGAAGATTGTTAAAAATAATCTGCTGATGTCCCCTCAACTCATTTCCAGTATGGGCAAGGACATAGAGGACAGCCGGTCATGGCCTTCCTTGTCTCAGTCCTGTAGAGCATGGCAATAGGTCGTGCGCCTGTAGAGGCTCTATCAGCCATGTCTTGAGCTGATGCTAGAATAGTACTAGGAGTAGTTGAGTACTGTAGCCATGCCTCATGTACCCGATAGTGGGTGAGGTCTGTATATAAATTCTATGCAATGCAATGGAAATAGCAGTTTTTTGCTGCCATATTCAGGCTCTGTCTTTCAGCTAACGCTGTGCGGAGGGTATGCTATGTGTGTGCGTTCAGAGAGCTCAGGTTGTCTTTTTCCTTGGTTCAGGGAGGAACTCGAGGGGAGATCCAGCAGGTGCTGCTCGCCCCACCGATGTTAGGTTCTAGCGCCAACAAGTCTTACCTATAGGCAGCAGGTTAGAGAGGGATGATTCGATAGACGCAGTCTAAAAGATAGGCGTGGATCCGTGAAGAGGTCTAGAGAAGAGGGAATGAAATCTGAAATCACTGATAAACAGGGATAAGGGCGACTGCGGTGGTGCTCTCCTACTCTCGGTGACTCGGTTCTTTACATTCCCAGTACTATTTTCAGCATTGATTTTTTTCAAAATAAAAACATAAGACCATTTTCAATAATTTTTTTCTCAAATTTTATCTTTATAATTGTTTGTTGTAGGTAACTATATACTTAGCTTTGAAGACAATGATATTCCTAAATTGTAATTTTTGGGAGTTTTAAAAACTCTAGTTGATGCCTTTTTTTCCCTCTAAGTCCAGTTTGTATAATACTTCCACGATATCCTGGTTCATGTCTCGCTTGAGAATCTATAACTCTTATTAAGATAAATTTTACTAGATGAATTCTCTCTTCATGCAAGGTGTCCCTATCGTTCTCTACTAAGTCAATAGAAGGTGTACACATCATTCCCTACTAAGTCCATGTCATCCATTATTAATTAAAAAAAGATAAATTCTCTCTTTATGTAAAGTGTCTACATTATTCTCCGCTAAGTTAATACAAGGTGTCCACATTATTCCCACTAAATCCATGTCATCCATTATTAATTAAAAAATATACATATTATCTGTATCATATGAAATAATAAAAATCTTTAATCTAATAAAAATCTAATTTCAAAGAGGTATAACGCCTACCAAAGACCCCTACGCTGATGGACAACAAAGAGAGGCAAGTAAAGCGTGTCACTCCGTACAAGGAGGTCCCCAAAATCTCATTTTGGAGAAAGATTTTTTTTTAAAAAATGTGGAGCAAGATGATACACGAAGGAGGTCTTACTAGAGTAGCAAATGGTGGAAAGGGAACAGCGCATGGCTGTCAATATTGACAGGCAGAGGTTGATGTGGAATCGAGAACAGAAGAGCATGTTTTGTCAACACTTTGGAACGCGATGTGAGAGCACATCTGATGGCAATGAGGACTGAACTTGTAGCTCAACAAACCGTGACATTCATGATAACTTCAGTGGATCAAGTGGTGCATTAGGTGGAGCTAGTGAGGTTAGTGGTGGTGATGAGAATGAATATAATATTGATGTATTTTTGTGTTCCATGTTTGTGGACTTTATGTTGTGATTGATTAACTGCTATTCAAATTTGAATTGAGATGTCTGAATTCATAGTGAATGTTAGTTATTTGTTTGAATTTGTGTTAGGCCAAATAGATATAATGCATGAAATGAGAGGAAATCAAAAGGTGGGTTCCTGATTTGAGGGTTTTTGTTGAAGCTGAACCCAAAATTCATAGCACCGAAAGGTATGAAGTGCTCCAAAAGACCAAAACAAATGTATGGACCTTGCTCAAGGTAGTGTTTGTTGACCTAAATGTTTAGAAACCACCACGTGGTTTGCAGTGTTTGCATTAGACGTAAATGTAGGATTGCTAACAAAGTGCATTGTACTATGTGTTTGCATTAGACTGCCACGACACATGCATTTGTTCCGAGGATGCCAACGCTGAGAAAAAGACTCAGATGAAGAAAAAGGAGAAACCCATTAGGTATTGGCTTTCTTCACTGTGATGAAGTAATAATGCTTAAAATCATTTTTTGAGTTTTGAGCATCACTTCTAGCGGTGTTTGAACATTTGGGCATGCAAAAGGAGCTAAGAAGTGAGTTGAATTTTTTAGTCCTATATTGTAGGTCTCACTACAGGCATGAGTGATGCTGCAATGCTGTAGTGTTAGTTACTACTTACTACAAACAAAGATGTCATTGCTTGTGATATGCAAGCAACACTAGTGAAGCTTTTACTTTGTGGATCGAAGCCCTTACTCAGCCTGTTGAAAGATGCCTTTTTCACTACTGGCCTATCCAGTTCAATGGTTGATAGTCAAAGTGCAATGCATGTTTGGTTTCAAATGGCAGCAGTAGTTAGGACATGGACAACAAACACATGAAGCGTCATCAACTCCAAGAACAACAGACGAGAGGAAAGAAAAAAATTCCTGGACTCTTGGCTGTCATCTAGCTACAGGCGCACGAGATCCAAATCTACCTGCTAGAAAACGAAGCCACTGGGCATAGATGTTAGGTGGGTGTCAGTACTCGTTATACTGTCGGTCCTCACTCCGGCTGGCCGACTTATCCAAAAGCCCAACTGATGGCGTTTCGAAATTACTCCCTGTACGTCTTAAAAATTTAAACTTAACCAAATTGATAGTAGTAGCATTAACATTTATATCTCCAACCAAATTTACTATAAAATCTGTAAATAATCTAATTATATTTATTTTTCTATCATAGATTTTATAATTTTTGTATAGAGTTGGCTAAATTTGAAGTGATTTAACTTCTCGAGAAGTAACAATTGCATTCTTTCAAAATTTTGTGTCATGGATTGTTTAACACTCACCATCAAGATTTAAATTATGTTTAACATTCATCATCGAGCCAAACAATCTCAAGTTCAACTAAACCTATATGAAAATTAATAACATTTATCATATCAAATAAATTTTATTAGATTAGTTATGAAAATAATTTTATCATAAATCTATTTACAACATTAGTGCTTATATTATATGTTTTTTAAGCGGGATCACTGTCAATGCACAATTGCATATCAACTTGTCGGGTACCTAAAAAAGGGGCACCCTTAACCCTCGACTAAGGGGAATTAACCCCTGACATCAACAAGCCAAACCCGGTGTCATTAGTCCTCGCTTAGCGCGGAAACGCAAATGCCAGGCCACACTGGGCCGGCCCACGAACGGGCCTCGGCGGTCCGGGCGGCTACCTATCCGGCGCACCCTGCTCAAGGTAGAGCAGATCGCTCGAGGGTGCCACTCGAACTACCCCTCGGTGACGGAAATTCGTCCGAGCAAACGGGCATCCCTCGAGTGCGACGCACCTCTCGAATACCTACCTCCTGCACGAATCCAGAAGGATTTAATGCATTCTACCTGCTCCCACCTAACTTCATGGCCACAGCGACGGCAATAGTTACAAGTACACTGGTCAAATGCTACCTTTACCTCCCATACCCGGGAATCTGGCGGGTCGTACCGCATTGTAGCTGCATGCCGCGCACTGTGCCCAGTATCAGGCGACCCCTCGAGGCATATTTACCAGTATCCGTACCGCATTTTTCGGAGCTCGTTCTTATCCGCTGAGGCCTCGACCCCCTTGATCACCCCCTCAAGCGGGACTTCGTCATCACCAGTCAACACTCCAATAATTCCCGATGTGATGGCTACAGGGATCCGCACGACCGCGCTTGGACATCCGTCTATCACCGACCATCAGCCGCATCACCTTACACACGAGAAGGATGGCCGCGTCGACTCCGAACACGTCGCTACAGGACACGCCACGCCCGACCCACGCCTCTATAGCAACACCAACATGATCGGCATCACCTCCTCGACGTCAGCAGCCACGTCCCTCCTAAGATCCATGTACCCCTGTGCCCCTCCTTCGCCTATAAAAGGAGGCGCGAGGCCCTAGTTTGAACAGGAGGGGAAAACGAACTCCACCAAGGCATAAGGCATAGAGAGCAATCAGAGCCCGTAGCGCTCAAGTCCTAGGTCACTCACTCGCACGCTTGTATTCACCCCTGTACAAGCACTTCGGTGCAAGATAATACAAACTCTTCCCCCTCGCTAGATGTAGGGCCTTCTTTTGCCCAAACCAGGATAAACCCCATGTATTCTTCTTGCATCACCATCCGGATTAGGGAGCACGCAACACATATTCACTCGTTGGTGCTAGGCCCCCGGGTTCGAAACACCGACAGTTGGCGTGCCAGGTAGGGGAGGTACGTGTCACTAACAATTCTCTGCCATTTTTTTGGATGGCAGACTCAGCTTCGCCGCTTTCGCACGCTACGGTGATCTAGTTCGGGAGCCTGGAGTTCATGTCCCTCGGCCATGGCTACGACATGACCCTGCTCTCGGTTGGAGATCCGAGCGGAGGCCGCACCGAGCCCCACGCTTGGGAGGGGCCACACACCGGTATTGCCACCATGCCTCTACGTCCAGGAGAAGGCACGATCGGCGCCGCCGTCACCATCGACCTGCGTCTGGGTTGCCACCCGCCGCGTTTCCCCGCTCCTGGTAGGCGATGAGGGGGCCCTGGTTGGGGACCAATCTGACCCATGTCCAGGGGTGGAGGACGAGCCGGCGGGACTCTACGGAAACCCTGACTTCACCTTCGCAATGCGTTCGTCGAGGAAGCCTGGCGAGGCTCCTCCGACGCGCTTGGTTCCGACGCCGCCCAACTTGCTGCTGCACGGACTGTTGGGAGCTCATCGCCAGTTCCCATTCAGTCTGGACAACGCCGCCAGGATGAACTCTGCCATGATGCGCTCCAATGTGAGCACGCATGAGGACCGCCCGGGGGCTCTCTTGCGTGCTACCATGGACCTGGCAATTGTCCTGCCGGCCTTCGAGGACCTTGGCTTCTCGCGAGCACCTGGCCCAAGGCAGTACACCCTCGGCATGATGCGACGTCAGCTGGAGGTGGAGCGGCATGGGCAGTTCCCCATCTTCTACTTCGGCAAGCCCGACTTTGACTCCGACCACTATGACCCCACGCGCGAGTGCTTCCACATCGATGGAGCCGTTTCATCAAGCGCCGACACCATCGACCCCTCGGCCGCCGTCGCGGCTGCAGCTGTGGCGGAAGGCGCCCTCATCATGGCAGATCGGGAGGAGCAGCCACCAGCCATGCCAGGTGACACGCGGTTGCCTCAGGATGCCCATGACACCCAGCTTGCGCAAGTCTGGGAGATATGAGCCAAGCTCGACAAAGACTAGGAGCGTCTATGCCAGCTCGAGCAGACCCTTGAGCAGGAGCGCAGACACCCGCCCGACAAAAGGGCTCGAGCCAGAGCCCGTGAAGTCCACCAGCATATCATTAGGGAGGGAGCGGTCGAGCGCCCCCTCTTCAACCGCGCCAGTCAGAACATCATCACGGCGACCATGCACCTTTGCAACATGCTGACCCCCTCGAATCCTGAGGCTCATCGCATCCAGCAGGAGGTTCAAGGCCTCCTCGAGGTAGCTGCCGCACAGCAGGCGGAAAGCTCAGCCTCGAGACGTCGAGGGGTGGCCTCGGAGCAACCCCTGAACCCTCCCAACATGAGAGGGAGGGCTCAGTCCATCAAGTGAATGCCCGTGGCCCAAAAAGGCGATCCCCATCCACGAGTGCATCCACGACAACCGCGAGCCCCAAAACGCGCACTACGACAACAACGAGAACTGTCGACGCAAGTGTGGTGATGCCAAGGCATGAGGCTACAGTGCACACAGGGCAGGCGCTACGAAAGCGACGAGGACCGGCACCGATCCCTCGAGCCGCCGGGCCCTTGAGTCTTCAGCAGGATGATTCAAAGGACGCTGCTGCCAAATCCCTTCTGTCCCCCCACAAGTGTCATCAAGTACAATGGCGAGACCAAGCCTGAACTCTGGTTGGCCGATTTCTAATTGGCCTGCCAACTAGGCGGGGCATGCGACAACCGCGCCATCATCTGCCAACTCCCCTTGTTCCTCTCCAACACCACTCGAAGGTGGCTCGAGGAGCTCCCCCCAGTCAGATCCATAACTGGGCTGACCTGGTGTGGGTCTTCGAGGGGAACTTCAAGGGAACCTACGTGCACCCAGGTAACTCCTGGGACCTTCGCAACTGCAAGCAGAGGCCCGGGGAGCCCATCCGCGATTTCACTCAGCGCTTTTCCAAGCAACGCACTGAGCTCACCCATATCTTCGATGACGACGTGATCCTGGCATTCATTGCTAGGACTACCTGCAAGGAGCTGGTTCGAGAGCTGGGGCATAACCCCCTGAAGACTGCCGACAAACTGATGGACATCGTCGCCAGTTACGCCGCTGGAGAGGAGGCTGTCAGCGCCTTCTTCGATGCCACAAGCTAACTCCACCATGGGAGCGCCTTTTCATCGTTGCAAAAGTGTTGAAGCCCAGAACCTATAAGCTAGCCAACGAAAAGGCAAAACCTTCAACAATGCTTGGAACATCGAACAACTACATCACTCTTACCTTAGGGCTTCGAAGCCTTGTACATTCTCTCGTATCATGAATAAGAAGTACTTTCGTTTAGAAGTTTAACTTTTTGTTCACATGCATAAGGTAGCCTCGACTCTGCCTTAATAGAGTCGAACCTCCCTCAGGGGCTAAGGGGGGAACCCCCGAAGTTCCTAAAAAACTCGCACGTTTTTCAAAACTCAACGTCTACTCTTTTACATGGTCAACGAGGCCACGAGGGCACCCTGAGGCCGAGGGGTCGTCGAGCCATGAGATCACCCATGTGTCCGTGCTACGTACCTGCACTCACTCCCTCACGCCAAGGGGCATAACCACGCACTAAGAAGACTTAGTAAAAGCACACGATGTCAAAAAATCAATGTCTAACATTCCTATATGCTTCAATGCGAGTTCTTACATAGTCAACAAGGCCACGAGGGCACCCTGAGGCCGAGGGGCCATCGAGCTATGAGATCACCTACGCCTCCGGGCTACGGTACCTCCACTCACACCCCACACCGAAGGACGCAACCGTGCGCCAAGATGACTGTGTAAAAACTCAACTCAAGCAGAAAAGGAATGACGGACTCGAACTTGAAAGCATTCGAAATGCATACAAACATCATGTTTTAAGGCCCTTGAGGACATATCGACACATGTCAAAATCTAACCTATTACATGGGCCTTGTTGCCCAGATTGGTTCATAGGCCGGCTTCTTCTTCTTCATCAACACCGGGAGGAAGGACCTCGGGCTCGAACAGCTTCGCTAGCCGACCACCGGGCTCCTCAGCAGCCTCGACCAAGACCTTGTGCCTTTCCTCATTCTCGACGCATCACACCGACATGCAGCACGTTCCAGACTTGCTCCCTTATGACCCGACTAAGCTCGTACAACCAGTTGGTGAGGGAGGTCCCACGCACGTCATCCTCGACCTCGGCCTCGACATCAACACCGAAGTCATCGCAGACCGAGGTCCTCCTTTGGTGGCACCATCCACTCTGGTCGATCAACCGAGACGATGGGGCAAAGAAGCCCATCATCCACCAACTCCTCGAGCTCCCACTCTGTCACGGCCGATGGGAGCCAGTCCTCTGGAGGGAGAAGTTCTGGCACCACAGCAACGGCACGGGCTAGCTCGGCGGGTGGAAGAAAGCGGTGGCGGCAAAAGCGAGATGGCAAGAATGGAAGCAGATGACACCCCACCTCCCACGAATTTATACTCAGGGGAAGAGCAACGGGCGGATCCGACAGTGGGAAAAGGTAAACCCCACATTTACTGCGCCAACCTAAACGCCCCTCGATTCTCGTAGCAGAACACACGCCGTTCGTCGGGCCCTTAGCCATTACCTGGGTCCACCACGACCACGCCGTTTCAGCCCACACCTCAAAACTCACGCCCAATGGGCGGGAGCGCTACATTATCCGCCAGTGGAGTCTTCCACGAGAAGGAAAATGGGCCCCGGCCCTACAACAAGCCTCGAGGGAGCGAAGGCTGACCCTCGGTCAGGGTTCGACAGCCGCTCTCGAGCACCCGAGTCAGGGACACCCTAGGGGAGCCACACGAAGCTCAACTCAAGCATGAACCCTCGAGATCCCTTCGGGTGTATCCAAGGCAAAATGAGAGGATTACATGGAATCCCCATGGAGGGAAGCATCGAGCTACTGAGTCCTATCAAATGGAACCGGTATCCATATATCTACGCATTTGCGTCAATGAGAATACCTCTGGTTCACTAGTCGACCCCATCGAATGGGGCACGAGCTCTCACTTGGATCCCCCATTATTAGCTCATAGAGAATGCAGAGGCTCGCCCAATCGAGGGTAGTACGATGCTTCTCACCTCACATCCGATCAAAAGGACTCGTGAGATGGATGCCTAGGGCTAGCAATGCCCCAGCTGCACGAGGCTCGGGGGCTCGACTACGCCTGGCACCCCTTGACGAAAGAGGGTCGAACTCACCCGGGGGCTCGATGACTCGAACCACCCTTCGACTAGGCGCTACAACTCCAGTTCATTTTATCCTAACCTTTCAGGAATGCACACTATGCCTAACTGGATAAGCACCTCTTAACCAAAGACAAATAAATCCCTCGAAGGAGTCTCCTTACTCCTCCGAGGAACCGCACCTCACTCTTGGCCTATGACCCCCAGCTCGAGTGCCAGCACTCGTGCTGGGGCTTGGGGGCTACTGTCGGGTACCTAAAAAAGGGGCACCCTTAACCATCGACTAAGGGGAATTAACCCCTAACATCAACAAGCCAAACTCGGTCTCATTAGTCCTCACTTAGGCCGGAAAAGCAAATGCCAGGCCATACTGGGCCGGCCCACGAACGGCCCTCGGTGGTCCAGGCGGCTACCTATCCGACGCACCCCACTCAAGGTAGAGCAGATCGCTCGAGGGTGCCACTCAAACTACCCTCGGTGACTGGAATTCGCCCGAGCGAATGGGCATCCCTCGAGTATGACGCACCCCTGGAATATCAACCTCCTGTACGAATCTAGGAGGATTTAATGCATTCTACCTGCTCCCGCCTAACTTCGTGGCCACAACGATGGTAATAGTTACAAGTACACAGGTCAAATCCTACCTTTACCTCCCATACCTAGGAATCTGGTGGGTTGTTCCGCACTGTAGCTCCATGCCATGCACTGTGCCCAGTATTAGGCGACCCCTCGAGGCATATTTACTAGTATCCGTACCGCATTTTCCGGAGCTCATTCTTATCCGCTCAGGCTTCGACCCCCTTGATCACCCCTTGAGTGGGACTTCGTCATCACCGGTCAACACTCCAACAATTCCTGATGTGATAGCTATAGGGATCCACACGACCATGCTTGGACATCCGTCTATCACCGACCATCTGCCGCGTCACCTTACACACGAGAAGGATGGCCGCGTCGACTCCGAACACGTCACTACAGGACACGCCATGCCCAACGCACGCCTCTACAGCAACACCGACATGATCGGCATCACCTCCTCAAGGTCAGTAGCCACGTCCACCCTAAGATCCATGTACCCCTATGCCCCTCCTTCACCTATAAGAGGAGGCGCCATGCGTTCGTCGTGCGGCAACGTCATGATCGGCACCGTCGCTATCGCCAACGTCATCGTCAACTGTGCGCCCGTTCCAGCTATGAGCTAGAGTGGTAGGTAGACCAGCACAAAGATGATGACGGTCATGGCGCCGGTGAGCAAGGGACCAGCAGCAGACGATGGAGCAGCGCGCGCCTGTGCGTCGTCATGGGGCATTATATATGGTACAGTCTCGGTGATCAAGACACGAATTTTGCTGCGCTAGCCAGAGCGAGCTAGTGACTAATGTTGAGTTTGTTTTTGTTTGCTTTCTTGTAATCCTATTATGGACACTGGTTAGTTTGTTTGGTTAAGTCGCCTAGAATCTTAGGTGGTTCAGAGATATGCATCAACCATGCTAGGACCGCGCTCTGGTGTGTGGCCCCATCGCGGCGTCATCTTGGCATGTCCCACCAGCGTTCCAGAAATAATGGACGACGGGTGGAGGCGTCGTAGTGACGGGGTGGAAGGCCTCGAGCCTATATAAATCGAACAAAAGCTCAATGAATGGATTATGCCATGTTGGACAAAGATCGCATCGTGTTTTGTTTCCAGTTCATGCTCTAGGGTTTTATTAGTCGCCGCGCTATCACCACGTGCAGAGCAGCGCCGCCGTCGGGCTTGCTCACGTGAGTTTGGTTCCAACATCTAGTATCAGAGCTGGTGGATATTCTATAGTGGTTCTATAAGCCTGCCTCAAGAACCTACGAGGAAGAAGTATGTGATTCCACGAAGAACGCCGAAGATCAAGATGAGAGAGAAACCTGGATGCAGCATGACATCAAGCGACATCAAGGAGAACTCCCTGGTATGGCCGATGCTAAATCACTCCAATTATGCGGAGTGGGCGATGTTGATGCAAATCAATTATGAGGCCATGGAGATTTGGGAAGTGATCGATCCGGGCACCAATGCTAAGCGATCAGAGGACCAACAGGCTATGGGTGCACTGATGCGATCAGTGCCCAAAGAGATGTGGGGTACTCTTGGTGTGAAGAAGACAGTAAAAGAGGCTTGGGAGTCCATCAAGATCATGAGAATTGGTGCAGATCATGTCAAGGAAGTTAGTGTCCAGAAGTTGCTCAAGGAGTTCGAGAACATCGAGTTCAAAGAAGGGGAGAGTGTGGAAGGCTTCGGCATGCGCATCATGAATCTCACGACGAATCTCAAATCCCTCGGTGAGACCATTGATGACTCCCAGGTTGTCAAGAAATTCCTTCGTGTTGCACCACCTCGTCTCAATCAGATTGTAGTTTCCATAGAGATGTTTTGTGATGTGAAGAAAATGATAGTGGAAGATCTGGTGGGACGGTTGCGCGTTGCTGAGGACTGTTGATAGTAGATAACTCTTAATTTTAACCATCAACTAAATAGGAAAATGGACCTATATGCAAACACCTGGTTGAAATAGGGTTATCACTAACAGAATTCCATGAGTTTTGTGATTGTCTATTTCTATAGGGGGTTATCAGAAAAGCACCAAAAGAGGTCCACATGTCAGATTTACATAGAGAGAATATCACGTCCAGCAAATTAAGAACATTCTAGAAGACACGAGGAGGCAACCCTGCAAAGCAGGGCCTACATGGCAGCCAGCACTGGGCGGTCGCCCAGGCCACATGGGTGCCCGCCCATCCACCTAGACCAATCAGGTGGAGGCTCACGGATCCTGCCTCCACCGACTTTGAGGATGAATATTAGTCGTCTATTTAGGTTGGTTTGATCCAAGGGCTGGGGTGCATCCTAGGGGGCTATATAAGCAAGGCCCCTGGCCTCTGGAGAAACCCTAATTCATTATTCAATTCATATTTTCCAGAGAGAATTAGCCAGGGAGGGATCCCTTAAATGGATCTGTCTCTTTAGGGCATTAGCAACAAGAGAGATTAATAGAGTATAGAGTGGAGGTAGAATTGGAGGAAGCCTGGCTTGTTAGTGTCTCCTCTCCAGTTGTACTTGCGGGGTCAAGTCTCCTAACCCGAGGCTTGGTTTCAGGATCATTTGGCAATTTGACTTCTAATACTAGTAAGTTTAGTGTTCTTATTGTTCTTTGATTTATGAGTTTACTTTATTTGCTTCGCGAAGGGAATAGAGTAATTGTTCATAGCGTAAGCGTGGTGCTTAGGCTAGCAATACTCATAGATACTCCCTGTTTGGCCGGATTTATGGTGGTAGTGGGGGAAGTGACAGTTCCCTTGTTGTCTCAGTAATCCACGTCCCATCAGAAGGTTTGGTAGGATTTAGTGTGCCAAGGTTAAGCATTCTCTGAGGTATCTTTTCCCTAGGTACCCCCTTTGAACAATAGTTACATAGCTTACCGTAGGTTAGAGGAAGACTGACGGAGTAATTCTCTTTATATCGCTTAATTCTCACTATCTTGTCTTGCAGCCCAGGGGTAGTTGTTAAGATCGGGTTAGTCTTTTGCACATTTTCTCCTAGCGGATATACAAATATGATACCCTGGATTTATCTCCCGGTGAAGTGCTCACCGATATCCGTGCGCTTGCAGATTATTTGTCTTTGATTCTTTCGTGTGCGTAACTAATATTAACAAGCATTTCTGGCACCGTTGCTGGGGAGAAAGACGGTCTTCTTAGATAACCTAAATCTTGCTCTACCTTGTACCTATACTGTTATCTTTTTTTGTTATCTCACCTTTTCTTTCATCTTACCTTTTCTATCCTTATGGATAATTTGAATTCCATTCCTATCATTCTACTTTCTGCACCCATGGAGACCAGCCTAGTGCCTTATGAATCATCACAACCTATTCAATCACCTAGCTATAGGCTGAGTCCACAGTTGATTGCTTTGGTCCAAACCTTATCCTTTTCAGGAGAAGGAGATGAAAATCCTTACCTCCACATTAGAGACTTTGAGCAAACATGTGACTGTCTTCGCATTGAAGGCATGTCCGACAAAACTCACCATTGGAAGCTATTTCCTTTCTCATTAAAGGGAAAAGTTAGACAATGCTATGATGGAGCTGTAGGGAAGCAACAAGGAGATTGGGGATCCTTATGTTCAAACTTTTGCCTAGATTTTTATCCCATCTCCCAAATCATCAAACTATTAAGCAAGAACCTGACGAATCTTTGGCCTCATCCTAGAATTGTTTCACTACATTCTTAGCATCAGGCCCGGACCTTAGTCTACCAAACCCTATTCTTTTACATCACTTTTACAAAGGTCTGTGTAGAGATAGTAAAAAGTTGCTCGACATAACTTCTAGAGGATCCTTCCTGCATGTCTCCTCTAAGAAAGCAAGACTAATCTTAGATCAAAGTCTTTCCACTGAATTGGATTATCTTCTAGAAGTAGAGCAAGAATCTCAAGTAGCTGAAGCTAACTCTTTGCCAGTTATACCATCTACTTCAGCTAGCCAATGTCTTGAGCAAGAAAAGGAAGAAATTCCGTTTCCAGAATTTATGGTAGAAATAGAACCTGATCTCTTTTCTGATTTTGGAAATGTTATGAATTATTATTCTATGAAGAAACCACAGAATAGGAAATCTCATAAGGATCTCTCAAATACTTCTGAGGATATTCCCTTCGGAAGAACCTCGGGAGAATTAATATCGATTATGAGCAATGAATGGTTAGAAGAATTAGAGCTTTCATCTGAAGTAATCCGTTTGGATTCATCTTCTCTTCCAATTCATTGCATAATCAACACAAATCACATAGGCGCTCTTTACAATCCAGTTGTGGGCATAAATATAATGTCTATATCGCTTGCCCAATATTTATTATAGGACATGACATTAACCCCAACAGTAGAATTCATTAGAAGTCTTTCAGGACATATCATCCCTAGTTTAGGAATTCTACATGTCCTACTAATTCAGGTAGAGGGAAACCTAGCTCATTTGAGTTTCTATGTCTTTGATACATGGGATTTTGACCTATTGATAGGACAACCATTCAGAAGACTTCTCTATGAAGGACAAATTGGGAAATTGAACATCTGTTTAGGAAAGAAACTTCAATTCCCACTATCCATTTCACACTCTTTAAACTCTAGGACCAAGCCCTATCCACAATATGACCCTTTGGAGGAATTTAGAGCTGCTTCCTTGGACTTTCTAGCTAAGCCAGACTTAGAAGATGAAGCTAGATTCTTTGTAGAAGAAGAGGCTGTCCCTTCTGAGGATGTACCTTTAGATGAGTTTTGCAGTGCCACCTAAACCCCCTTTTGAGCTTAAACCTTTACCATCAGGTCTTAGATACGCTTTTCTAGGCGATGATCCAGAGTCTCCTATTATTATAAGTGATAATCTCACTCAGGAGCAGACTCTTCGCCTAATGGCTATCTTAGAAAAACATCATTCAGCCTTTGACTACTCACTCTAGGACCTTAAAGGAATTAGTCCTGCTCTTTTCACACATCACATTCCCACAAATCCCAACGCTCCACCATCTAGAGAACCCTAAAGTAGACTCAATAATGCGATGAGGGAGGTAGTTAAGAAGGAAGTTCTAAAACTATTGCACGCTGGGATTATATATCCTGTGCCACACAGTGAGTGGGTAAGCCCTGTTCAAGTTGTGCCTAAAAAGGGAGGCATGACTGTTGTTTAGAATGAGAGGAATGAATTAATTCCTAAATGAACCATCACAGGATGGCGGATGTGTATAGACTATAGAAAGCTTAATAAGGCAACTAGGAAAGATCACTTTCCTATGCCTTTCATCAATGAGATGCTAGAACGATTAGCCAACTATTCTTTCTTTTGTTTCCTAGATGGATATTCAGGGTATCACCAAATCCCTATCCATCCAGATGATCAAAGCAAAACTACCTTTACATGCCCCTATGGAACCTACACCTATCGTAGAATGTCTTTTGGGTTATGTAATGCGCCCGCTTCTTTTCAAAGATGTATTTTCTGATATGATTGAAAAGATTATGGAAGTTTTCATGGATGATTTTTCTATTTATTGAAAAACTTTTGGCGATTGTCTAGAAAACTTAGATAAGGTTTTGCAAAGATGCGAAGAAAAGCATTTAGTCCTCAATTGGGAAAAGCGTCATTTTATGGTCAGAGATGGAATAGTGCTAGGACACCTAGTGTCTGAAAGAGGCATTGAGGTAGACAGAGCCAAAATAGAAGTAATTGAGCAGTTACCTCCGCCTGTTAATGTTAAAGGAATTAGAAGCTTTATTGGCCATGCTAGTTTTTATCATAGATTCATAAAAGATTTCTCGTTTATTGCTGGACCTCTTATACATTTGTTAGCCAAGGATGCTCCTTTTGAATTTGATGATGCATGTTTACAAGCTTTTGAAATTCTTAAAAAGCTGCTCATTTTCGCACCAATCATTCAACCCCCTGATTGGTCTTTACCTTTTAAAATTATGTGTGATGCAAGTGATTATGCTGTGGGGGCAGTGTTGGGACAAACAAAAGATAAGAAGCATCATGCAATAGCTTATGCTAGCAAAACTCTAATAGGACCTCATCTTAATTATGCTACTACTGAAAAAGAGTTCCTTGTTGTTTTCGCTATCGATATATTTAGATCTTACTTAGTAGGAGCAAAAGTAATTGTTTATTTCAATCATGCTGCTTTAAAATATTTGCTCACTAAGAAAGATGCTAAACCTTGTTTGATAAGATGGATTTTGTTGCTCCAAGAATTTGACTTAGAGATAAAAGATAAAAAGGGAATAGAAAATTTTGTTGCCGATCACTTGTCTAGAATGCAATTTGAGAATCCACAGGAACTACCCATCGACGGCTCACTCCGAGATGACATGCTTTACGGAATCAACAGATTTGACCCCTGGTATGCAGACATTGTTAATTTTATGGTTGCAGGTTATGTACCACCAGGAGCCAACAAAAGGAAGCTCGTCCAGGAGAGCCGTGCTCACATATGGGATGAACTGTACCTCTTTCGAGTATGCTCTGATGGCCTACTCAGAAGATGCGTGCCAGCTGACGAAGGAATCAAGATCATTGAAAGATGCCATTCATCATCATATGGAGGACATTATGGGGCATTTTGTACACACGCAAAGATCTGGCAATGTGGATTCTTCTGGCCAATAATGTATGAAGACACAAGAGAATTCATTCGAAGGTGTGGCCCATGCCAAAAGCATGGCAACATTAATTCAAGAGACGCCATGCCACTCATCAACAATCTCCAGATTGAGCTCTTTGATGTTTGGGGGATTAACTACATGGGGCCATTTTCGCCATCAAAGAAATATGAATACATCCTCGTGGCAGTGGATTATGTATCTAAATGGGTCAAAGCCATGCCATGCAGAAATGCTAACGGTATTCACTCCAAGAAAATGTTTGAAGAAATAATATTTCCAAGATTCGGAGTTCCAAGGATAGTGATAAGTGATGGAGGATCTCACTTCATCGACAAACGCTTTGAGAAATATTTGTCAAAGCATAGAATTCATCACAACGTCGCTACTCCTTATCATCCTCAGACAAGTGGCGAAGCAGAGACATCAAATAGGCAAATCAAGAATATTTTACAGAAGACAGTGAATGAAATAAGAATAGGATTGAAGGACAAGCTTCATGATGCACTATGGGCATATCAAATAGCATATAAAACACCCATTGGGATGTCACCATACCAGCTAGTGTACGGGAAGACTTGTCACTTGCCAGTTGAGCTAGAATTCAAGGCTCACTGGGCCATCAAGAGATGGAACATGGACCTAAACATAGTAGGAGATAAGAGGAAGATGCAACTTTCTGAGCTAGAAGAGCGGAGAGAAAAATCTTACCATAATGCCAAGATTTATAAAGAGAGAGTAAAAAGATGGCATGATAAGAAAATCAAAAAGAAAGAGTTTGCCCTCGGAGATAAGGTATTACTTTTTAATTCTAGGGTGAAGCTCTTTGGGCATGGAAAACTTTGAAGTAAATGGGAAGGACCATTTGACGTAGTGAGCTCATCATCACATGGAGCCGTTACGCTTTGCAACAATGAAGGTACGTTATTCAAGGTAAATGGTCAACGCCTTAAATTATTCCTTGAGCCCAATCATAATTCTGAAGAAGTACATGTAATTACTTTCTTCCTTAATTGAGGCTAATTAAGCCAGACTTTTTACTTTTGAATTTTCTAGGTCCAGTAACTTTTTCTGAATACTAAAAATACATAAATATTTTTGCAAAAAAGTTGAGTGGGAGAGGGCTCGAGGCCCGAGCGGCCTCCCAGTCCCCTTGGGTGCCTGCCCAGCTATGGCAGGTGATCGCCGCCACTTTCTCCCTCACGACCCTTCCATATCCCTCGTCAGTAAAAAGTAGATGCTCGGCATATTCGTGCATTTCTACTCACGTCATTCCCTCGAAGATGCTCTTTCGATGCTTTTTCACCCCCTATATAAACAGGCTATGCCTCTGATCAATCTCATTCTACCATAGTTCTCCTCTCCTTCTGCTTAGAAGCTCACTACACCTCTCCACGCAGCCATGAAGGCCGAGAACCTAGATAGGAGGATGGTTTGCTATGGGATCGGCCTCAACACCATCCCGAAGGAGGAACCCGAGTGCCAAGCCATCATCCTAGTTAATGAGCCTACTCCCCTTGCCACCATTCCACCAAAACCACGCAGCTATGGCAGCTCCTACTTCGCCCAACCTATCCGCACTACACCTAAGCCTCTTCTCTTGGAAGGAGCTCCGCCGAAGGGCCCATCGTCAAGGTGCCAGAAGGGACCAAGATTCTGCCCCCTAAGCACAACGAGGTGCTTATGGGAGTCAAGACCAACAAGAGAGGAGAAATCGTCAGCGTGAAGTATAGCACAGGAGAATGAACTTACATCAAGGGAGTTCGCGCTCATCCTAACAAAGTTAGATTCGTCCCGCTGAAGGAAGCTCCTAAGCATGCCCTTGCTAAGTCAGAGGTTCCGAGCAAGTGCCGCAAGACCATGGCAGACTTTGAGAAGGAACTTGAGGCTCAACGCGCTATTATCACCTCTTTAGAATCTTGTCAGCGTCTCCAGAGTAATTGTATCCTCCGCACTAATAATGAAGTGCGAGAGTTGAAGAAAACCTCCGATAGCACAGTGCAGAGGGTGAATGCTCTAGAGCACCCCAATAATTAGAGACGATCTATCCTAGCATCTGATAGGGCGAGAGTGAGAGTTCGATTAAAGTTTGTTTAAATTAAAGTTTGGTTAAAGTTTGCTTAGTTCAGTTTGAGTCAAGTCCTTTGTAATATGCCCTATATGATGATGAAATAAATAAATGCTATTATTAGATATGTTTTGCCTCTTTTGTCTCCACCATGTTGTGAATAAAGGTAATAGAAAATAAGTGTGGGGGAGACACCCGACGACATAACGAACAGATTTTTGTGCAACAACTAAAATTATTGAAAATATATGACACGAAGACCGCGCTCGGTGATGTGGACCCCGAAGGGCCACCAGCAGCGGGCGGCCGCCCGGCACCCTTGGGTGCCCGCCCAAGTGGTGGGCCCACTTGGCTCCAGCCTCGACTATTGTCAGGTATTATCCCTCTATCTTAAATTAAAATGCTTAATAATTATACTAAGAAGGTAGATTATTTTAATCTTGACCCCAAGATAGACTCACACCATGATAATTCCTGGGAATCCCTATTGCTGTTGGAAACTTTAATTTTAGGGACCCCATACTACTTAGGTTGTTGTGGAAAGTGAGATAGTATGGATCATGAGAACCTGATTTCTGATGTCTAGTCATTTAGAGAATTTCTTTTCAAAAACTTTTAAATTTATTAGCTACACTTCTCCTCTGTGGTAATAAATGCCTATAAGGCCTCGTCTAATAAATGCCTATAAGGTATTTGTGTTGAGTCTGGTCAATCTATGTGAGACCCTTGTTGAGAGGAGGGCCATGCTCATTAAGATCAAGATCACTTACACCCAGATATATTTCTGCTGCTCCTACACTAGGAGTACGCACAAACATGCTTTTCACCTGTTATCTTTCTCCTACACTAGGAGAAGCTATAATCATTTATAGTATTTTGAATAAATGTTCCAGGCTTATAATGTCTCTTCTAAAGTTTCTATTCCAAGTTTGGTTTATTATACATGAGGCTATGCAAGATACATTGTTCTTAAAAAAAAGAGAGAAAAAAGAAGAAGAGGGGAATCAAAAGAATAAATACCCCCAAGGAAAAATAAATGATATCCCATGAATGTTTTGAAAGTCTTTATGTTATCTTTCTATCTCAAAAGAGAGAAGCCTGATCTAAGGAGCAAATTAGAATTAGGTTTAGCCACCAAATAATTCCACACACATGCACATCTTGATCTAAGGGTATGAAATTCCCCTCCGAGGATCCCGTTTTGACCAGGCAATATATGCAAGGTGAGTATGCTATTTCCTTGAAATACCTTCAACTCCACATAAGCTTCTATAGAATAGGATACAGCTTAAGGCATACCTACATGCCTTGGTCAGTTCCACAAATACCACATATAATGAGTGACTTGAGTGGGCTGCATGATGGAGAAGGGTAAGCTAAGTTTTTATTGCAAAAATTCTATAAAAACTCCAAGTGACAGGACTGAAGAGAAAAGGAGCTCTACTTCGTACTATTCCATCCTCAACTTCCCAAAGTCTTGTGGTAGACACTTTGAATTCCGTAGCACAGGTATGACTAGGGATAATCTACTGTTGACGTCTTGGTTTGAGGTTATGCTTAAAGTAAATCCATCCTTTTCCTTGAGGACGAGTAAAAGACTAAGTGTGGGGGAGCTTGTTGACGGTAGATAACTCTTAATTTTAATCATCAACTAAACAGGAAAATGGACCTATATGCAAACACCTAGTAGAAATAGGGTTATTACTAACAGAATTTTATGAGTTTTGGTGATTGTCTATTTCTGTAGGGGGTTATCTAAAAAGCACCAAAAGAGGTCCACATGTCAGATTTACACAGAGAGAATATCACGTCCAGCAAATTAAGAATATTCTAGAAGACACGAGGAGGCAACCCAGCAAAGCAGGGCCCACATGGTAGCCAGCACTGGGCGGCCGCCCAGGCCACGTGGGCGCCAGCCCATCCACCTGGACCAATCAGGTGGAGGCTCACGGATCCTGCCTCCACCGACTTTGAGGATGAATATTAGCCGTCTATTTAGGTTGGTTTGATCCAAGGGCTATGGTGCATCCTAGGGGGCTATATAAGCAAGGCCCCTGGCCCCTGGAGAAACCCTAATTCATTATTTAATTCATATTTTCCAGAGAGAATTAGCCAGGGAGGGATGCCTTGAATGGATCTGTCTGTTCACGGCATTAGCAACAAAAGAGATTAAGAGAGTATAGAGTGGAGGTAGAATTAGAGGAAGCTGGCCTGTCGGTGTCTCCTCTCCAGTTGTACTTGCGGGGTCAAGTCTCCTAACCCGAGGCTTGGTTCTAGGATCATTCGGCAATTTGACTTCTAATACTAGTAAGTTTATTGTTCTTATTGTTCTTTGGTTTATGAGTTTACTTTATTCGCTTCACATAGGGAATAGAGTAATCATTCATAGCGTAAGCGTGGTGCTTAGGCTAGGAATACTCGTAGATACTCCCTATTTGGCCGGATTTGTGGTGGCAGTGGGGGAAAGTGATAGTTCCCTTGTTGTCTTAGTAATCCATGTCCCATCAGAAGGTTTGGTAGGATTTAGTGTGCCAGGGTTAAGCATTCTTTGAGGTGTATTTTCCCTAGGTAGCCCCCTTTGAACAGTAGTTACACAGCTTACCGTAGGTTAGTGGAAGACTGACAGAGTAATTCTCTCTATATTGCTTAATTCTCACTATCTTGTCTTACAGCCCAGGGGTAGTAGTTAAGATTGGGTTAGTCTTTTGCATGTTTTCTCCTAGCGGATAAACAAATACGTTACTCTGGATTTTTCTCCCGGGTGAAGTGCTCACCGATATCCGTGCACTTGCGGATTATTTCTCTTTGATTCTTTCGTGTGCGTAACCAATATCAACAAGGACCGGTGCGTGGACAAGGTGGAGGAAGTCACTAAAAAGCCGGACGTTTGCTACTTGCTGAAGAAGATTGGCTTGAAAAACACAAGCACTGTTTTCAGGGCAATCACAAGGAGGGAGGTAGTAGTGGTGGCAGTCAGGGCAAAGGGAAGCCATCATATCGATCTGATGCAGCGGCATCAGGTAAATCTGGTGGAGTCAAACTCACATCTAAAGGCACGCCAAGAAGGAAAGGAAGATGCCAGAATTGCGGCATATATGGCCACTGGGCAGAAGATTACAAGCGGCCAAAGAAGCAGAAGAAGGAGCAAAAGTGTGTGGAAGCTAATATTGCTGTGGGAGGCGCTGAGCACAATGCAGCCTTGCTCCTGGCAGTGGCAAGTGGCATCACAGAAACTCCAGTTGAGGTCGTGCATCTCTCGGAGGACAAGGTGGTGCTGGTGCAATGCCCTGATGGTGTGTGGGTGCTAGACACGGGAGCCAGTAACCACATGACCGGCTCTCGTGCAGCACTCACCCGTCTCAATGAAGGTGTCAAGGGAACATTGCGTTTTGGTGATGGCTCCAGCGTCGAGATTCATGGAGTTAGCTCCATGGTGGTTTAGGGACGACAACAGGAACACAAGGTACTTACTGACATTTACTATATCCCAAAGCTCAAAAGTAATATTGTCAGTTTGGGCCAATTGGAGGAAAAGGGGTTTGAGGTGTCTTTGAAGAATGGCAGATGTAATGTTTTTGATCAAGGAGGACATACTCTACTTATTTCAGCCCCTAGAACTGCTAATCATTTGTATACGCATAAGTTCATTATAGTGTCACCAGTATGTCTGTTAAGCAAACTTGATGATGATGCTTGGAAGTGGCATGCAAGATTTGGGCATTTAAACTTCAGGTCTCTTAGAGAACTTGGGAGAAAAGCCATGGTATCTGGTATGCCTACTGTTGATAGGCTGGAGCAAGTTTGTGATGGTTGTACTTTGGGTAAGAAGCATAGAAATCCATTCCTAAGTGTCAGTCAATTTCTTGCAAAGAAGGGACTTGAATTATTTCACACTAATCTCTATGGTCAAATCACTCCACCAACTCCAGGTGGAAAATCATATTTTTTGCTAGTTGTTGATGATCATAGCAGATATATGTGGGTGGAGATGTTGAAGTCCAAAGGTGAAGCACTGTCCTATTTCAAAAAGGTGAAAACAAGGGCAGAAACTAAACTAGATAGCAAACTCAAGGCAATTAGAACTGACAGAGGTGGTGAGTTCAACTCCAATCAGTTCAGTGCTTTTTGCAATAAGTTTGGGATCAGGCATTATACCACTACACCATATACTCCTCAACACAATGGGGTGGTAGAAAGAAGAAATCAGACTATGGTGGAGATGGCAAGATGCATGATGAAAAGCAAGATTGTTCC
This sequence comes from Bothriochloa decipiens, assembly GCA_023333625.1. Taxonomy (NCBI): domain Eukaryota; kingdom Viridiplantae; phylum Streptophyta; class Magnoliopsida; order Poales; family Poaceae; genus Bothriochloa; species Bothriochloa decipiens. Next base: position 38,357,404 of record CM041638.1, on the reverse strand, counting down.
AGCTGCTATTGGGGAGAAGCTGTGATGACAGCAGTTTATGTCTTGAACAGATCTCCAACTAGGAGCCTTGATGGTGTAACACCATATGAAGCATGGCATGGCAAGAATCCTAGAGTTGATCACATGAAGATTTTTGGCTGTATCGGGCATGTGAAGAGAGTTGGACCAGGGATCAATAAACTGTCAGACAGATCCTAGAAGATGGTTTTCATTGGGTATGAGGATGGCACAAAGGGGTATAGAATGCTTGAACCTTTGTCAAGGACATTGCACATCAATAGGGATGTTATATTTGAAGAGTGTCAGTCTTGGGATTGGAACATTCAGTCAGTTCTGAACCAGCCTAAACATTTTGTTGTGGAGTATCCCATTACTGATGGTGGTCTGACAATATAGGCACCAGCTCCTGTTTCAGCTCCTATTAGTCCTGTACCAGGTTCTCCTATTCAGAACCAGGCCCAACCATCTCCAACTCAATCTCAAGTACTTGGGAGCCCACACACACCACCTATCTTAGGTGCAGCAGCTGTTGGTCAGAATCAGTGGGTCACACCACCTGAAGGACAGTCTGTAGATTCAGTACCACTTCGGTATTGGACTTTGTTAGACTTATTTGATCATACAGAGGAGATGCAGGATTACCAGTATAGTGGTGTGTGTCTTCTTGCAGCTGAGGAACCTGCTAGTGTTGAGCAGGCTCTAGAAGAAACTTGCTGGAAAGATGCCATGGAAGCAAAACTTTAGTCCATCAAAGACAACAACACTTGGTCTCTGTCAGAGTTGCCAAAGGGTCATAGGGCAATTGGGCTGAAGTGGGTGTTCAAGGTGAAAAAGGATGCTGCTGGGAATATTGTGAAACACAAAGCAAGACTTGTTGCCAAGGGGTATGCACAGAAGCAGGGGGTGGACTATGATGAGGTGTTTGCACCAGTTGCAAGAATAGAGACAGTGAGGATATTGTTAGCTCTTGCAGCACATGGAGACTGGGAATTGCATCACATGGATGTGAAGTCTGCTTTTCTCAATGGTGATCTTCAGGAACAAGTGTATGTACACCAACCACTAGGTTTTGCAGATGCTACTCATGTTGGCAAAGTTCTTAAGTTGAACAAAGCTCTTTATGGGTTCAAGCAAGCTCCCAGGGCATGGAATGCTAGGCTGGATCATGAACTGAAAGCAATGGGTTTTCAGAAGAGCAGTGTTGAGCATGTAGTGTACAAGAGAGGTATAGTAGATGCTTTGTTGCTCATTGGAGTCTATGTTGATGATTTTATAATTTGTGGACCAAACAGCCTGAATATCAAGCAATTCAAAGATCAAATGAAGAAAATTTTTAGTATGAGTGATCTTGGGTTACTTAGTTATTATTTGGGCATGGTGGTGAAGCAAGAAAGGCATCAGATTACAATCTGTTAGAAGGCCTATGCAGAGAATATTGTCGATATGTGCAACATGAGCAGGTGTAATCCTGTGGATACTCCAATGGAGCAAAGAATGAAACTCACCACAGCCAAACCTGGTACTGAGCTTGATGTTACCAAATACAGAAGTGTTATTGGGAGTTTGAGGTATTTAGTCAATACCAGACCAGATCTGGCTTATGCAGTGGGGATTTCCAGTAGATTCATGGAAGCACCAGGAAAAGAACATTGGTCAGTAGTCAAGAGAATTTTTAGGTACATTGCTGGGACACTTGACTATGGCTGCATGTTTTTGAAAGGAGAAGGGATGGGTCTCAATTTGTTGGGGTACACTGACAGTGATTGCTCAAGTGATTTAGTTCACAGAAAGAATACCTCTGGGATCATTTTCTACCTTGGTTCAAATATGGTGACTTGGGCTTCTCAAAAGCAAAAAGTGGTGGCATTATCATCATGCGAAGCTAAATACATAGCAGCAGCTTTGGGGGCCTGTTAGGGTGTCTAGCTGAGTCGGCTGATTGTAGATTTGGTTGGTGGAGAAGCTTAGAAGTTCAGGCTTGTGATCGATAACCTGTCGGCAATTGAGTTAGCTAAAAACCCTGTCTTTCATGAAAGGAGCAAGCACATAAACACAAGGTATCATTATATCAGAGACTACATTGAGAAGAACATTGCGATGTTGATCATGTGGGGACAGACAAGCAGGTTGCTGACATTCTGATGAAGCCTCTAGGGAGAGTCAAGTTCGTGGAGTTCAGGCTGAAGCTTGGTGTCGTCCCAGTCAAAAGGATTAAGGTGGTGAAATTTTGAGTTCATTTTGATTTACTTTCTTGTAATTCTGTTATGGACATTGGTTAGTTTGTTTGGTTAAGTCACATAGAATCTTAGGTGGTTCAGAGATATGCATGAACCACGCTAGGACCGCGCTCTGGTGTGTGGCCCCGTTGCAGCATCATCTAGGCATGTCCCACCTGCGTTTCAGAAATAATGAACGACGGGTAGAGGCGTTGTAGCGACGGGGTGGAAGGCCTTGAGCCTATATAAACCGAACAAAGGCTCAATGAATGGGTTACACCATGTTGGGCAAAGATCACATCGTGTTTTGTTTCCAGTTCATGCTCTAGGGTTTTAGTCGTCGTGCTACCACCACGTGCAGGTGCAGCGCCGCCGCTGGGCTTGCTCACGCGAGTTCGGTTCCAACAACTAATACCTAGTAATGGTGTCTCTACCGCATGGCGCACGCGTGTCGTTCTCCTTCCTGTGCGATACTGTAGCAGCCAGCAGATAAATATAGAAAGGTGAGGGAGATGGTAGTCGCTTCGGGTCGTCAGTGCATCAAGTTGGTCCGCACATCATTGCTGACGCCACACCGCCCTCTTCTCGTGCAACAAAACGAGTACCTTGGGCCACGGACATCGGAGGGAGGAATGCGAAGCTAGTTGGCTGGAGCTGAAGCCTCGCCGTGGATGACGCTTGTCACGGCCCCCAGTCCCCTCGATGAGTCGCCGACGCCAACCGGGCCAAAGGATCCACACGCGAGTATACCATTGTAAACACACGTTGCGACACCTGTCTTGAGAATCGAGAGAGACAAGCCACGGCCACGCACGCGCGTTCAATAGCCCCGTCTCTGATCCCCTCATCCCTAGCATAAACTATGGGTGTGTTTGGTTCGTGGGTCGATATGGGTTACACTGGGTTCGACTTAGATGGACCCGTGTTTGGATGAAAAATGAAGTGGGTTGGGTTCAACCCAGTAGGGAATATGCTCTCTAGATGCGGGTCGAGGAGATTCGCCAAAAACAAAGAAACCCGGCTGACCCATATCTACGGCGTCTGTCTTCGTTTTCTCCTTCCTTCTCCATCTCGCAAAGTCGCAACCGGCCGTCCGCATGCATCTCACCATCGAGGCTTCTTGGGGCGGCGCGGACCGCTGGGGTAGGGTGGAGCATGCCGGTGGGGCAAGGCAGCAGCGGTAGGGCGCAGTGGACTACCGGGGCAAGGCGGCGGTGGTGGGGCGGGGACGGACTGCCGGTGGGGCCTCGTCGCCGGCGTTGGCCAGGGCGCCATGGCCGCCGGGCGAGGCATGGGTCGCCGACACGGTCGAAGGCGCTTCCATTGCCGCCTATGCGGGGCGTGGGTCACCAGCGCGGGGTGCGGCGCCATGGCCTTCACTGCGGGATTTCATGGCCGCTAGGGCAGGGCAGGTAGGAGCAGGGCATAGAGGCGGTGGCCACCGGGGCCTGCGCAAGGCGGGGCGTCGTGGCGGGACGAGGTAGCGTGGCGCGGTGCGGGGTAGGGCGGCGCACCGATGCTAGGATGCCGCTCGATTCGGAGGAAGAAGAAGAGAAGGGGAAAAGTAAATAGGAGGCTGACAGGTGGGCCCATCAATTCCTATAGTTGACGGTGTTAAAACTTCATCCATTCCATCGCTCTCGATCCTTATAACCAAACAAAAAATTGGGTTCAACCCATCCCCATAACCAAACAACAGACGGGTTCATTCCACCCAGAAAACTAGGTTGGAACCAACCCAACCCACTTGGTTCCCAAACCAAACACACCCTATGTACGTACTGGGGATCCATGATATGATCCGTGATCCGTCTGCCGGTCAAGGCCTGCCCTGCCTGCCAATGCCGACAAAGATTGAGGATTTTTAGATGGGTTTGTCAGATACTCCTAAGCCTTGTTTAGATTGTATATTTTTTCAATTCTAACACCGTCACACTTTCATTTGTATTTGGTAATTATTGTTCAATCATAGACTAATTAGGCTTAAAAGATTCGTCTCATTTACCTACATTTAATACTCCATGCAAGCGGCTAAATATTAATGTGATGAGAGAGAGTGAAAAAACTTGGAATTTGAAGCCATCTAAACAAGGCCCTAGTTTGGAGGATACATACATTTATGTTGAACCCAGCCCCAATGGCAATAATATGTCCCAGCTCAATTCGTCTCATCTCCCCTTCTCTGGACAAGAGAGAGCATTGAGGGCGCCTCTAATGGTTCGCGAATAACTAGTCTATGAGTTTTATTGGCTATGATTACAATTTGTAAATAGTTAGCTACGTGAGACATATAATTAAAAACAAATAAACACTACAGCAGAGAATTATGTGAGAGGGATATTTCTAGGAGATCATGTTAGATTAACAATTTCAAGGTTGCTATCTATTTAGGAGTCGCTAGCTATTTGATCTCTCTCCTTGATAGCCAATGAAAGTGCTATTTTTTCATTATTTCTATACCTCATCAAGCTATCTATTTGTAAATTACTATTAAAGACATTGTCATGTCCAATAAAACTCCTCATCTAACTACCCTTGATGACAAGCTCTATCGACCTGTGCCCCTTGGTCTTTGCAGTCCATCTGATGCGTCACAATAAAGGATTCCGACTACACCACATGCTCAAAATTTTGTGGCAAGTCCATGCTCATCCCGGCTCAACCCATTTTTTGTGCATCAATCATCATGTACTCAACGTATCCATCCTCAATCTTAGTGGAGGAGCGAGTTGGCTAGTATAGGGCCAGCCTAGGGTTGGATATGCTTTCCATGTTCGTGTGTTTACGGCCTGTTTAGTTCTCCATTCTCTATAAAAAAAATACCAAAATTGTAGGTAAGAATGGGGAACTAAACAGGGCTCTAAGTCATCTTTGGCTCTAAAGTCATGCCTAATCATCATATTACAACACCTATCGATCTCCGATGGCATCTTGCTCGTCAATTTAGTTTTGTGCATGCCCGTTCAAGAGGAAGGATCGCCACACTACCAAATCCTAGTAAAGACTTTGTTTCAAACTAGTCGGCATAGCCCTCTCTCAGACTGCCCGGTAGTGCCAGGTCAAGCACTATGGTGACTAGTTCGTTGAACCGTCTGTGCAAGTGCAATCCTGTAGTGACTCAGCACATGCATGCAGTTAGGTGCCAACACCCATGTCAGCAACCAGCAGCAACACAACATTAGCCTCTTCCACTTTCCCTTTCACTCTCTCTTCACTATTCTTCCTCCAATCTCCTCTCTTTACCATGGAGAAAGGAAAAAACAATGAGCCATACCCTTAAATATTTTTTTACCGAAAGTCAGCAAGGAAAACACCAACTTATTTTTTAAAATTTTAAATAATGCAAACCTGTTTAAATTCATACCCTTGAATAATTCGCCCTCCATCTCCAACTCAACACCCCATTTTAGGAAAATTTAAGACCCCAAGGCATTCATGCATCATCCTCGATTTCATCTTCCTCATAGAGAAGCAAGATATGACCTTACCTCACTCCATGGGAGTGGTCGATTGATCACATACCAGGGCAAGATGGTCATCGAACTTCATGGTGGTTTGCATTCTCTTCGAATAGAATACTCCTATACATGACACCACATGATGGTATGGAACAAATATCGAGTTCTATCTATATTTACTGTCAACACCGTGTCACATTGACTTTCGACATTTAGTCTTAAGGCTCAAACCATTTAGTAGACACAAACTATTTTTGTAATGTTCGAATACACCAGAAATTGGCACCACTATGATTTCTAGACAAACAATCCCATAATGCCACCGAAATGTTACACAAGAAGTCCAGAGCAACACGCGCTTCAATGTCCAAAGCATCTCTACAGCTTGCCCACAACAAAGCTTCTACCCATCTCCTAGACCAAGATACTAGAAGGACATCCATGGCAAAGCCCAAAAATCCGCTAATTCAAATAATATTAGTTTTTTTCTTATTTTTCTATTTTCACTCACTTTTTGCCAAAAAAATGATTGGATATTTTACAAAAAAAATACTCCCATTGCCACTACCTTAGTGAGATTTATTGGCAGAATTTCCCTTTATACCATTTGAACTCATCGAATTTTCCTTTTTGTTCTTTGTAATATTGTTTAAAACTCATAACTTTTCCACGCATATTAGCTCGGTACAAGTTGTATGTATAAATGTTGTGCTTACTATTTTGAGGCAAACATGGCTTGAAACATAACAATTGAGCTACAAAGTTGTTGATCTTGTTGAGGTCGACGATTTTCATATGTGCATATGGAAAACTTATGATTATTGAAAGATACACAAGAAAGAAAATTCGTTAATTGGAAATTCAATCAAATTAATTAGTGAAATTTAAATATTTCCATTTCAATTGTTGAGGAGTATATTAGGCAATATGTTTATTAATTTAAATTATCTATAGGGAATGCAAAAACATATTAGACTTGGCGGCCCATTTGCTAGATTTCGCTATGCAAAATTCTCTTTTGGTGAACGGAATATCTAAGATCGGTCGACCCACTTACACACAAAGAGATTTGATGATGATGTCAACATATGAGATTTTTCTGATGTGACATAATTTTCCTTCTTGTGAGGGGTGTATCCTTTTTTTCCTTTTTTCTTAGACCTTTTTTTTTTAAAATGTGAGTTCTTAATATTTTTCATAAAAGACGAATATTTGTTTCACCATGAAAATTGTTTTGTTCATTGGTTTTCATTTGTGATGCCAACTTTTGTTGATAATACCTTCATCTTCTTTTGTTTATCGCTACATTACTTTTAGTCCATGGTAGAATGTCTTTTGTTTGTCATAAGTTTACTCGTGTTATTTTTCAATCACAAAAGTAAAGTATTTTTGGTTCATGAAAATATATTAATTTTAATACATGAATTATATGTTTTTCTTTGCCGTGCAACAATTTTTTCGTGCTAGTTATTTTCTCTACTGGTATTGTCGATTTTAATATTTTTGGTGCATTCTAGTGTAATTATATTCTTTTTCAATAATATTAATAATGTATTAGGCAGACAAGAACAAATAATATTTGTGAAAGAATTTTCGTTTAAAAAATCTGTGCTGATGTCAGTAATGTGGTGCTGAGGTCAGCAAAGCCTGCCGATCCAACTCGAGCGGTTACGCTAAATTTTGGCGCGCCCGCGAAAAGGCGAGGCCGTATCCTACTCGAAACCAAAAGTTGAATTCGAGTCGGAGTCGTATGCGTTACAGCCACGCCACCGCCCACCACAAATCCCCCTTCCCTTCCCTTCAATTGGCCTCTCCCAATCGCTTCTTTCCAATCTCGATCTGCAATTTGCTCTCTCCCTGTTCTGCAACCGTCTTCCAGTCCCCGCCTCCTCGCGCCCACCCAGATCCCCACTGTCCTTCCTCTCCCAATCTCAGATCAGATAATGTCTGCGGCGGTGGCTGTGGCGGGCCGTCCGACGTCCCGCAGGCATCCGGCACCGGACCAAGAAGCAGGCGCGAACAAGCGACCGCGGCACAGCGGGTTCAGGAGCATCGACGACTTCGAGCTGTTCGAGGTGCTCGGGGAGGGCGCCGAGGGCATCGTGCGCAGGGCGCTCGACCGCCGCACCGGCAAGAAGGTGGCGCTCAAGTGGATCCGCGGCGACGGGCCCGACGGCCACGGCCACCCCGGCCACCGCGCGCTTGCCATGGAGGCCGGCTCTCTCCACGCGTGCCGCGGCCACCCCTCCATCATCGGGATCCAGGACGTCGCCGCCGACGCCAGGACCGGGGATGTCCACCTCGTGCTGGAGCTGGTCCACGCCGGGGCAAGCCTCCGCGAGTCCATGTGGAGGCCCTTGCCCGAGGACGCGGTCCGCGAGATGATGCGGCAGCTTGTCGGCGCCGCCAAGAAGATTCATGATGTGGGGTTCATCCACCGGGACATGAAGCCGGAGAATGTCCTCTTCTGCCCTCTTGGTGAGCTCAAAGTCTGCGACTTTGGATCGGCGACGCGGCAGAAGCCCGCCGGGAAGGCACATGAGGCCTACCTCGTCGGGACGCTGCAGTACAACGCGCCGGAGCTGCTCGAGCGCCATGGCTACTACGGCCCCGCTGTCGACATGTGGGGCCTTGGCTGTGTCATGGCGGAGCTTCTGAGTGGTGGTGAGACTCTGTTCGTGGCAGAGACAGGGCGTGAGATGCTTGACCAGATGTCCGAGCTTCGAGATCGGATGGCCTCTGCTGCGGGGAAGATTGATCCAGAGTATTTGGAAGGTCTATCGAAGGATGGGCGTGATGTGCTGACGGGCCTGCTGACCTTCTCCCCCGAAGAGAGGCTCACAGCGGCGGAAGCGCTTGAGCACCCCTGGTTCAAGAATGTCAAGTCACTATGGATACATGACACTGTTTAGTTATTGCGTAGATCGCTAGTAGCTGTTTCTTGATGTAGGATTGTAGTGTAGTTCCACTGGGAGCCTTGTAGCTGATTCATGTAATGGTAAGAAGCAACCAAATTCATTGTTGCTTCCTTGCCATTTATTTGTTATTTGACCAATCCTTGTAGCTGGAATTGATCAGTGTAATATTTGTTCAATGCAATAGAATGTCGACTTTGCTTTATAAAATGTCTCTTCTTATCTATTCCCAGTATGGGATCTACAAATGTCAGTGGCTCAGGAAGTTGCAGCTCTTGTCAGGCAGTAGTACATTCTAGCCTAGAGGAAATGCTCTGAAACAGCTTCTCAATTCCAAACAGTAAAACTGAAGGTATGAAATGAGTTACTATTCCTTATCTTTTTCTGGCCTTTAAGTTCACCTGCTGTTTGAGTTACAGTTCTGAACATCTGAATGGTGTTGTGCCTCCATTCATCTGGATGTAAATGTTACAGATAGCACATCATATGATGAAATTTTGTGTTTTTTCAGCCTCTTGATCATTCAATATTTTTTTGTTCTTAAAAATATATCTGCTACTGCTATGTATGATTGAGTTTAGATAAGATGATCTTGCTTTTCTCCAACTACATGCTAACAGCGTACTGTTTAGCTTCATCTTCATAGTTCTCAAATTAAAAGCATTGTGGTTGAGGCTCACCTGCAGCCTTAACTATCCATGTCAAATTAATTTGGAGCACAAAGATGCATGTCTGCTCTCCATATATCAAATTAGCCATCACAATTTGTTTTTCATCACCTCTATATATACCTAATATTAAAGAGCCAAATTTTTCCCCCTAACTAACTCCATGAATGTGAAAACTGTCTCACTTTGCAGCTGTGTAACTCGTTCTGTTCCTTCAGCTATTCAGTTCTGAATTAGTTTTGCCTGGCCTGGTTCTCAGTCTGTCACTAGTACTGTATTTCTCTCGAATGAATCAGTGAGAATCAGCAGCTGCTGCAATTCTTTCTTGTTGTCATAACTCAAATTCTGAACAATATCTTAGCAAATGAGCTCTACAGGTTTTCATCAAATCGTGCTGGCAACTAACAAAGTGTTGAGTTTTTAGTCATCAGATTTGTGATATGTCATTTTTATGCTGCAGTACACATCTTTGAAGCAACCATTAATGTTTGCTTAGTTCCTTGTATTATCTTATTAACTGTTTAATCTAGAGCTATACATCTACTGATGCTTGACTGGTCGTATCGCTTTTGTCTTGCATATCTATTCCTGTAGCTTACTTCTTGTCAGGTCTATTCTAGTACTAGCACAGCAAGGCTTTCTATTTGTTCTTTCAGCATTGTCTTATTACTGTTTGGTCAGGTTCAGTGCACAATATGACTTTTCACAAATTCATGTGGCAGCTACTATGATTTCAGCATTTCAGTTTTGCTAGCTGCCTTGTTGGGTTTTCCTATCAATTAAATTCTTGCCCCTTTTGTGCTGAGCAAGCAAATTGTGATTTTGCAAGACCGGTCGTGGGAGACGCCTAGCCGCGCCATCGGCCGCAGAGCGGCACACACGGATACCTCCATCCCTGTCCGCGGTGCCATGCCCAAAGCTAGCTAGCGATTGATGGAGAGCCACCAAATTCCAGAGCGCGCCACCCAACATATTGACCTACGTGCACATACATCAGTGCCACGATTTCTCGGTCAGTAGGGGGCTGCTGTTTAGCTGGACCTTGCGGTCGGTTGTGCTGTGGTCTGTGGAGTGTGCTTGTACTGATCCCGTCCCGGCGTCACGGCATTTTTTGCCTTGCCTTCTGTCCCTGTCCATGCTCATCGCGCGAGTTGACGCTTCAGCTGCACGACCACCCGGGTATATGGTTGTCCTCTGCATTCTGCGAGTTGATGTACCGCTCGGTGCGCGTGCGCTCCTACGACTGGGTCGCTCCGCCGCGCCATCGAACTCCGCCACGAGGAGGAAGAAGAAATGTCCACGGACGTCGACACGTGGTGCGCCGCGCGCCCTGCCAGACGTCCATGCTCTCTAAGGTTTCGCTGTCTTGGAAGAGATGGGACCCGCCGGATGGTTTCTCCGTCGTCGGGGCGCCATATCTTGGCCCCGAAATTCCAGCCGCTAATGCTCACGACGGCCCCGATGAATTAACGGAGCAGAGGACGGGCTGGGCTCGAGGATAGGTTGGACCACCGGCTAAGCCCAACCCTGAGTCCGTAACCCACGCAACAAATCAAATAAAAAATTTAGTTTCCTTAATTATCTGCTTTAAGATTCGTGTCATTTTTAGAAAAGGGAGTACCGGAGCGGTTCCTTAAGGGTTCTCAATGCATAGATTTATGGCACAGTTATCAAGACTGCAAATTAGGTAACCGAGTTAGATGAGTTTTATGGGGATGAAACTCCTCTCTCATATGATGAAACTCTTTTATTTAATGATCTTGTCAAGTCATCAATTTTACTGATGTGGCACTCTATTTAATATGTATTACACTCCTATAAAACATGCATTGAGACTAGCCTAATAATATTATTATACAGATATAGATATAAATATAGATATATAGACAGTCAGATAAATCATAGATAGATAGACATAGATAATATAGCTATAAAATAGATAGATAGATAAATAGATTATTACGGCGTCCAAAGCACCAATAGAAGGTATCATAGATAGATAGACATAGATAATATAACTATAAAATAGATAGATAGATAAATAGATTATCGCGGCGTCCAAAGCACCAATAGAAGGTGGCCGCTACATATATATACACACAGAGTACTACTATATCCATAAAATCAGAACTTGAGCGACGTTGCACGGTGCAAACCAAGGGAGTTTGTCCAAGGGCGATGACTGGGTGCGCCACCGCCGCGTCGTGCACCCGGCGTTCACCATGGACAGGATCAAGTCGATGACGGCGGCGATGGCGGCGTGCGCGGCCGAGGTGATCGGGGACTGGGAGGCGCGCGCCGCCGCCGCGGCGTCGTCGGCGAGCGGGGAGGAGGGGTGACGGTGGAGGTCAGGCAGCAGTTCACGGAGCTCACAGCCGACGTCATCTCGCACACCGCGTTCGGGAGCAGCTACCGGCAGGGGAAGAAGGTGTTCCTGGCGCAGCGGGAGCTTCAGTTCATGGCCTTCGCCTCCAAAAAAGAATTCGTAGTGCGCGTCCCGGGCATGGATCACGTGCCGACAAAGGCCAACGTCCGCCGGTGGCAGCTCTCGAGCGCACCGTGCGGGGCATGCTCATGGCCATCATCGACGAACGCCTGGCCTCGGCTAACGGATCCAAGGGCTACGGCAACGACCTGCTCGGCCTCATGTTGGAGGCCAACGCCGGCGACGACAGCGACGATGGCAAGACCCGGCAGGCCATAAGCATGGACGAGATCATCGACGAGTGCAAGACGTTCTTCTTCGCCGGCCACTACACGACCACGTACCTCCTCACGTGGGCCATGTTCCTCCTCGGAACCCATCCCGAGTGGCAGCAGCGGCTCAGGGAGGAGGTGCTCCGCGAGTGCGGCGGCGCTGAGGTGCCCCTCAACGGCGACTCCCTCAGGCTTGTAAGTAATTACATTAAAGCCCTGATCGGTCGCCGGGCATGAACGAGAAGTACAATACTGCTGTGACTAAATCAACGGTGCCATGGCCGTGCTTAATCTGCAGGTGACGATGGTGCTGTACGAGACGCTCCGGCTGTATGGCGCGGTCTGCACAATCGTGAGGCAGGCGACGGCGGACGTGGACCTCTGCGGCGTGAAGGTGCCCAAGGGCACGCACCTGGCGATATCGTTTGCGATGCTCCACCGCGACGAGGAGGTGTGGGGCGCGGACGCCGGCGAGTTCGACCCGCTCCGGTTCCGGGACGGCATGGGCAGGGCGGCGGCGCGCCCGAACGCGCTGCTGGCATTCTCCCTGGGCCCGCGGTCGTGCATCGGGCAGGACTTCGCAATGGTGGAGGCCAAGGCCACGCTGGCGCTCATCCTGCGGCGGTTCGCGTTCGAGGTGGCGCCGGAGTACGTGCACGCACCGGCCGACGTCCTGACGCTCCAGCCGTCGAAAGGGCTCCCGGTCGTGCTCAAGCTTTTGGATGTGTAGCAAGTTCCATTTTTTTTTTGGATCCGCACACTTTAGCCTGTTGAGACAGTTAAGATTCTGTATTTCCGTAGGCAAGAAACATGTGACTCATGCCAGTGTCAGTCTCTTGCCTACGTAAATTCCGTATTTGGTGCAATTCATACTGCAACGTACCAAATGAATAATGTACAGTTTTTTTCTTGTGAATCATGATTTTTGTACAGCTGAGGATGAGGAGGAAACAAGATTGTTTCGGCCCACAAAGATTTTGCTCGCCAAGGATGATCAGATCGTTTCTTCTTTTGTTAACTTGCAAAAAGAGTGGCAAGCGCAAATTGCACATCAACTATGCTGTGAACCCTAAGTACAACTTAGTATAATACTCTCGACACTCATTTCACTACCATAAACAATTGCGGCAAAATACCTTGAGTCAATCCATCAATCTGCCTTGGGAGGGTACTCTGGGGAAATAGCCACACACCATTGACTTAAAATTGGTTATCAACTGGCTCAAAATGCATTCCATGGTAAAAAAAACAAAAAGTTATGTTCGACAATGTCCTATTTGTCAGAAGAGTAAATCTGAAAATGCTACATACCATGGACTTATAGAATCTCTCCCTGTCCCTGATATGGCCTGGGCTTATTCATATTTCTGTTGAATTCGTTGAAGGTCTGCCAAAGTCCAATAGAAAAGATGTGATACCTGTTGTTGTCTACTGGTTTACTAAGTTTGCTGACTTCTTGATTCTTACAGATCCATTTACTATACAAGATGCCATTCAAGTTTAATGTCCTCATTTGTCAAAAAAAAAGTTTAATGTCCTCTTTCCATTGCCACTGATCGAGATAGGATTTTAGTAGTAATTTATGGCAATCAAAATTGAAATCAATGAAGATCCAACCAAATTTCAACAGTGGTTATCACCCTCATCGGTTCTAATGTTCTATTCGTTCTCTTTGGTAGAGTGTTGGTACAACACATCCTTCCATACATCACTCAACATGACTCCATCCATTTCATTCACTCTGTGGTTATCCTCCTACTTCTATGGTGGCTGAAGTTGTGTTGTCTAACTTCCCATATGATAAATGCTCGTCAAATTCTACATAACAAGCAACTAGCTCAACAACTCACCAAATAGAATCTCAAAAGCTCAATCGAGAATCAAGCTTCCAGCTGACAAACATAGGAAACAGAGGGAATTTAACATTGGCGACTTGGTCTACCTATAACTCCAACCATACCACCAAACTTCACTCAGCATTCACAAACACTGAAACCTCCACTCCAAGTACTCTACTGTCCCTTTCACATGTGAGCCAGTTTAAACAACACCTGGTCCTGTCCCAAGCCCTTACCTTCCTCTGATTGATGATCATGGCAACATCAAAGTGACCCTAGTTACGATTCTTCAACGACGCCTTGTCCAAGTAACAATGAATCAGTAGTCCAGTGGTTGTTTGAGTGTCCCAACTTACATGTGAAAAGCATCTCCGTGACTATAAGCGACCATAGAGTCTATGATATTCATGCTAAGATGCTTTAAAAAAATTAAATCTTTGTCACAAAGTAGTACATCACTAGATGGGCATTGCCCAAAATTTGAGATTCAAACAAATTTTTTAAAAATTCATATAAAAAACAAATTTCATTCATCCTGAATTTTGTCCTCTAATGGCTGAAATTTGTTTTTTTATATGAATTTGTATATAAGTTTTTTGAATCTCAAATTTTGGGACAATGCCCATTTAGTGATGTACTACTTTGGTACAAAGTTTCAAATTTTTTAAAGCTTTTAAGTATGAATATCTAGACTTTTGAAATAGACTCTAGGGGCATTTATAACTGTGCTATTTTCGTTCTGAACTTACCTACTTCTAAAGCTACATGGGAGGATGCAACTTAAGGGCAGGGAGAGGTGTTTAGGGAGAGAAACCCTGACGTCAGCCGCCTCAAAGCTACGTGCAAAGATGCTGTCCGGGATTGGAGCTGTCAAATACCTTAAAAAAGGCAGCCTTAGTTAGGCTATGGAGGAATTCATTTCCTATGTAATCTCATCTCCACCCCCTCTTTCGGTTTGAAACTTTGTAACCCAAGGCCTTGTCTTCCACCCACAGGTTCCCCGGCATCTGTGGAAATGAAAGCAGGTGGGGTTGAGTTTATCCTTCGGAAGTTGACATCGAAAAAAAATTAAGGCTAGGGATCTTCAAATGAGAAGTATTGTCAGCTGAATGAGTTGCAATGCCATTCTTCAGTTTGTTAGTTCAGCCTATGGAATTCGACAATCTGAATTCTGATGGTACACAAGTGAGTTAGTGGCCTCCGTCTTTTGGTGCCTAAAAGCACATTATCCACATTCTGTCGGATTTTTTTTAAGGTCCATTCTGTCGGATATTTAACAGTGTTAAGGCTCTTTAACGTTAATAACGACTGTCCATGCTATTTAGGTAAACTCAAATGTAGAGTAGAAGTAGCAGCTCCTCGCCACTAGCGACTTCTGTATCAGGATGGACTCATTTGCTATGTGAATACTGCGACTAGTACCACCTGCATCGATTTGCTTCTTGATCCTTAAGTATTTGCTCTTGTTTTCTGATTTCCCAAGTCTGACTCTGACAGACGGCCAGTAAAATGGAATTTTGTCGACGGAGCCCTTGACGATATCGATAGGCAGCCATTCCAAATTTTCAATACAAATATTGAAAAAAGAAACAGTGTACCGACTTTTCTTTCGCAAGTCGACATGTTGATGTCATGCATTACTCAATGAAGTTTTTTTTTTCTCGAATACGCACAATATGTGCGTATCATTATATTAGAAGAATAGAAAGGTTCTTACAAGAACGAGTTAGTGTTTGTATGATCTACATTTTGAAAAATTAAATCCATGAAAGCGAGCATCTAGCCTAATTTGTTCTTGCCAGAGCTACCAGCCCCTTAAATTATGTGGCGTCTTACAATCAGCTCTACCAATTGACTATTGATTGCTTGGTTCAAAAATTGCCAGATCCTCTGAAACTCTGTCATACTGTTTGGATTCAGTGATCAGCAGAGCTGAGCCAAGATATCATCCTACTGGAATGCTTTTGCCTTCAGTTTATTTCTTCTAATGAAAAGATGGTGTGGAATTGCATAAAAAAAAACTGGGACTCAATTTTCTACGCTACACATGCCATGTTTACCCTGATGTTTATGAATACTAACCACGTCTAAATGCCTTGCAGTAAGCTGACACAACATATTTGGTAATTTAGTTTTTTTATAATCACTTTTTTTTTCCATACAGACCTACTATTGCCAAATGTATATCCTCTCCATGGAAGACAGTTTCTTTGTATCAATGTCTCACTACGTAGTGGCTGTACCCGAGGTACGTAGGGGACAACACAGTTCCACAAAGGACATGCGGAGCTCAGGCCTGTAGGACGTCAGCCGTGCCAAAGACGGCCTAAATTTCCATTCCAATTTTTTTGTTCTTGCCCCCTGTTAACTAAAAATGAATTTCCCGGCTTGCTCGGTATTGTATTATGCTGCTCGATCAATCCTTAATGTTATTCACTACAGATCAATTGTATTTCACAAAATACATGCTTACTACAGCTCTACCAGTTTAGTTTGTCCGTGAGGTCTCAGTTGCTTAGCACAACAATGTAAGCTGTGATTTTACTTTGAATTAAACATAATAGAATGTATCCGTACACATAGTACCTACCCGCGTCAAGCGTGGGGGGTTCTGGCTAGTGGTAGATAATTCCGAGAGCCTTCTAGTCCTTGTTGACAGGACACGATGATCACTCATGGCGATGTATGAAGAATCTACATGCTAAAAAAACAGGATGATGCTTAGCAAGGCATATCCGGCGTATGCAAGTACGGAGTACATGACGTTGCAGTCCAGCATCCAGATCACCAGCTGCTCATCCATGATCTCACGAAAAGGACCCTGCCGGCTACCGCCGTGCGAGATCGCTTTAGTCTGCGCCCGTCCATTCGCAAGGCCGTCGCATCTTACCTCGTCACTCAGACGGAGACAAAGCTCTTGCCTTGTACTTAGCGTCCGGTCGCTGGCGACATCGCCGGCCGACCAATACTATCCTACGATGGCGAATCAGCTCTGCAACACAATATATATACACACAGTGAGTGAAACTGCTGGCACACACAAACACTCGACGACATACGTCACAGCATGGGCACGGGAGGTGTCGCGCTGGTCGCCGCCGCCGTCGCCGTGGTGGTGGTCACCAGGCTGTGGACGGTGCTGCTCCACCTGGTGTGGCGCCCGTACGCCGTCGCGAGGGCGTTCGCGCGGCAGGGCGTCCGCGGGCCGCCGTACCGCGTCTTCCTGGGCAACAGCAAGGAGGTCCAGGCGATGCGCGCGGCGACACGCTGGACCTCACCTCCCACGACTACATCTCGCTCGTGATGCCGCAGTACCGCGCGTGGGCGTCGCGCTACGGCAAGGTGCTCCTGACGTGGTCCGGCGCGACGCCGGCGCTGTTCGTCGGCAGCTACGACATGGCGAAGCGGGTCCTCTTCGACAAGTCGGGGCTGTACCACAAGACGGACCCGGGTCCCACCATACTGTCCCTGATAGGCATGGGACTCGTGTCCATCGACGGTGACAACTGGTCGCGCCACCGCCGCGTCGTGCACCCCGCGTTCGCCATGGACAAGCTCAATTCGATGACGGGGGCCATGGCGGCGTGCGCGGCGGAGGTGATCCGGACGTGGGAGGCGCGCGCCACCGCCGCGAGCGGGGAGGAGGGGGTGACGGTGGAGGTGGGGCACCAGTTCACGGAGCTCACCGCCGACGTCATCTCGCACACGGCGTTCGGAAGCAGCTACCGGAAGGGGAAGGAGGTGTTCCTGGCGCAGCGGGAGCTCCAGTTCATCGCCTTCGCGGCCATCAACAGCGTCCGCGTGCCGGGCATGCAGTACGTGCCCACCAAGGCCAACGTGCGCCGCTGGCAGCTCGAGCGCACGGTGCGGGACACGCTCATGGCCGTCATCGGCGAACGTCTCGCCGCCGCTGCAAAGGACGCGAGGGGCTACGGCAGTGACCTGCTCGGCCTCATGTTGGAGGCCAACGCCAACGCCAACGCCAACGCCCGCGACGACGACGGCAAGATGAGGAAGCAGGCCATGAGCATGGACGAGATCATCGACGAGTGCAAGACCTTCTTCTTCGCCGGCCATGACACGACAGCGCACCTACTGACTTGGACCATGTTCCTCCTCGGCACGCACGCCGAGTGGCAGCAGCGACTTAGGGAGGAGGTGATCCGGGAGTGCGGCGGCGCCGACGTGCCCCTCCGCGGCGACGCCCTCAACAAGCTCAAGCTCGTGAGCCTCCTCCGCCATAAGCTTAATAATCTAGCTAGCAGGTGCATATATATGCACACGGTGACCGCCGGCGAGCGTGCGTCACGACCATGCTCTGTTGTTTCACAGGTGACCATGGTGCTGTACGAGACGCTCCGGCTGTACGGCGCGCTGCCGATGCTTGCGAGGAAGGCGACGACGGACACGGACCTCTGCGGCGTGAAGGTGCCCAAGGGCACCCTCCTGCTGATCCCGATCGCGATGCTCCACCGCGACGAGGAGGTGTGGGGCGCGGACGCCGGCGCGTTCAACCCGCTCCGGTTCCAAGACGGCGTGGGCAGGACGGCGGCGCACCCGAACGCGCTACTGTCGTTCTCCGTGGGCCCGCGGTCGTGCATCGGGCAGGACTTCGCGATGCTGGAGGCCAAGGCCACGCTGGCGCTCATCCTGCGGCGGTTCGCCTTCGAGGTGGCGCCGGAGTACGTGCACGCGCCGGTCGACTTCCTGACGTTGCAGCCGTCGCAAGGGCTCCCCGTCGTGCTCAGGCTCTTGGATCAGCACAATTTGGCCATTTGAGGTCGACGTCGACTTGAGTTGATCCCCGTCGACTTGCCGTGGTGGTCGACGTCGACCTGGTGGGATGTTTAGAACCCTCAGCGGCGAGCGACGTCGACTTGGGCTGTCCCGTTGCGGCAGATCTCACATTATTTTCTCCTCTTTTTCTCATCTCAAAACCAATCAAATTTTAGTATGCATGATTTTAAAGAATGTTTCCATAACTTTTATCTGGAAATTGTTTGTGGCTGACTTTGTGCAAACAAATTTTGTTAAGAAAACAACTAATTGAAATCCGAAACCCTGAAAACCTCTCATCGGAAGACATTGTTGGGTCAAGCTCAAGCTATATTCAACTTCTCAATTGCTTTCAGCAGAGATCACAATGACAGTTTAGCTGGTATAAGATAGTGCGTCCATTTTGGGTTCCGTCAAAATGGGCTTATACAATATAAATTTGTCTTGTCTTTTTTTTTTTCCTCGAATAGATTTGTCTTGCCTATTTGAACTTCTATATATGGGTTACCTTACTGTAAAATTATGTAAATCTTCAATCGTAAGTTAGACTAGGGTACCCACCATTTTTTTTATCAAGATTGTGTGAGGCTATTCGTGCGTGCCGCACGACACTAGGGTACTCACCATTGCTTGTTAGTAAAGTTTGGGATGGAGCAGTCGAAGCAGCTCCACTACCTACTCCATGTCTCAACATTCATACCTTTCCAGACAGTAGGTTTTCTCCAAAAATTTCAAAAAAAAGAACCCCTTAAAGTTCTCCCTTATCTGGGCGATATAACATCTCGTACAACGACAAAACAAGGACAGCACGGTTGTTTTTTTTAGTAATACTAAATTCTTATCAATGCGTTCATAGGCAAGAATGACAAGCAGATGCGATAGAAACTATAACACCAGAACCAGATCAAATGCGATAGAAACTGTAACACCAGAATGGCCCCAGGCGCGGCTGGCATTTGATAGCACAGCTTAATGTTGCCGCTCATGCTAGGCAGGCAAAGATGCACCATAATCATATCATCGGCCATCGTCAATGCCTCGAAGACCCAGCTTCGCACCAGTCTCAGAAAAAGCGCTGTGACCACGCACATATATCAAGAAAATCACAGTGCTCAACCACAGAAAAATAAAAATTGCATCATCACTAGTTAACACCCGACAGATTAGGCTGTGGACCTCAGGGTACACAAGCACAGACACAGCTGACAGACCAAGATCAACCAGGAAAACCAGAACTGGGTTTCATGGAAGCATAAACATATTCTGTGAGAATTTTTTCCAAAGGCACTTAGGATAAACAAGTATACTAAATTATCCAACATAACAAACGAGATATGATGTCCCAGATATCTCAGACACGACAGCTTAGATAACAGCGAAAGAGTTGAGGCGCTCCAAAATTAAGCTTAGTCCTATTCACTCCTTCACTTCTTGGCCTTCTTTGGTGCACTGTGGATTGGAGTGTCAAAAAAATTGTCAACACATGATTACATAAACCAAGGATACTAGCATAGTATAGTAGTTCCAAGGCAAGGAAACTACTACAGGTCAGTGATGTAGTTTCGAGGCACTTACGCTGCAGCTGGGGCAGGAGCTACTGCTGGTGCTGCTGGCTCCCTTGGGCCCTACACAAGGATGGAACATGCATTACAATGTAACCCATGTCGAATGATATACCACGACATAAAGATCAAACAAAATCAAACAGATCAATCTATATTGAATAAGTGCTAGCAAATTTTAATTATCATTCATTGATATTACAAATCAGCAGTTATAACAATTTAAACATATGCAGTTTCAGCATGTTCAAATCTTACCTGTGCCAAACGCTCCTCCCTCCTTGCAATTTTTCTTTCACGTGAGGCCTTGCTCTTGGCCCGCTTGGCCTCAAACTGATCAGACAGAGTCTTCTCTCTAGTCTTCTCTGCCTTAGTTTTATGTATGCTCTCCATGAGCACTCTCTTGTTTTTGAACATGTTTCCCTTAACTTTCACATACATGTCATGGTACATGTGCTTGTCTATCTTTTTTGCTTCACGGTACTTGCGCAGAAGACGCCGCAAAACACGCATTCTGCGCATCCAGAGGATCTTCGTAGGGAGCCTAGCCTCCCTTGTACCCCTCCTCTTACCTGCAAGGAGATCAGATTAGCATATATTGCAGGACTTAAAAACAGAGATCACAGATATAAATTCAAATGCCAATGAACAGAGTAAATAAGAGCTGCAGCAGTATACCATAGCCGGAGTGCCTTCCCTTTTGTTTGGCCTCATGCGCCCTCCTTGCGCGGGACCTCGAGTGGATTTTCTGAGGCTTCCTGATGATGAAACCATCTTTGACCAATTTACGAATGTTCTGGCCTGCAAGTATTGTAGAAGATGGTCATATGTATGTCCCACATGTTACTAAGTAGCAAAACAAGTTTTAAGATTTGAACAAAAGTACAAGCATAACAATCTCAAAATTGAACAAACACAAAAAAAAGCAGAATACAACTACAAGTCTTAGTGACATAACTATTTCACCTTGGACAGATCACATAAAACTGCAGAAACATGCTTGGCAATCTCAGTACTAAACCAATCAGGAAAAACATATGCATTGCAAAAAAGCCAGAGCACAATACCTAAGGCAATCATAAAAGCATACTTGTAAATCATCATCAGTCCATGAAACCAAGTAATAGGAGTCATAGACAGAATCTACGTAATAGACTAGTAATAAACAGTATAAACAGAATATGTATTACTGCATAAACAATTCTTTGCAAATTATTCAGTCCACGAAATAATCAAAATACACAATAAATTTTATGCCCAATTGCGTCGTAGCAATCTTTGTCTTCTTAAAAAATTCATACCCCAGACAACCTAGACTGTACATGTGTAGCAGGAAATAATATAACAGTAAGAACAACACATACAAAATTTGACAGTTCAATATCATCTAAGATAATCAAGAGAAATCAGGTGGCAGGCACGGAATACAAAAAAAGGGAAACAAGATTTCCTTTCCATCAATCCTTGCACACACACAAACTAAACTAAAATGCCCCTGTACATCAAGACGGCCGCGAACCTGAGCTACACTCTGGTGAACGGCGGGTCAAGCCACCGCGACTCGATCTGGGGGGCCGTGTCCGAGGACGCGGTCCGCAAGATGCGGCAGCTCATCGGCGCCACCAAAAAGATACGCGCAGAAACACAGATCTACCTCTACTACTGAACGGAGGGGGAGGAGACGAGGGGCAAGCGGAGGGGCAAGCGGTGCTGGTCTTACGCGAGTTGGCCATGGAGATCTCAGAGACCTCATTGGGGTCTAACCAGACCTTCCCCTTGCCGCACTTGAGAACCGAAGCGGCAAGCCGCTTCTGGAGCTTGAGCGAAACCATGCCGCCGCCGCCGCCGAAGAGACCCTGCCGGGTTGTGTGGTGTGTGGTGGCGGAGAGAATGGAGGGCGAGTGGCGGCGGCCGCAGAGCGTCTTATATACCACGGCGATTAGGGTTCCTGGGAAACCCTCTCCAGTGGGCTAGGCTTGTGTGGAGAAGTCGGGCTTATTTGGGCCAAGGCCTGCTAGATGGCCGTGTAAATAACAGCAGCTCAAGGCCTCTTCTCGCCTTCTCTTCATTTTTGCTTTTTCGCCTAACATAGTTATCTAATCTTTTACTAATCTGTTTTAATTTATAAGTCATTTTGATTTTTCTACGTTCATTTATTTTACTATGCATCTAGACATATATTATGTCTAAGTACATAGAAAAATGAATAAATTAAAAAAATAAAAATAACTTATAAATTGGAATAGAGGGAGTATCTTTTACTATACCAAAGCAGGGTAAGCTCTGGCACCACAGCGTGCCACGTAGACTATAAAAAGATCGGCTCGAACCACTGTGCAAGTCATTTTCACATGCACTGTTTATCACTGTGCATCTAAGAAATTGCTACGCGCACAAGAGAAACATAACAAAAAAAAATTAAAATAAGCTTTTTCCCTTTCTATATTTTAAATAAACTACAAACACTCTAGAAAGTATCCAAATATTTTCCACCTCTTCTTTTCATCAAAAAAATCTGAAATAATTTTCAAATTCCTCTCTTTCATGTTTTGCCGATAAAATTAAAAGGTTATAACTCATCCATCCTAACTTTGAATCACATAATTCTTGCACCCAAAATCTTCTAAAATAAAACCTCACGTATTCAAATCCTTTTCTCTAATTTCCACCCCTTTTTCATCATCCAAAAAAGAATAATTTTTAATTTTATCTCATTCAGGTTTTATTCATAAACTTAGGAAGTTCACATCTCATCCAACCTAACTCTGAATCCCATAATTCTTTAACAAAAAAACTTCAAAATTAAAATCCTACATGTTCAAATATTTTTCATAATTTTTAGTGGTACCCCTTCTTCGCCATAAAAAAACAAAAAAAATAATTTCCCAAATTGCTCTCACTCGCGTTTTGTCGATAAACTAAGAAGCCATACCATAATGCATGTCACCACGGAGAAGCACCACTTCTCATATAGTTTTCATTGCAACCATATCAAACCACTATTTAGAATTCCATAAAGTAATGCGAATGAATACAACGTAGCTTATGTATAACATATCTAAAATCCCATAAGCCATATCTCAGTGCATGTCAACACTAAGCCATAATTTTTCATACTATGTCACAACATAACTTAATCACTTCCAATATCCAAACCATTTAGTAGTGCATATGAATGCGCATGAACTCCTGCCTTCATACCCAACAAGGTATGAAGCTGCATCGTTATGACGATGTTGTACCGGTACGGTCGTGGCAATCAAGTGGTGACATAACTCCAAATGCCAATATGCCATAATCCAAATTTATAATGCATATGTGATGCAAATGTCATGTCTCCTGCCTTCATACCTGACAAGGTATTAAGCCGCATCATTACGATGATGTTGTACTGGTACGGTCGCAACCATAGATTCGTGACATAACTCCAAACGCCATGCGATGCAAAGCAATATGATGCAATGTCACAAGATAAATACCATCTCAAAATATCCAGATACCACTGAGAATAAGCCATAATATAAGTAACATCAACCAAAAAGGAATGATAGAACTCATATATGCCAACCATTTGTAAGCTAGTTATTGATACCATGATATACATACAGACCCTCTTCCTCTTAATAGATCAGGGCAGTATGTAGCCATCAACCAATCTAGGTATGAAGAAAGGCTCCACTTCTAAGCCTCCTGCATAAGCATTGGGTCATAAAGACTTTTTTTGAAATACAGCTACTACAACTCAAAACCCAATCCTTATGTTTTCCACATCACCCCAAGACTTATAGCAAGGTTGATTCTAACATTCCTCGTGAGTTAGGAACTAGTAGACATAAAGTAGTATAAATGCCACAGAGGTTTTCAAACACCAAGATCAACATACCTCTATAAAAAATCCATCAGCTATTAAGACATTAACGATTCCACATACTTCCACTATAGTAAAAGAATCATGTGATAGGTTAAATTACCAAGTGTATGCCACTGGTGCAATATACTATCAGCCTCTCAATCATTAATTTCAAAAACCATCATTCATTGAACATTTCATTTATTTATGCACCCTTGTCGAATTAAAAAGGAACACACACATTACATAGCTGTGCTAGTAACATCATATTCATACTTCTGCCATAACCATGAGCATCATGTATGTTTTTTAGATTACCATATATAAGTATATGTGCTGCATTTTATAAGTGGAGGTAGTAAAAATAGCATTTTAGAGTGGTAGCAATGCAACAACTACATTCACTCTACAAAACACGGATACTTCAGGAAACAGCCGTATCGCGTGTCTGATACGTTTCGGACATGGATACGTATCTGATACGCCGTGGATACGTATCGGCGGAGTATCAGAATTTTTATTATTTTTACAAAAAATGGACACGTTTTGCTGATACGTATCTTCTTGCGGACACGCATATCTACGTTTGTGGATATGGGCCAGCCCAACATCAACCCAACAAGCAGGCGAATATGCGTCTGTCCCCGTCGCCCTAACCTTATCCTCCTCTCAGTCTTGCCCCGCACGCATCCGTCGCGCCGCATCGGCATCGCGCCGCTCCCCGCGCGCCCGCCACGACTCCGATCGGAGCTTGCCGCCCGCCTGCCACAGGCGACAAGCCTCCGCTCGCCGGTGACTCCTCGCAGGCTCGCGGCAGGACTCCTCACGGGCTCGAGGTCGAGAAGCACGCCAGCGGTCGGACCCCTCCAGGCTCCAGCGCCGGCGCCCGGACCCCTCCAGCCGTAGCTCACCGTCCCTGCTCGCCAGTCGTCCCTGGATCGAGCTCCGATGAGTTCAATCCCCTTCCCTGCTAACCACCTGACCTGCTTGATTTCTTTGCTGCCTACTTCTTCCTCTCCCTAGTTAGTGAGTTCTTGTTGCTTTGTTTGTATGCAGTAGCTGGCGTCTTCACCAAATTTGAGCAGTGCTGCTAGTGGAAGTGCTAGTGCTAGCGTAGGATCTGCAGCCACAAACACAACAAACATCAAGGCTCCACTTTGGGTTCATGTCACCATTTTAGAGAAGCCTAAATCTGGTGGAGAAAATGCTCCGTGGCGCTGCAAGTACTGTCCAATGGAAAAACTGAGTAGTTACTCTAGAGTTGAAGCTCATTTGCTGTAGATTGGGAATAAGGGAATAGGTAAATGTCCTAATGTTACATATGAAATGCTTATTGCAATGAGGAAGGAAATTGAGAGGTGCAAAAATCTTGTGGAAAAATCCGAGCCAAAATTTGTTTCTCTGCCTACTGCTCCTTCATCGAGCAATACTGATGAAACCAGCAAGAGGACCAAGAGGGGGCCAACTTCTGCATTGGAAAAAGCTTGGAGAATGGATGACCGTAACCACCTGGATGCTTTAATCAGTAGATCAATATATTCTAGAGGGATGGCATTCAATTTTTTGAGAAACCCATATCTTCGAGAAGCCTTTAGCTTTGCTTGTAGCCACAACATGCAGGGTTATACGATTCCTGGTTAAAATAGAGTTAGAGAGGGACTACTGAAGCAAGAAAGGAGGCACATTGAGCATTTGTTGGAGAGCACAAAGAGCACATGGCCAGAGAAGGGAGTCTCAATCTGCACAGATGGTTGGTCAGATCCTCAGAGGCAATCCATCCTCAATTTTGTTGCTGTTTGTGACAAGTCAACTATGTTCTTGAGGGCTGATAATTGTGAAGGTGAGATCAAAGACAAGGAATACATTGCTCAAAAGTTGAGGGGTATAATTGAAGAAGTAGGTCGAGATAATGTGGTACAAATCATTACAGACAATGCTGCAAATTACAAAGGATTGTCGGGTACCTGGATAAGGGGGTACCCTTAACCCTTGACCAAACAAGTTAATCCTAGCGTCATCAACAATAATCCCTAACGAACTCGAGCCCGAATGCTCAAGGATAAGACACAGCTGCTAAGTTAGCCTGGGCTGGCCCACGGACGGGTCTCGATGGCCCAAGACGACGCTAGCTCGATGGACCCCCTCGAGCAACGAGGCCCAACCGAGCACCCCCTCGAATGACGAAACTCCGCGCGGGGCGAACGACCCCCCGTCTCCCATCGATTGCCATATTCTTCCGATCCACCTACTTCTGTACGGGAGTCAAGGTATTTAATGCGCCTCACCTGCCCCTGCCAACCCCCATGGCTACAGCGATGGTAATGATGGGCAAGTATAGAGGTTGTGTCCACCTTTTACCGCCCATCTCCGAGGAAACGCTGATTCGTATAGGACACTATTCCTCCGTACTAAATATTGTACCCCATTGGGCACCCCCTCGAAACGCAAATGTCAACATCCGTACCAGGATTTCTAGGGTTCATCCTTATCCACACGGCCTCGAGGTCCCCGGGGTACCCCTCAACATGGGTTCTCGACGGCCCTGGTCAATGATTCAACCCTCGTACGTCATCTCCTGCCAATCGTACGCCCTTAACAGGAGGTCACATCTTTCACCACGCCACTGAGGCACGCCAGCGTCATCATCAGGACCGGTCAATCATCGACTTCGCCGTGACATCTCAAGAAGGCAAATGTCATCATCACGCACGCTGCTACAGGGCTCGACCTCGCTTCGGCGCATGCCCCTACAGTGCTCTCGCCATGATCACTCCTCGACGTCATGGCTTACAATAGCCCTCACAACACCGCTAGGGTTTCTTGTACACCCATGCCCCTCCTTGGACTATAAAAGGGGGCGCAGGGCTAGCTAAGAGGGGGGTGAATTCATTTGGACTCACTTAGTCTCGACACACACGCAAGGCTTAGGACTAGCACTCCTAGACTTAGGCCCAGCTTGCCACCACCCCGCATACATGCCTGCTTATGTCTCCCATGTACAAGCACTTCGGTGCAAGATAACACGAAACCTCCTCCCCCCGTTGGATGTAGGGCCTTCTCTTGCCCGAACCAGAATAAATCGCATGTTATTCTTGCATCACCATCCGGATTAGGAAGCACACAACACGTAGTTACTAGTCGGTGTTAGGCCCCGGGGTCGCGACACCGACAGTTGGCACGCCAGGTAGGGGATCCGCATGTCACCAGCGTTTCCTGCTATTCTCTGGATGGCAGACTCCGTGCCATCACTTCTGTTCTCCATGGTGATCTGGTTTAGGAGCTTGGAGTTCATGTCACTCGGCCGCGGCCTTGACATGGTCCTGCTCTCGGTCGAAGATCTGAGTAGAGTCCATCCTGGGTCCCCACAAAGGGCCCCTCGCCGGCCCCGTCACCATGCTTTCATGTCCCGGAGGAGGCACGGCAGGCGCCACCACCATCGTCGCTCCATGAGTGAGTTGACATCCACCTCGGCTTTCTCACTCCTGGTTGAGGATGCAGGGTCCCTAGTTGGGAACCTGGCAGACTTACGCCTGGGAGCGGAGGAGGAGCTGGGAGGACTCGGCTGTGACCCCAACTTCATCTTCACCCTGCGCTCGCTGAGGGGACTAGGCGTGGCTTCCCCGGTGGGCGCGACTCCGACATCGCTTGACCTACTACCCCATGGGCTATTCGTAGTTCTATGGTCGTTCCCTTTTGACTTGGACAACGCCACCAAGTCGTACTCCTCTGCCATGAGCGCCGGTATAAGCACGCACGAGGCCCTTCAGGGGCCTCTCCTTCGCGCCACCATGGACCTGGCGTTGGTCACGCCGGCCTCCAAGTACTTTGGCTTCTCTCGAGCGCCCGGCCCCATACTGTTGGCACGATGCGACATTAGCTGAAGGAGGAGCAGCACGGGCGGTTCCTGTCGGTGTTTCGACCCCAGGGGTCCTAGCACCAACAAGTAAATTTGTATTGCGTGCTCCCTAATCTGGATGGTGATGCAAGAGAACACAAGGGGTTTATCCTGGTTCGGGCAATTGATGGCCCTACGTCCAGCGGGGGGAGGGGAGAGTTTGTATTATCTTGCACCGAAGTACGTGTACAGGGGTGAATACAAGCGAGTGAGCGAGTGAGCTAGGACTTAAGCATTTCAGGCTCTCATAGCTCTCTATTGACCTGTCCAAACTAGCGCCTGGTGCCTCCTTTTATAGGCGAAGGAGGTGCTAAGGGGTACATGAATCTAGGGCAAACGTAGCTGCTGACGTCGAGGAGGAGATGCCGATCATGTCGGTGCCGCTGTAGAGACATGAGCCAGGCATGGCGTGCCCTGTAGCAACGTGCTCGGAGACGACGACTGTCCTTCTCGTGCATGGGATGACGCAGCTGATGGCCGATGAAAGACCGGCACCCATTCTCGTGCGTACGGATCCCTGTAGCTGTCGCGTCGGGAGTTGTTGGAGTGTTGACCGGCGATGGTAGAGTCTTGCTCAAGGGGGTGATCGAGGGGGTCAAGGCCCGTATGGATAAGGCCAAGTCCTGAGAAATGCGGGGAATGTGTTGACTAATGCGTCTCAAAGGGATGCCGAGCGGGGTACAGTGCACGGTATGGAGTTACAGTGTGGTACGACCCGCCAGATTCCCAGGCATGGGCGGTAAAAAGTGGGATTTGATCGGTGTACTTGTAACTGTTACCATCACTATGGCCATGAGGTTAGGCGGGAGCGGGTAGAACACACTAAATGCCCTGAAATCCGTATCGGGGGTAGGTAATCGAGGGGTGAGTCATACTTGAGGGGCGCCCGTTCGCTCGGGTAAATCTCCGTCACTGAGGGGTAGCTCGAGTGGCACCCTCAAGTGATCTGCTCCGCCTTGAGCGGGACCCGTCGGGTGGGTAGCGGCTGGACCGCCAAGGCCCGTTCGTGGGCTGGCCCAGTATGACTTATCTATTGGGCTTCTTGTGCTAGGTGGAGGATAATCATGAAGATTTTGGTTTGTTGATGTCTGAGGTTAGTCCACTTTAATCGAGGGTTAAGGGTACCCCTCTTTTAGGTACCCGACAGTAGCCCCCGAGCCTCTATGTGAATGCTGGTAGTCGTGTGGAGGGTCTTAAATCGTAGCTAAGGTGTTGTTCATGGTTTTCCGAAGGGTACGCGTGAGCGAACCCCTCGAGGGTAGCCCCCGAGCCCCTGCGTGAGTGCTGACAGTCATGCGGGGGTTTTGAGTCAAGATTGAGACGTCAGTCGTGATTTTCGGGAGGGTGCGCATGAGTGTACCCTTTGGGGGTAGCCCCCGAGGCCTCGGAGGAGTGGGGAGACTCCTCTGAGGGCTTTAAATATCTTTTGTCAAAAGGAATTCGTCCAGTCAGATGTAGTGGGCGTCCCTGAAAGGTTAGGATAACATGAACTGGAGTCGTAGCGCCTAGTCGAAGGGTGGCTCGAGACGTCGAGCCCCTGGGTGCGTTCGACCCTCTTTCATCGAGGGGTGCCAGGCGTAGTCGAGCCCCCGAGCCTTGTGCAGCCAGGGCATTGCTAGCCTTGGGCGTCCATCTCACAAGTCCTTTCGATCAGATGTGAGGTGAGAAGCGTCGTACTAACCTCGATTGGGTGAGTCTCGATGTTCTCTGTGAGCTGATAACGGAAGGATCCAAGTGAGAGCTCATGCCCCATTCGATGGGGTCGACTAGTGGCCTAGAGGCATTCTCATTGATGCAAACGAGTAGAGATATGGATACCGATTCCATTTGATGGATTCGGCGGCTCGATGTCTCCCCCCATGGGGATTCCATGGTAATCCTCTCATTTTGCCTTGGATATGTTTGAGGAGATCTCGAGGGTTCGTCCTCGAGCTAATCTTCATGTGGCTCCCCTGGGGCATCCCTGACTCGGGTGCTCGAGGGCGGCTGTCGAACCCTGATCGAGGGTCAGCCTTCGCTCCCTCGAGGCTTGTCATGGGGCCGGGGCCCATTTTACTTCTCGTGGAAGACTCCGTCGGCGGATAATGTAGTGTTCCCACCCGTTGGGCGCGCCTTTTGAGGCGTGAGCCGAAGCGGCATGGTTGTGGTGGACCTGGGCAATGGTTAGAAGACGGGCGCGTGACGCGTGTACCTGTCCGGGGATCGAGGGGGCATTTAGGTATGCACAGTAAATGCGAGTTTTACCTTTTCCACCATAGAATCCGCCTGTTACTATTTCCCTGAGTATAAATCCGAGGAAGGTGGGGTGCCGTCCGCTTCCATTCTCGCCATCTTTCGTTTGCCGCCGTCGCTAGAGATTCCGAATCCCTGCCCGCAAGCACTAGAGAAGAGGGATTAGTGAGAGTGATCGCGATTGGGATCTTCCCGATCGCCCGTCCGCTGAGTAAATCCGCGCCACCGCCGCCATGGCACCCATGTATCTTCCTCCAGAGGCCTGGATGAAGCAGAGGCTATTGGAGCTGGTGGGGGAGGGGCTCCTTTGCCCCATCACCACACCGGATCGGCCGGAGTGGATGGCGTCGTTGCGGGAGGATCGGGAGCCGAACCCGCCAGACGACTACGTTGTCAGCTTCATCAAGTACCATCGGCATGGGCTGGGATCGCCCTCGAGCAGATTCTGTTGATGCAAAAAGGCGTTAGATCTGCAAACACACCGGGCTAATACCCTAGTTCGATATCAAGGCGTGCCAGTCGATTTGACCTGTTAATCGACAAGGATGATAAATTTGAATAAGATCCGAATGAGACGACAGCGATACGCCCGGACGTCAAAGCTCAGACGATATTTGATAACTGTTGAACAGATCAGACGAGATGACAGTGATACGCCCGGACGTCAAAGCCTAAATCATGCTCGGTAGACACGGCACCTGCAAGGTCGCCGGAGATCAAGTTGATGCAGCCCGCCGATTCTTGAAAGAACTCGTTGAAAAGGAAAAGATACTGGTGACGAAGTCGTCGAAAAGTAGATTGCTTGAAAAGTAAATAAAAGTAATAGATTTGTTGTATTTGATTGTGTATATCTTACATTGTCTCTCGGTACATATTTATACCCTGGTACTATGAGTCCTAAACAGACACGATAAAGTATTACCTAAACAAGTCTTATTTCTAAGGAATAAACAATAACGACTCGTACCAAGGTCGGACTCAAAAATAAACTATTAAAATAATGGCATAAATATTGCCAGTTTCCTTATCCATTGCTCTACGATGAAACTTCTATCAGCACGCTCCTCATCTCTGTAGATTCCATTGGCAAAACTCATTGATAATGACTCAGATCTGCTTTCCACGTCCTTCAGCTCTGCTTTCCATCGGCAACCATGCTTCTCTCTCCATCGGCAACAGCCCTCTGGCTTCATCGGCAATGTACGAGATCAACATATCCTTTATCGGTAATCATCCATCGGCAACTTAGAAGCAATGCTGGAGAATAACCACTCTTGCCGATCGGCACATTTTTCAGCCTATATTGACACGTGTCAAAAAACGGTGTCAACACATGCCCCCCAATTTCGGAGTATAGAATACTTTATGCACCGAAATTTCCTCCAGGTCATAATTGCCCAAACCGCTTGAACTTCTCCTCGAGAATTGCACGCATAGGCACCATACCGATTTCGATCGCTTCGATTCACCCGCTGGTAATAAAGAACAAGTCTGAAATACCCCTTTATTCCTGCATTTTACGCATCCATCCAAATACTGGGGTAATATTTCTTCAAATATTTTTCATTTAATGCTCTGGGAAATATAACTCCTTCGAGGGTTTCTAAGATGTATGCGTTACCAGGAGCAGACTGATTTATCCGATAAGGACCTTCCCAATTAGGGGACCACTTGCCGAATTTTGAATTCTTAGTCCCAATCGGCAAAACCAATTTCCAGACTAAATCTCCATTCGTAAATTCTTTTATTTTCATCTTTTTATCATACCACCTGGCAACCCTCTTTTTATTTTCTTCGACCTAATTAAAGCCTTTAACCGATGACCTGCTAAATCTTCTAATTCATCTTTCATAAGCGTATCATACTCATCGGCTGTCAACTGATCCTGAGAAAATACACGCCTAGAACCAGTCTTAATTTCCCAAGGCAAAACCGCATCATGCCCATACACCAACTGATATGGTGAAACCTTAGTGGCACCATGACACGCCATCCGATATGACCATAAGGCTTCATTTAAAAGAATATGCCATCTCCTAGGATTTTCCTCAATTTTCTGTTTAATAAGCTTGATTATTCCTTTATTAGATGCCTCAGCCTGACCGTTAGCTTGAGCATAATAAGGGGAAGAATTTAGAATTTTAATCCCCATACTGAAGGCAAAGTCATCAAATTCTCCCGATGTGAACATAGTTCCTTGATCGGTAGTAATAGTTTGAGGAATACCAAATCGGTAAACAATATACTCTTTCACAAAATCAATCATATTTGCCGATGACACTTTCTTTAAAGGAATCGCTTCAACCCACTTTGTGAAATAATCAGTAGCAACGAGTATGAATTTGTGTCCTTTACTCGACGGAGGGTAAATCTGACCGATGAGATCAATTGCCCATCCTCTAAACGGCCAAGGTTTGATTATAGGATTCATTACCGATGCGGGTGCTCTTTGAACATTACCGAATTTCTGACATGACTGGCACCCTTTGAAATATCTAAAACAATCCTCAAGAATTGTTGGCCAATAATACCCATTCCTCCTAATCATCCATTTCATCTTGAATGCCGATTGATGTGCCCCACACACTCCTTCATGAATCTCGCCCATTAGACTTTTCGATTCCTCTTCACCAAGGCATTTGAGTAAAACCCCATCTAAAGTGCGATAATATAATTTAGTATCAAGGAGCACATACTTGGTAGCTTGAAACCTTATACGTCTCTCCACTTTCTTAGACGGATCTTTCAAATAATCGGCAATATCCCTTCTCCAATCATCGGCATCAATTACCGATGTCAGCACTTCTCGGGTCAATTGATATCCCGAAGCATGCTGTGCTAGCCTATTAGCTTCTTCATTGTGCAATCTGGGAATGTGTTCAAGGCAAAAATCCTTAAACTCCTTTAATATTTGCAAGCACTTTTCATGATAAGTAATCAAAACTTCACTTCGGCACTCATATGTTCCGATCAATTGATTAATGACTAGCATAGAATCCCCAAAGACTTCAACTATATCGGCACGTATTTCTCTGGGCAACTCTAACCCTTTCAGTAAAGCTTGATATTCAGCCTGATTGTTTGTTGAAGTGCCAGTAATTGGTAATGAAAATTCATATTTCTTTCCTCGAGGCGAGATTAACACAATACCGATTCCTGCTCCTTCGCCACAAGTAGATCCATCAAAGAAAAGTGTCCATGGAGCAATCTCAGTATAATCTATCATACTGCAATGTTGAGTAACAAAATCGGCCATTACCTGTCCTTTAACCGCTTTAGCCGATTCATGACGCAAATCAAATTCTGATAATGCTAAGATCCACTTGCCGATCCTTCCTTTCAAAATTGGCATCGACAACATATGCTTAACCACATCGTCTTTGCAGGCTCCCAAACCAGATCACTGTAGTGCGCGGAAGCGGCGAAGTAGAGTTGGCCATCCAGAAAAATGGCGGGAAGTCATCAGTGACACGCAGTACCCCTACTTGGCGTGCCAACTGTCGGTGTTTCAAGCCCGGGGGCCTAGCACCAACAAGTAAATTTGTATTGCATGCTCCCTAATCTAGATGGTGATGCAAGAAGAACACAAGGGGTTTATCCTAGTTGGGGCAATGGAAGGCCCTACGTCCAGCAGAGGGGGCAGAGAGCTTGTATTATCTGGCACCAAAGTGCTTGTAGGGTGAATACAAGCGAGTGAGTGAGTGAGCTTGGACTTAAGCATTTTGGGCTCTCATAGCTCTCTATTGACTTGTTTGAACTAGCACCTGGTGCCTCCTTTTATAGGCGAAGGAGGGGCTCAGGGGTACATGAATCTAGGGCGAATGTAGCTGCTGACATCGGGGAGGAGATGCCAATCATGTCGGTGCCACTGTAGAGACATGAGCCAGGTGTGGCGTGCCCTGTAGCGACGTACTCGTTGACGACAGCTGTCCTTCTCATGCGTGGGATGACGCAGTTGATGGCCGATGAAAGATCGGCACCCATGCTCATGCATATGGATCCCTGTAGCTGTCGTGTCAGGAGTTGTTGGAGTATTGACCAGTGATGACAGAGTCTTGCTCAAGGGGGTGATCGAGGGGGTCGAGGCCCGTATAGATAAGGCCAAGTCCTGGGAAATGTGGGGAATGTTTTGACTAATGCATCTTGAAGGGATGCCAAGCGAGACACAGTGCACGGCATGGAGTTATAGTGTGGTACGGCCCACCAGATTTCCACGCATGGGCGGTAAAAAGTGGGATTTGACCGGTGTACTTGTAACTGTTACCATCGCTGTGGCCATGAGGTTAGGCGGGAGCGGGTAGAACGCATTAAATGCCCTGAAATCCATTCCAGGGGTAGGTAATCAAGGGGTGAGCCCTACTCAAGGGGCATCCGTTCGTTCAGGTAAATCTCCGTCACCGAGGGGTAGCTCGAGTGGCACCCTCGAATGATCTGCTCCGCTCGAGTGAGACCCATCGGGTGGGTAGCGGCCTGGACCGCTGAGGCCCATTCGTGGGCCGGCCCAGTATGACTTGTCTATTAGGCTTCTTGTGCTAGGTGGAGGATAATCGTGAAGGTTTTGGTTTGTTGATGTTTGAGGTTAATCCACTTTAATCGAGAGTTAAGGGTACCCCTGTTTAGGTACCCAACAGTTCCCCATCTTCTACTGTGGCGATCCTGACTCCGACTCCAACCACTACGATCCCACGTGCGAGTGCTTCCACCTCAATGGAACCGTCGCATCAAGTAGTGACACTATCGACCCCACGGCTACAGTCGTGGCCGTGGCTGTAGTAGGAGGTGCCCTCGTTGCAATAGGCCAAGAGGAGCAGCCACCAGCCGTGCCTAACAATGCAAGATTACCCCAGTATGCCCAATACGTACAGCTCGCACAAGTTTGAGAGATGCGGGCCAAGCTCGACGAGGACCGGGAATGCCTGTGCCAACTTGAGCGGACCCTTGAGTAGGAGCACAGGAACCCACCGGGCGAAAGAGCTCGAACATGTTTAACCGTCAATAGGAAGGAGGTTCAGGGGAGGGGGTAGTCGAGCACCCCATGTTTAACCGTGCCAGCCAGAACGTCATCGCGGTGACCATGCTCCTCTGCAACATGCCTGCCCCCTCGGACCCTGATGCTCGACGCATCGGGGAGGAGGTTCAGGGCCTGCTCAAGGTGGCGGCCACGTAGCAGGCCGAGATCTTAGCCTTGAGACATTGAGCGGCAGCTTCGAAGCGACTGGCCAACCCCTCCCGTCATGAGAGGGAAGGCTCGGTCCATCAAGAACATGCCCCCTAGCAGAAGAGAGCAGTCCCCGTCCAAGAGCGCATCCTTGACAACCGCGAGCCTCGGGATGCACGCCACAACATCAATGAAAACCGTAGGCACAAGAGCGGTGACATGGAGGTGTGAGGCTATAGCGCACATAGGGGCGGGCGCTACGACAGCGACGAAGACCTGCACTTATCCCCTGATCTGTCGGGACCACGAGTCTTCAGCAGGACCATACAAAGGACACCACTACCGACTTTGTTCTGCCCCTCGACGAGCCACACCAAGTATAATGGTTAGACCAAGCCCGAGTTGTGGTTGGCCGATTTTTGGCTGGCGTGTCAGCTGGGAGGAGCATGCGACGACCACGCCATCATCCACCAGCTCCCTCTATTCCTGTCCAACACCGCTCGAAGGTGGCTCGAGAAGCTACCCCCCGATCAGATCCTGGGCCGACCTAGTTCGGGTGTTCGAGGAGAACTTCAAGGGAACCTATGTTCACCCTAAAAACTCCTGGGACCTCTGCAACTGCAAACAAAAGCCTAGGGAGTCCCTCCGTGACTTCACCTATTGCTTCTCCAAGTAGCACATCGAGCTCCCCCATATCTCTGACCAGGACATCATCCTCGCATTTATCTCGGGCACGACGTGCAAGGAGCTGGTCCGAGAGCTGGGGCGTAATCCAGCCAAGACTGCCGACTAGTTGTTGGACATCATCGCCAACTTCGTAGCCTGTGAGGAGGCGGTGGGTGCCTTCTTCGGCGATGGCAAGGACAAGGGAAAGGTGCAAGCAGCCGACCCTG
The DNA here is from genome assembly GCA_023333625.1 of Bothriochloa decipiens. Lineage (NCBI taxonomy): Eukaryota > Viridiplantae > Streptophyta > Magnoliopsida > Poales > Poaceae > Bothriochloa > Bothriochloa decipiens. The sequence goes on along the minus strand of CM041638.1, from coordinate 38,321,246 downwards.
AGAGCACGACCAAGGTGCCAAGAAGAGCAACAACAAGAAGATGAAGAAGGACCAGTAGGGAAAGAGCGAGGTCCCCATCGACGACGTCGTCGCTGCTGTGGAGTGCAAGAAGCCTTGAGGCCCCCGAGGGGGCATCTTCAACAAGATGCTGAAAGAGCCCTGCCCTTATCACAAGGGAGGGGCGAACCACAACCTCAAGGACTGTTGGATGCTCAAGAAATACTTTGAGAACCTGGGTCTCGAAAAATATGACAAGAAGGACAAACCCACGGATCAAGGCGGCAACAAGGAGGATGGCTTCCCCGAGGTCCACGACTGGTACATGATTTATGGGGGCCCTTGACTCAGCTCACGCCGCGCCAGCGCAAGAAGGAGCGTTGAGAGGTCTTCTCTGTGCAGGTGGCGACCCCTCACTACCTCGATTGGTCAAGTACGGCCATCATGTTCGACCATGATGACCATCCGGACTATGTCCCGAGACCTGGAGTGTACCCACTCGTTGTCGATCCCATCATCATCAACACCCGCCTCACCAAGGTGCTCATGGACGGAGGCAATAGCCTCAACATCATTTACACAGAGACTCTTGATCTTTTAGGAGTCCTACAGGAGAGGCTCAATCCCAGTGCCGGGGCCTGACACAGAGTCGTGCTAGGGAAGAAGGCCTATCCCATTGGCGGCATCGACCTCCTTGTCTGCATCAGCACCCCCATGAACTTCCGAAAGGAGATCCTCACCTTCGATGTCATCGGCTTCCACGGCACCTACCACACGATCATCAGCCGGCCCGGCTATGCCAAGTTCATGGCCATCCCCAACTACACCTACCTCAAGCTCAAGATGCCTGGGCCCAAAGGCATCATCACCGTCGGCCCCTCCCATGAGCACAATTATGACTGTGATGTCGAGTGCGTCAAGAACGGGGAGGCCATCGAGGAGTCAACCGTGATCACAGCCACCCTCGATAGGCTGGCCGCTGAGGCCCCCAACTCCAAGTGCCATGCCAGCAAATTTGAGCCCATCGAGGACACCAAGAAGATCCCCCTCAACCCAAACAGCTCTGACAGGAAGGCGCTGATGATCAGCGCTACCCCCAGCGACAAATTGGAAGCATTGCTCGTCGACATTCTCCATGCGAACACTGACATGTTCATGTGGAGTCCTTCGGATATGCCGGGCATACTGATGGAAGTCGCCGAGCACACCTTGGCGATCTGGGCCGAGTCCAAGCCGGTGAAGCAACACTTGCGCCGCTTCGATGAAGAGAAGCGTAAGATCATCAAGGAGGAAGTCAACAAGATTTTGGCGGCCGGACTCATCAAGGAGGTTCATCATCCCGAGTGGTTAGCTAATCCTGTACTAGTTAAGAAAAAGAATGGGAAATTTAGGATGTGTGTAGATTATACCAGTTTGAATAAAGCATGTCCTAAGGTTCCTTTTCCTTTACCACGTATTGACCAAATTGTCGATTCAACTGCGGGATATGAAACTCTTTCCTTTCTTGATGCTTATTCCGGTAACCATCAAATCAAAATGAAGGAGTCCGATCAGCTCGTGCATCACCCCTTTTGGCATGTACTGCTACCTTACCATGCCCTTCGGCCTTTGAAATTCCTGGGCGACGTATCAGCGATGCATGCTTCATGTTTTTGGTGAACATATAGGGCCGACGGTCGAGGCCTACGTCGATGACATCGTAGTTAAGTCCAAAAAAGCTGATAACCTCATTAATGACCTCAAGATCGTGTTTGGATGCCTCAGGGCTAAGAACATCAAGCTCAACCCCGAAAGTGTGTCTTTGGTCTCCCTTGAGGCATGCTCTTAGGGTACATCGTCTCTCAGCGCGGCATCGAGGCCAAGCCCGAGAAGGTTTCAGCCATCACCAAGATGGGCCCGATTCAAGACCTCAAGGGCGTACAGAAGGTCACAGGTTGCCTCGCGGCTCTCAACCGTTTCATCTGGCACCTTGGGGAAAACTGTTGCCTTTGTACCGCCTCTTGAAGAATTGGAACACTTCGCCTGGACCCTCAAGGCTGAGGAGGCCCTCGCCAAGTTGAAGGCCATGCTGACCTCACCTCCTGTCCTCATGCCCTTGAGCCCGGCTGAGCCCCTCTTGCTCTATGTCACCGCCACCACCAGGTGGTCAGCGCGGCCAAAGTGGTCGAGAGGGCAGAAGAGGGGCATGTGTTGCCCGTCCAATGGCCCATTTACTTCATCAGCGAGGTACTCTCGGAGACTAAGGTCCACTCCCCATAGATCCAAAAGCTACTCTATGCCATCGTCATCACACGTCGCAAGCTCCAACACTACTTCATCGGCCACCTGGTAACCATGGTGTCGTCTTTCCTCCACGGGGAGATAATCCAAAATCGGGAAGCCATGGGAAGAATCGCCAAGTGGTCAGTGGAGCTCATGGGCGAGACCCTCACCAATGCACCATGCAAGGCTATCAAGTCTCAGGTATTGGTGGACTTCATCACTGAGTGGACCGATACCCAACTTCCACCAGCCCAGATCCAAGCAGAACTGTGGACAATGTACTTCGACGGGTCGTTGATGAAGACGGGGACGGGCGCGGGTGTAGACCTACTCTTCACCTCACCGCAAGGCGTCCATATGTGCTACGTCATTCAACTTCACTTCCTCGTCTTGAACAATGTCACCGGGTATGAAGCCCTTGTCAATGGGCTGCGCATCGCCATCGAGCTCGAGGTCTGACGCCTCGATGTTCGTGGTGACTCACAGCTTGTGATTGACCAGGTCATGAAAGCCTCGAGCTGCCATGACCCCAAGATGGAAGCCTACTACAAGGAAGTGTGCAAGCTGGAGGACAAGTTCTATGGCCTTGAGCTCAACCACATCGCGCGAAGATACAATGAAGCCACTGACGAGCTCGCAAGGATTGCATCCACTAGAGGCACCGTCCCACCTAATGTCTTCTCGAGAGACCTGTCCGAGCCCTCCATCAACTGGGGCGCGGGGGCTGAAGCCACTCCGCAAGATGTCGAGCCACCCTCCTCAGCCGAGGCCCCCTCGACAGGGGCCGAGGTCATGGAGATCGAGGGGTCGACTCCACCTCTGAGTCCCAAGCCTGACTGGCGTACACCCTTTCTCAACTACCTTATTCAAGGGGAGCTCCCAGAAGATCGAACCGAGGCTCGATGGATCGCTCAACGGGTCAAAACATACGTTCTCTTTGGTGACAATAAAGAACTCTATCGATGCAGTCCCACGGGCATCCTCCAGCACTGCATCACCATCGACAAGGGTAGAAAGCTGCTCAAAGATCTGCACTCGGGGGCTTGCGGTCACTACGTGCGCCAAGAACCCACATTGGAAATGCTTTTCGGCAGGGATTCTACTGGCCAACCGCTGTCTCTGATGCCATCAACCTCGTCCACTCATGTGAGGGGTGCCAATTTTATGCCAAGAAAACGCACCTCCCTACCCACGCTCTATAGATGATCCCTATCACCTGGCCGTTCGTCGTGTGGGGGCTCGACCTTGTTGGACCTCTAAAAAGGACAATCAGGGCTTCACGCACCTGCTGGTTTACCAAGTGGATCGAGGCTCAACCCATCATCAACATTCAGTCTGAGCAGGTGGTTTCGTTCTTCACTGACATCATCCATCACTTTGGAGTCCCTAATGTCATCATCACCGACAATGACACGTAGTTCATCGGCAAGAAGTTCTTGGACTTCTGTGACCATCACCACATCCATGTAAATTGGTCCACGGATGCCCACCCCCGAACTATCAGCCAGGTCGAGTGTGCCAATGGCATGATTCTGCAGGGCCTCAAGCCAAGGATCTTCAACCGCCTCAAGAAGTATGGGAAGAAGTGGGCCACCGAGCTACCCTCAGTCATATGGAGCCTAAGGATGACACCAAGCAAAGCCATGGGATTCACCCCATTCTTCATGGTTTATGGGTCTAAGGCTGTCCTCCCCACAAACCTCGAGTATGGGTCCCCTTGACTCAAGGCCTACAACGAGCAGATGAATGAGGAGGCCCACGCCAATGCCGTTGACTAGCTCGAGGAGGCTCGAGATATGTGCCTCCTCAACTTGGCACGGTATCAGCAGAAGCTGCGATGCTACCATGACACCACGTACGCAAAAGAGACCTCCAAGTCAGCGACTCGTCCTCTGATGTTGATCGAGCAACAAGGGTCCCTTCATCATTGCCAAGGTGCTAAAGCCAGCAACCTACAAGCTGTTGAACAACAAGGGCGAGACCTTCACCAACGCATGGAACATCGAACAGCTACGTTGCTTTTACCCCTAGGGCCTTGAGGCCTTGTACATTTGTTATATTTTGTACAGCTGTGGCATCATGAATGAATAAATAAAAATTGCTTCGGTTTGGCATACTTTCTTATTTGTTCATATAAGGTAGCCTTGACTCTGCTACCTTAGAGTTGAGCCTCCCTCGAGGGCTACAAGGGGGAAACCCCCAAAGTCCCCAAAAAACTTGCCTGTCTTTCCGAAACTCAACGACCTTCTTCCTCTCCTATGCTTCGACGTTCTACTTTTACTTAGTCGAAAACGCCTCAAAATCTCTAAGGGTCGAGGGTTGTCGAGCCAGGAGCTCGCCTAGGCCCTTGCGCTATGGTACCTCCACTCGCACCCCCCTCAAGGGACTCGAGCACGAGTCAAAAACTTGGTAAAAGTAAGAATCAAGCAAAAGGAGACAAGAAACTCAAGATAAAAACATCCAAAAGCATCCATCATGATGCTTTGTTTTTAAGGCCACAGGGCCACGATATCACCATGTCATAAAAACTAACTTATTACATGGGCCTTCTTTGCCTAGATTTAGCTCACAGGCCGGCGTTGTCATCGAAGCCAGGAGAGAGGACCTCAAGCTCAAAAAGCTTCACCATCCGCTCACCCGGCTCCTCGGCCTTCTCGATCAAGGCCTGATGCACCTCTTCATTCTCAACGTTGGTCTTGTCGGGGTCGGAGACGAAGCCGTGGGAGATGACGTCCATGTCATAGGTGAAGCTGGAACAGACGACCACCATCGCCCGCTTCATGCCGATGTGGACTGCATCTCGGATGCGATCCCTCATGATGGCCCTGAGCTAGTACAGCCAGTCAACAAGAGCAGTCCCGCACACCTCTTCCCCGGCCTCCTCAGTGGGCTCGAACCCCCAGGAGTCATAGTCCGTTGATCATGGTGCGGAGCCTATCGGTCAATGCTGCCTCAGCCAAAAGGCCCTCCTGGAGCGTCTTGGAAGCTGTCTAGACGGTGAGTATATTGGCCTCGAGGTCTAGGAGGTAGAGCAGGAGTCAATCATGGCAAGAGGGATATAGAGACAAGAAACTCAGAGCTAGAAAAGAAAACTTACCAGAGCAATGGGTGTTGAGGGCCGCACACGCATCCACTGCCTCGTCGCGCTCCTTCTGGGCCGCCTTGAAGGTGCGGGCCACCTCCAGGAAAGGGGTACCCCAAACCCTCGATTAACCAGACTAATCCCCGAAATAAGCAACACAAACCCTCCATCGACATCCTTCACTATCGCTCAAAAGCCCACAGGCTAAGGCATACTGGGCCGGCCCACGAATGGGCGTCGACAGCCCAAAGCCACAGCCTGCTGGATAGGCTACCACGTAGACCGAGACTGCACGCTCGAGGGTACGATTTGGGCAACCCCTTGAGGATAGAACTTCACTCGAGCAAAAGGGCCAGCCTCGAAGACGGAACTTTACCCAGTGAATGAGCTAACCCTCGAGGACGGAGCTTCGCCCAAGCGAACGAACCCACCCTCAAGGATGGAACTTCGCCCGTGCGAATAGGCAGCCCTCAAGCATAGTATACCCCTTGGCTACCTACTTCCCGTACGGATGCAGGCGCATTCAATGCATTTTACCTGCTCCCGCCTAACCGTATGGTCACAGTTACATTAACAGTTGCGAGTATGGCAGTCGAATCCTACTTTTACCGCCCATACCCAGAATCCCACGGATCGTACCTCACTGTTATGCCATACCAAGCACTATGCCCCATCTGGCACCCCCTCAAGACATGTAAGTTAGCACATTCCCCGCATTTCCCGGGATTCGGCATTATCCGATGGGCCTCAACCCCTCGACTCAACCCCCTCGACTCGACCTGAGGCCTCGATCGTCGCTCCTTGGCTCCGTCACGCTAACCCTTGAGTGGGACTTCAACAACTCCGGTCAACACTTCAACAACTTCTGACGCGATGGCTGCAAGACCTCCCATGTCGACGTACACCTCTACAGCAGCACCGACATGATCAGCATCAACGTCATACGTCATCGACCATGTTAGCCCTAAAAACATGTATTCCTGTGCCCCTCCTTCACCTATAAATGGAGGTGCTAGGACTTTAGCTAGAGAGATCCAGAGCATCATACGCTAAGGTTTTAGATCATAGAATAACACCGTGAGATAGTTTGAAGTAGAGAGCTAAGCACCCGAAACGCTTGAGCTCCAGCTCACGCTTCTCACACCCGCTTGTATTCACCCCTGTACTAGCACTTCAGTGCAAGATAACACGAACTATCTCCCCCCTGCTGGATGTAGGGCCTTCTTTGCCCAAACCAGGATAAATCGCCGTGTCCTTCTTGCATCACCCACCGGATTAAGGGAGCACGCAATTACAAATTTACTCATTGGTGTTGACCCCCGGGGTCAAAACACCGACCGTTGGCGCGCCAGGTAGGGGTCCTGCATGTTACCAATGATTTCCCACCATCTTTTCCAGATGGGCGACTCTGTTTTACCACTTTCGCGTGCTACGGTGATCTGGTACAGGAGCCTGGAGTTCATGTCCCTCGGTCAGGGCTATGACATGACCCTGCTCTCGATCAGTGACCCAAGCGGAGGTCACAGTGTGCCCCCATGCTCAGGAGGGGCCACTCGTCGGTCTCTCCACCATGCTGCCGCAACCAGAAGGAGGCACGATCGACGCCGTCATCGCCATCAACCTGAGTCGAGGTTCGTGCCCATCGCATTCCCCTCGCTCCTAACGGTGATGAGGAGCCCCTTGTTGGGGGATTATCGATTATCTGACCTGAGTTCAGGAGCAGAGGACGGACCAGCAGGGCTCCACGACAACCCCGACTTCACCTTCACAATGCACTCGTCAAGGGAGCCCGACAGAACTCCCCCGATGCATGCAACCCCCACTCCATTGAGCCTACTTCTGCATGAGCTGTTCAAGCGTCATTGACGGTTCCCGTTCGGTCTTGACAACACTACAAGGACGTTCTCGACCTCGACCCACACCAACATGAGCATGATAGGGGACCGCCCAGGCACCCTCCTTCGTGCAATGATGGATGTGGGGATGGTCATGCCGGCCTCCGAGGACTTGGACTTCGCGAGAGCACCCGGCCCCCAGAGGTACGCTGTCGGCACACTCTGACAACAGCTACAGGAGGAGGCGCGGGGACAATTCCCCATCTTCTACTGCGGTGACCCCGACTCTGACTCTGACCATTGGGACCCTACTCGCGAGTGTCTCCACATTGACGGTGATGATGCATCCAATCAGGACACCGTCGATCCGATGGCCGATGCGGCTGCCGCTGCAGCGGGAGGGGCTCTCCCCAGAACAGAGGATCGATGACCAGTCGCACCCTGAGAGGCGTGCCCCTGCCCCGACGAGCAGGACGCACAGCTGGCGCAAATTCAGGAATTACAGACTAAGCTCGCCGATGACCAGGAATGACTGCGCCAGCTGGAGCGAACCCTCGAGCAGGAGCGACCGCCACCCAGCGGTAGAGCCTGAGCCAGGGCCTGAGAGGTCAACCGACAGATCAACGAGGGCGAGGCACCCGAACATCCCGTCAACTATTACCCTCGGGCAAGCTAGAACATTGTCATGGTGGCTATGCTTCTTCACAATATGCTCACGCCATCCAACTCACAAGCTCGATGGATACAACATGAGATCGAGGGTCTCCTCCAAGTTGCTGCTGTTCAACAAGCTGAGAGCTCAGCCTCGAGACGTCGAGGGGCAGCTTCCGAACCGTAGGACGAGCCCTCCCAGCCTGAAAGGGAGGGTTTTGTCAATCAAGAGGCAGCCCCCCGAGCAAAGAAGACACCAGCCCAAGATCATATCATCGACAACCGCGCCCCGCGTGACGCGCACCTCAATATTATCGAGAACCGCAAGCCCAAACATGGGGATGCCGAGGATCAAGGGTACAGCACCCATCGTGGGGGGCGTTATGATAGCGATGAAGACCGATGGGCCCCAGAGCCACCGGGTCCCCGAGTCTTCAGCAGGACGATCCGCAACGCCCAGCTGCCCAAAAAGTTTTGACCCCCCACAAGCGTCGTCAAGTACAACGGCGAATCCAAACCCGAGCTCTGGCTAGCTGATTTTCAACTGGCTTGTCAGGCGGGCGGGGCACATGATGATCGTGTGATCATACATCACCTTCCCCTGTTCCTATCCAACACCGCGCATAGGTGGCTTGAGGAGCTTCCCCCTGACCAAATTCACAATGGGTCGACCTGGTCCGGATCTTTGAGGGGAACTTCAAGGGTACCTACGTGCATCCTGGAAACTCCAGGGAACTGTGCAACTGTAAGCAGAAACCAAAGGAGTCTCTTCACAACTTCGCTCGATGTTTCTCCAAGCTCCAAACCAAACTCCCCCACATATTTGATCTCGATGTCATTCTAGCGTTTGTTGCGGGTATGACCTGCAAGGACCTAGTTCGCGAGTTGGGGAGTAACCGCCTCAACACCGTCGACGAGCTCATGGATGTGGTCACCAACTACGCGACTGGCGAGGAGGCGGTCGGAGCCTTCTTCGGTGATGAGAAGGACAAGGGAAAGGCACCGGCAGCCAACACCGAGGGCTCAAGCAAAGGTTCGAAGAAGAACAACAACAAGAAGAAGAAGAATCAGCAAGGCAAGCGTGAGGTTGCAGACGACGATCTCAACGTAGCAGCCGAGCATAAAAAACCTCAGGGTCCCCCCGAGGGGGCCATCTTCGATAAGATGCTCGAGGAGCCCTACCCTTATCACAAGGACAGGGCGAAACACAAGCTCAAGGACTGCCGCATGCTTTGAAAGCACTTCGAGCAACTGGGCATCAAGAAGGGTGATGATAAGAAAGACCAGGGTGGCAATGAGGGAGACAATGGGGAAGACACCCGAAGTCTACGACTGCTACATGATCTACGGAGGCCCCTCGACCCAGCTCACGCCTCGACAGCACAAGAGGGAGCATTGAGAGGTCTTCTCCATCCAAATCATGACACCCCACTACCTCGACTGGTCCGATGCGCCCATCACGTTCGACCGCGATGACCATCCGGATCGTGTCCCCAAACCTGAGGCCTATCCGCTCGTCGTCAACCCGATCATTGTCAACACCCGTCTCATGAAGGTCCTCATGGATGGCAACAGCAGCCTAAACATCATCTACTTTGAAACCCTTGACCTCCTGGGGGTCAAGAGGTGCCAACTCCAACCAGCGCCGGGGGCTTCCATGGCGTTGTACCAGGGAAGAAGCCTCTTCCCGTTGGCCGCATCGACCTTCCTGTCTGCTTTGGCACCCCCGCTAATTTCAGGAAAGAGACCCTCACCTTCGAGGTGGTCAGGTTTTGTGGAACTTATCATGCCATCATTGGCCGACCGGGCTACGCGCAATTCATGGCGATCCCGAACTACACCTACCCCAAGCTTAAGATGCCAGGACCCAGAGGCATCATCACCATCGGCACCTCCTACAAGCACGTGTATGACTGTGATGTTGAATGCGTCGAGTATGGAGAGGACATCGAGCAAAATGCGATGATAGCCTCGACCCTCGAGTGCCTCGCCGATGAGGTGCCTGACCCCAAGTGTCATGTCGGTAGCTTCGAGCCAGTGTAAGACACCAAGAAAGTCCCCCTTGACCCTAGCTGCTCTGGCGAGAAGGTGCTGATGATTAGTGCCGACCTCGAGAGCAAATAGGAAGCAGTGCTCATCGACTTTCTCCGCACGAACACTGATATGTTTGCATGGAGTCCTTCGGATATGTCGGGCATACCGAGGAAAGTCGCTGAGCATGCCTTGGAAATCCGAGTCGGGTCCAGACTAGTGAAGCAACGCCTGCGCCGCTTCGACGAGGAGAAGCGTAGGATCATCAGCGAGGAAGTACACCAGCTTTTGGCGACTGGATTCATCAAGGAGGTTCATCACCCCGAATGGTTAGCTAATCCCATGTTAGTTAAGAAAAAAATGAAAAAATGTGGATGTGTGTTGATTATACTAGCTTAAACAAAGCATGTCCCAAAGTTCCATTTCCCTTACCACGCATTGATCAAATTGTTGACTCTACCGTGGGATGTGAAACCCTTTCATTCCTTGATGTTTATTCTGGCTACCACCAAATCAAGATGAAAGAGTTCGACCAGCTCGTGACTTCCTTCATCACACCTTTTGGCATGTATTGCTATGTCACCATGCCCTTCGGCCTTAGAAATGCCGGAGCGACGTATCAGCGATGCATGCTCCATGTCTTCGACGGACACATAGGCCACACGGTCGAGGCCTATGTCGATGACATCGTGGTCAAATCCAAAAAAGTTGGCAACCTCATCCATGACCTTGAAATCGCATTTGGGTGCCTTCGAGCCAAGAATATCAAACTTAACCCCAAGAAATGTGTCTTTGGAGTGCCTCGGGGCATGCTCCTCCGATACATCGTCTCGCAGCACGGGATCGAGGCCAACCCGGAGAAGGTCGTAGCCATCACATGAATGGGGCCGATTCAAGATCTCAAGGGCGTACAGAGGGTCACGGGCTGCCTCACGGCTCTCAGCCATTTCATCGCACATTTGGGGGAAAAGGCCCTGCCCCTGTATCGCCTCTTGAAAAAATCTAAATGCTTCGCATGGACCGCAGAGGCTGAGGAGGCCCTCCAATCTCAAGAGCATGCTACCTCCACCCCGATCCTCGTCCCTCCTCGACTGTCGATGTCAACTTAACCCCCCGAGCCTCTCCTCCTCTATGTCACCGCGACCACTTAGGTGGTCAACGCGGCCATAGTCTTTGAGAGGCAAGAGGAAGGGCACGCCCTACCCACCCAGCAGTCGGTTTACTTCGTCAGTGAAGTGCTTTCGGAAGCCAAGACCCGCTACCCGTAGGTGCAAAAGCTGCTCTATGCCATCGTCCTTATGCGTCGCAAGCTCCAGCATTACTTCCTCAGCCACCCGGTTACCATGGTGTCTTCTTTCCCCTTGGGGGAAATCATCCAAAACCGGGAGGCTGCTGGAAGGATTACTAAGTGGTTTGTCGAGCTCATGGGCAAGGCCATCACCTATGCACCATGGAAGGCCATCAAATCTCAGGTGCTGGCAGATTTCATCGCTGAGTGGACCGACACCCGTTGTCACCAGTTCAAATCCAAGCCGAGCTGTGGACAATGTACTTCGATGGGTCGCTCATGAGGACAGGAGCAGGTGCAGGCTTGCTCTTCATCTCACCCCTCAGAGGTCACATGCGCTACATCATTCGCATCCACTTTGCTACTTCTAATAACATTGCAGAGTACGAGGCTCTTGTCAACGGGTTGCGTATTGCCCTCGAACTCAGGGTACGATGCCTTGACGTTTGAGGTGACTCACAACTCATCGTCGACCATGTGATGAAGGCATCGTGTTGCTTCGAGGCCAAGATGGAATCCTACTGTAATGAAGTGCACAAACTAGAAGACAAGTTCCACAGCCTTGACCTCAATCATATTGCTCGACGCTACAACGAAGCTACGGACGAGCTCGCAAAGATCGCATCAACTCAAGGTACTGTCCCTCCAGATGTATTCTCGAGAGACCTCTTCGAGCCTCCGTTGACTTGGGCTTGGGGGCTGGCACCACACCCTCGAAACTCGACCCTGTGGCCTCAACTGAGGTCCCCTCGACCAGGGCCGAAGTCATGGAGATCGAGGGGACACCTCCGTCGAGCCCACATCCAGATTGGCGAGTCCCTTTCCTCGACTGCCTCATTCGAGGGGAACTCCCAGAAGACTGGACCGAGGCTCGCTGGATCACGCGATGGGCCAAGTCCTACATCATCTACGGTGATGGCAAGGAACTCTACAGGCGAAGCCCATCAGGTATCCTTCAGTGCTGCATCACTATCGAAGAAGGCAAGAGGCTCGTCGAGGACATACACTCGGGGGCTTGTGGCCACCACGTAGCACCAAGGACCCTCATCGGCAATGCCTTCCGACAAGGTTTCTATTGGCCAACCACCATTTTCGATGCCATCAACATTGTCCGCTCGTGCAAGGGTTGTCAATTCTACGCCAAGCGGACGCACCTCCCAGCTCATGCCCTACAGATGATCCCCATCACCTGGCCGTTCGTGGTCTGGGGGCTCGACATCGTGGGGCCTCTCAAGAGGACAACCAAGGGGTACACGCACCTACTCATTGCTGTTGACAAGTTTACCAAGTGGATCGAGGCCTGGCCTATCGACAACATCCGCTCTAAGTAGGCGGTCGAGTTCTTCACCGACATCATCCATTGCTTCAGTGTCCCGAACGTCATCATCATTGACAATAGCACATAGTTCACTGGTAAGAAGTTCTTGGATTTCTATGATCACCATCACATCCATGTAAACTGGTCTGCGGTTGCTCATCCTTGAACTAACAGCCAGGTCAAGCGCACCAATGGCATGATTTTGCAGGGCCTTAAACCGAGAATCTTCAACCACCTTAACAAGCATAGAAAGAAATGGGCCACGGAGCTGCCTTCGGTCCTGTGGAGCTTAAGGATAACACCTAGTCGAGCCATAGGGTTTACACCATTCTTCTTGGTCTATGGGTCCGAGGCCGTCCTCCCCATTGATCTCGAGTATGGTTTCCCTCGACTAAAGGCCTACAGTGAGCAAACCAACAAAGAAGCCCTCGCAAACGCCATCGACTAGCTCAAGGAGGCTTGAGACATGATGCTAATTCACTTCGTGAGGTATCAGTAGAAACTTCAATGCTACCATGACAAGCACGTGCGCTCGAGGGACTTCCAAGTTAGAAACCTCGTCCTACGTCGATGACAGAGCAACAAGGGGCATCACAAGCTGACCCCACCATGCGAAGGCCCATACACCGTAGCTAAGGTGCTGAAGCTCGGAATGTATAAGCTAGCGAACAACAAGGGTGAAACCTTCACCAACACATGGAACATCGAACAACTACGTCGTTTCTACCCCTAGGGCGCCGATGCCCTTGTACATTCTCGCATGTTTCATACATTTTTGCATGACAAATATAAGAAGTACTTTTGATTATAAGTTCAAACTCATTATTGTACATGCAAGAGGTAGCCTTAACCCTGTCTTGCCAGAGTCAAGCCTCCCTCGGGGGCTAACAGGGGGGAACCCCCTAAGTTCCTAAAAAACACTAACGATTTTTCAAAATTCGAGCGTCTCCTTTTGCTTCGAAACTAAGTAGAAAACACCTCGAACTCCCTAAGGGTCGAGGGCTGTCGAGCCTGGGGCTCTCCTACGCCTCAAGGCTATGGTACCCCCACTCACTCCCCCTCCCTTAAGGGATACGAGCATGCGTCGAACACTTAGTCGAAAAGCAAAAGTCAGGTGATCAAAACTCGAGCGTCTCTTCTTTCCTACGCCTCGATACGCTTCGTGACTAAGTAGAAAGTGCGTCAAATTCCCTAAGGGTCAAGGGCTATCGAGCCAAGAGCTCTCCTACACCTTAGGGCTATGGTACCTCCACTCGCTCCACCCCGAGGGATACGAGCACGCGTCGAACACTTAGTCAAAAAAGAAAAATCTAGGCGAAAGAAAATAGAGAAGGCTCAAACTTAAAATATCCAAATGCATTACGATAGATGCATAGATGTTTTAAAGGCCCTCAAAGCCACACTGAATATAAGTTACAAAAACTAACTTGTTTACATGGGCACCTTCGCCCAGTTTTGCCCTACAGGCCCGCTCCGCTGTCTCCATCGCCGCCCTCCTCGATGGTGTACCCTTCATCTTCGTGGGGGAGGATTTCAACCTTGAATAGCTTCGCCAGTGCTTCCCTTGGCCTTTTGGCATCCTGGATCAGCCCTCGGCATCGCTCCTCATTCTCAGCATTGGTCTTCGAGATGTCGGGGATGAAGCCTTGGGCGACGACGTCCATGTCAAAGATGAAGCCGGAGGAAACCATCGCCAGCGCGCACTTCATGTCTGTGTGAAGCGCCCCCCGCATGTGATCCCAAAGGATGGCATCGAGGTGGTAGAGCCGGTTGACGAGTGCGACCCCCAAGATATCTTCTCCAGCCTCCTCGACGGGCTCAACCTCCTAGGAGGTGCAGAGCCTGTTGATGGCGACCCGAAACCTATCGAGAAGTGCCCCATCCGCCACGAGGCTCTCCTGCAGTGCCTTGGCGGCGGACTGAGTGGAAAGAAGCTCGGTCTCAAGGCCTGAAAGACAAAACAAGAGTTAAACAAGTTGTATGGAAAGAAAAAGGTCAAAGCCCACCAAGGAACTTACTGGCACAGCGGGTCTTGAGGGCGCTGTGGTCCTCCAGCACGGCATCGCGCTCCTCTCGAACCTCATCTCGCTCCCACTGGGCCTCCTTGAAAGCTCGAATCACGTCTATCTTCTCGCACCGGATGGTCTCGAGGGCGCCACCAGCCCAGATGATGGCTTGCTCCTTCTCTCGAAGGGTAGCTTTCATCGCCTTGAGCTTGGCCTCTAGGCTGTCGGCTCAACACTTCTCCTCCTTGACCAAGGCAGAGAGGGTGTCATGTGCCATGGAGACTTGAGCCAGACTGGCCTCGAGCAAGTGGATACGCTCCATGGAGCCTCAAGCCTCCTCTGCGAGTAGCTTGACGTGCTCTTGGGCACGAGTGCCTTCGCTTTTGGCCTTCTCTGCTTCGCCCTTAGCCACGTCGACCTCCTCCTTGGCCCATCGGAGCTCCTCCTTGACTTGGGCAGCTTCGTCCCAAGCTGCCTCGATGTCCTCCTTCACCTGGGCGGCCTCCTCCTTGGCCTGCTTCACCTCCTCCTCGACCTCGGCCACCTTGCTCTGCGCAGATCGGCCAGCCTCAAGTTGGTGAAGCACTCCCTCCCGGCTGTTATGCATTTTGTGGAGGAAGTACAACTTGGAGTGGGAATGCCTCCGCACGTCCTGGAAACAGGAAGTCGAGGGTTAAGGCAATCCATACAGAGAAAGCCAAAAATCATGTGTGATCTAAATAGGGACTTACCGCGAGACTCTAGTCGAGACCTCTAATGAGCTCGATACCCAGCTTGAGGATGTGCTGCAGCCACGCCCGGGACTACTCCATGTTCTCCCAGTGCTTGACCTCCGCCATGTCATCCATCATGATCCCGGGAGCGTTGGAGTCACCGAGCTCCCGGAGCATGACACGCTCCTTGCCCGAATGTGGGAGGACTGTCTTGACCTTGGTTCGCGCCGAGGACTCGATCTTATCCGCCATGTCACGTGGGGCGCTATGGCGCTCTGCCAACTCGGCCAGGGTGGGGAACTCCGACACGATGCTGGTATCTCCCAGCCCGGGGTCGGAGGTCAACCTCCTCAATGGGCCAGGAGCCCCCAACGCGATGACTACTCTAGCGTGCAGGGGGGATCCTCTCCTTCCTTCTGATGTTGAAAAGCAGAAGGACTCTTGGCCACCGTCTCCTCTGGCTGCTCTATCTGTGGACCAGAAATCACTGGCTTTTCCAATGGCCCAGTAGACGATTGTGGTGGCTGGCTCGATGCTAGCTCAGGTGCCTCTAGATGCGGCGGAAGGGTCAAGGCCGTCGCTTCCCCCAACGCCGCGTCTTGTGGCACCAGCAGGTCCACCATCACCATGTCTCCCGGTGGGTTCGGTGCCGAGGTCTTCTCCTCGAGCTGCACCCTCGATGGGCGTGGAACCGTCGATGCTTTCAATGCCGCTTCTTGCTCTGTCAACAGCTCATCGAGGGTGATCACGAACACCCATTGTTTTGGGAGTCCCGAGGTCTCCTCCCCCTCTGATGGCTTGGGCAGCTGCTACGCCGATAGGTCCAGCAGCGTCGCATCCCCTGGCGGCGTCTGCTGCACCTGCTGATGCTAGGGCCGGCCCCTGATCAGCTCCTCCTCTTCTTGCCGCTCCTGCGACTTCTTCTCCTTCTGCTGCATCCGTGACAGCTCCTCTTCCTACAGGGCCTCCTGCTCCTGCTTCCGTAGGGCCTCCAGCTCGTGTAGCCCTGTTGGCCACGGCTTCCGCTCTCCAGTCGAGGGGAAGGAGTGATGGCCTCCTCACCCTCAAAGTTGATGAGGGCTACCTCTGTTCCTGGCTCGTGGTCCTTGGAAGCTCCCGCCTCAAGCATGGAAACAGAGACCTCGGGTTGGCCCAGGTCAGGAGCTCCCGATGCCGTGGTTCCGCTCCCTGGCATCGGGCCAAGCTCGGGGACCACGGACATCGATGTCAAGGGGCACTCCTTCCCTCCTGTGTCTTCCCCGGCTCGGAGTCACCGCCCGTCATGATCCCTGAGTCGCTCGACCCTGTAGCAAGAGCAAAACATGTTAGCTTACCATGATCCATAGCCCCAAGGCCTAAGGACAGCCACTTCACCTCGCATGGTGCCAAGGGCCTCGACGTCACACCTATGACCGAGGCCCTCATCTTCGTGGCCGCGTCCACCCTGAGTCGCTTAGCTGGCACAAGGGTCGCTTCCTTGATACGGCGCTTTGGCCTGGACAAAAAGCAGGTTAGCAGAGAACTTAATGAACCGCAAAATGGGGAAGCAACGAGAAGAAATTTAAACCGACAACACTTACCTAAAGGGGATAGAGGCCTTTCGAGTCCCCCTTGAGCTGCCAATAGACCTTGAGGCCCTACCCAAAGCCGAGCTCTTCCCAGGGCTAGGGCTGCTAGGGGCTGCCAGTGGGGCCACCGTGCCTCCCTACTCCGATGAGGTCTCCTGGGCATGACTCTGCTCCGCCCACGCCGATGACCAGGACCGGGTCTCCCGGGTCGAAGTGGGTGGGGTCCCGCCGTGAGTACGATGGGAGAAGGATGAACCCCCCAGAGTCGAGAGGTCAGCTGACCTTTTCCCTTGTAGGCGCTCTGAGGCCGACGACGCCGGCTGAGGGGCACGCTGCTCCGGCGCATCCTCCTACACCGGAAGACCGTCAGTGCGGGAGGGACTAGACAGAAGGAGCTCGAGATGACCTGCCACCCCTTTGACATTGACATCATCATTATCATCCTATTCTCCCTCATCCTCTGAGGGAGACTCCTCCTCCGGGAGCCCGTCGCGCCTCTGCTGCACACGACGCTTCTCGCGCTTTTTGCGCTCCCGGAGCTTCTTGTCATTTTCTTCTTCTCCTCATCCTTGTGCCTCTTTTCCTGCTGGGCATCGAAGTGTCTTACCTGATGATCAGGAGCATCCTCCCTCAATGAGGGCCTCGATCTTTGGTAGTCAATCCCCTCCTGCACGAAGGCACTCAGTCGCAAGGACAAGAGTAAGGAAAAAAGGGACAAAACGTAAATGCAAAAAGCATATGTCCAGGCACTCACCAGGTTGAAGTACCCCTCCTCCGGCCGCATGGTGAGGTAGTTGATGTCCTCTGCCCTGAATGAGCCTGCAACCATCCCCTTCACCCACGTGATGATCTCCGCGGCGGATATCTCCTTGCTAGACATCCTGCACCTCTTGAGCACCTCGGGTGCCACCACGGGGAGCATCTTATCGAACCACAGTGGGTGCTCCATCAAGGGGAGCACCCGTCGATTGTGGAAGGCTGAGACCACCACACCCACCATCAGGCCTGCCTCTCAGAGGGTCCTCATTGTGGCAGCAAGGGGTCGAAGTCGACGTTGAAGATCCCCCATCACACCGTGCGGCTAGTTGAATGGCTGCTCGGTGATGAGCCGCCCGATGTACGACGGGAGGTAGACTCCATCATTGCGGAGATAGAACCATTGCTCGTCCCACCGGGCGTGGTTGGAAATCAACCCGATGGGGATGTACTCACGCGGCACCTCTGACTTGCCTGTCTTCAGCACGAAGTTGAGGCAGCCCACTCTGACGATCCGCCTCACGCCTGGTCCCACCAGAGAGGCGAACCACTCCCCCTTGTAAAGATGGAGCCACAACTCCCAATGTGGCGCCATCCCTAAGTAGGCCTCGCAGACGGCTACGAAGATGGCGGCATTGGAGATGGCGTTGGGGGAGAAGTGTTGGAGCTTGATGCCATAGAAGTTCATCAGCCCCCGCATAAACTCGCTTGGGGGTGCTCCAAACCCGTGACGGTGGTACTTGAGGAAGCTCACCACGTAGCCCCCTAGCGGGTTAGGCTCCAGGTGGCTCCTCGATGGCGCAATCCACTCTGGCCGAGTCGGATCGGTGATGGGGCGAAGAAGTCCTTCTCCCACCAGCTCGTTCAACCTCTGTCGCGTTACAGTCGATGGGCACCAGGGTTCAGTAGGCTAGAGGATGGGGGCCATGGCAGGAGCGGTGGCACGGATCTGTTCGGTGGACGTGGCGGCGGTGGCAACAACGCGAATCTCCTCATCGGACGGGGGACCGGGAAGGTTCCCAATCGTGACTTCTTGCTCTAAGTTCCTACTCTCGTGTGCAGGAAAATAGGAACTCAGGAGCACTAGCAGTGGTGAAGGTAGGATAGCAAAGGTAGGGGCGAACAATGCCTGTCCCCCTTGGCTTTATACCCAGGAGGAGCAACGGGCGGAATCCGGCGGCAGAAAAAGGTAACTCCCCGCAATTAATGCTTTACCTAACCGTTCCCCCTTGATTCTCAGCCGGATACATGCATCACACCTCAGGCAATTAGCCATTGCCTGGGCCTACCACGATCTCCACCACTGCACCGCATAAGCCTCCTCCTCAAAAGACACGTCCAACGGTAGAAAAATAAACATTATTTACCGATAGATTCCTCCAGGAGAAGGTAATGGGCTCCGGCCCCACAACAAGCCTCGAGGAAGCGAAGGCGGCCCTCGACCAGGGTTCGACAGCTGCCCTCGAGCACCCGAGTCAGGGGTGACCAAGGGGGAGCCAACACGAGGCCCCGCTCGAGAACGAACTCTCGAGACCCCTTTGGACATATCCAAGGCAAAATGCTACATACTTTTATGGAATCCCCCGAAGGGAGGCATCGAGCTGCCGAGACCTATCGAATGGAATCAGTATCCGTAGGTCCATGCATTTTGCTTTAATGAGACCGCCTCTAGGCCACCAGCCGACCTTTATCAAACGAGGAATGGGCTCTCACTTGGATTTCCCATTATCAGCTCACTGAGAACTTCGAGGCTCGCCCTATCGAGGGTAGTCCAACGCTTCTTGCCTCACGTCCGATTGAAAGGACTCATGAGATGAACGCCAAGGCCGACAACACCCCAGCTGCACGAGGCTCGGGGGCACGACCGTGCTCGGCACCCCTCGACGTAAGAGGGTCAAAAATCCCCCGGGGCTTGATGTTCCAACATACCCCTCGGTAAAGCACCACGACTCCAGTTCAGGTCCGTACCCGACTAGACGAGAACCCCTCGACCAAAGACAAATAAAGCCCTCGAAGGAGTCTTCTGACTCCTCCAAGGCCTTGGGAGCTACCCCCGCGAGGGACGCTCAGGCGCCCCCCACAGAAAAATCTGAGCCACACCTCACTCCCGACTCCTGACCCCCTGCCCGAGTGCCAGCACTCGCGCAGGGGCTCAGGGGCTACTGTCGAGTACTCGGGAAAGGGGTACCCCAAACCCTCGATTAACCAGACCAATCCCTGAAATCAGAAACACAAACCCTCCATCAACATCCTTCACTATCGCTCGAAAGCCCACAGGCTAAGGCATACTAGGCCGGCCCACGAAAGGGCGTCGATAGCCCAAAGCCACAGCCTGCTCGATGGGCTACCATGCGGACTGAGACTGTACACTCGAGGGTACGATTTGGGTGACCCCTCGAGGATGGAACTTCGCTTGAGCGAAAGCGCCAGCCTCGAAGATGGAACTTTGCCCAGCGAATGAGCTAACCCTTGAGGATGGAGCTTCACCCGAGTGAACGAGCCCACCCTCGAGGACGGAACTTCACCCGTGCGAATAGGCAGCCCTCGAGCACAGTATACCCCTTGGCTACCTACTCCCCATACGGCTCCAGGCACATTCAATGCATTTTACCTACTCTCGCCTAACCGTATGGTCACAGTTACAGTAACAGTTGCGAGTATGGCAGTTGAATCCTACTTTTACCACCCATACCCTAGAATCCCATGGATTGTACCTCACTGTTATGCCATACCGAGCACTGTGCCCCATCCGGCACCCCCTCGAGATGCGTAAGTCAACACATTCCCTGCATTTCCCGAGATTCGGCCTTATCCGATGGGCCTCGACCCCCTCGACTCGACCCCCTCGACTCAACCTGAGGCCTCGACCGTCGCCCCTCGGCTCTATCACGCTGACCTTCGAGCGGGACTTCAACAACTCTAGTCAACACATCAACAACTTCTGACGTGATGGCTGCAGGATATCTCCCATGCCGACGTACACCTCTACAGCGGCACCGACATGATCGGCATCAACATCATACGTCACCGACCACGTTAGCCCTAAAAACATGTATTCCTGTGCCCCTCCTTCGCCTATAAATGGAGGCGCTAGGACTTTAGCTAGAGAGATCCAGAGCATCATACGCTAAGGTTTTAGATCACATAATAACACCGTGAGACAGTTTGAAGTAGAGAGCTCAGCGCCCAAAACGCTTGAGCTCCAGCTCACGCTTCTCACACCCGCTTGTATTCACCCCTGTACAAGCACTTCGGTGCAAGATAACATGAACTATCTCCCTCCCGCTGGACGTAGGGCCTTCTTTGCCTGAACCAGGATAAATCACCATGTCCTTCTTGCATCACCTACCAGATTAAGGGAGCACGCAATTACGAATTTACTCATTGGTGTTGACCCCCGGGGTCAAAATACCGACATCTGTCTTCTTGAACCACAGGTCCTCAATCATCCTATCGGCCAGGGTGATGGCCTCCTCCTTCTGCAGAAGGGTCCCCTTTAGCGTGGCGACCTCGCCAGCAAGGGCGTCAGCGTGATGTTTCTCCTCCCCTGCTGAGACGTTGAGGGTGTCACGAGTCTCGGAGACCAGAGCAACATCGTCCTCGAGCCCCTTGATGCATTTCATGGAGGCTCACACCTCCTCCTTGAGCGACTTGATGTGCTCCATCGATAGGGAGAGGCCCTCGAGGGCTTTTCACGCCTCCTCGTAGGCACAGCCGGCGTCATTCTTAGCCTTCTCGGCCTCTTCCTTGGCCAAGGTGGTTTCCTCTTTAGCCTTCCATGTCTGCTCCTTCACCGCGGCGGCATCCTCCTTGGCATGGGCTGCCTTCCCTTGAGCCGCGTCAACATCCTCCTTGGCCTTAATGGCCTCCTTCTTAACCTTCCTTGCCTCCTCTTTGGCTTGGGCCACTTCGTCCTAGGCTGATCAGCCGGCCTCGAGTTGGCACCACACTTGCTTTTGTCTATCCTGTGTCGTGTGAAGGAGCTAGGACTTCACATAGGAGCGCCTCCTCAGATCCTAGAAGCAAGAAGCAGGAAAGTCTGACATCAAATCGAAAAGCTGTGCATACCAGGCATGCCCAAAAAATCTCGCACTGAGAAGGCCCGGCCCACGTCTTCAGTGACGACCTCAACAGCCAGCTTCAGAGCATGCGCCATCCACACCCGATACTCCTCGACCTGCTCCCAGCGCAACACCTCTGACAGATCATCCACGTTGACCCCGGGGGCATCAGGCTCCAGCGGGTCCCAGAGCAAGAGGGGTTCCTTGCCCCAAGAGGGGCGGGCGCTCTTGATCCTCTCCCGCACCGATGCCGCGATGTGGTTCACCATGTCGGGTGAACCGCCATAGCGAGCCAACCGCTCGGCCAGGGTAGGGAACGACGGCTCGACCTCCGCTCCAGCCCCCGATGACTCGGCCTCACCGCTTGCCTACCCCGCCATGGAAAAAAAGCCAGGGGCAGACCAGCTAGGACTGCGAGGGGCCTCGAGCTGCGGATGCTCCGACAAGCAGAAGGGCATCCTCCTCCTCTCATTGATGCGACAGCAATGGGCTCACTGCCGCCGTCTCCTCGAGCTACTACTATGACGCGCTCAGGACTGCTGACACCTCCTGCGCCGCGCTCGGTGCTGCAATGGCGGCCGGCTCGAGGTGGTTGTGGCCTCCCCCTACTGCTGCGGGAGGCTCGAGGTCACTGGCTCCTGCAGCGCCTCGTCCTGCCACTGAGGCAGTGAGTCCAAGAGCGCCAGATCCTCCTGCTGGTGCTGCTGTTGTAGCTGCACCTGCTGATGTGGTTGCTGGTGCTGTTGCTGCTGCTGCTTTTCTGGCTGGCTCAAGACCAGCTCCTCCTCCCCCTACCGCTTTTGCCGTTGCTCTTCCTCCTGCTGCTTCTGCAGCTGCTCCTCCTCCTCCTTCTTTTGCAGGTTCTCCTGCTCATGCTTCCACTGCACCTTCACCTCGTGCAGTCCCTTCAGCCATGGCTCCCACCCCTCCGTAGAAGGAGGGGGAACCATGACCTCCTCGTCCTCGAGGATGATCGGGGCATCTTCCAACCCCGTCTTATGACTGTCGAGGGCTCCCCCTCTAGCAAAGTAGCAAGGACCTCGATATGGCCAGGGGGAGGGGCCACGAACATCGAGACTAGGATGGCACCCTCACCCACTAGCATCTGCCCCCGGTCAGAGCTGTCGCCCACCATGGCCCCTGAACCGCTCGAGCCTGCAACAAGAGCGGAGCCCGTCAGTCTGCCATGAACAATTGTCGCCTGGGCTTGCGACAGCCAGGCTGCCTCTGATGTCGACAGGGGTCTCGAGATCACACCTCTGGCCACTGCTGCCATCCTCGTGGCCGTATCCGCCTTAAGTCGCTTGGCCGGTGAAGGGTTTGCCTCCTCTACTAGGCGCTTGAGCCCGAACGACATGTAAAGGGGAGGAACAACTAACAATTCTGTGAATGAAAAGGACAAGAAAGAGACTCAGGATAGCAAGACTTACCCCACTGGGATAATGGACGCCCTTCCGGGCCCCCTCGTACCGCTCAGAGGCCTCAAGGCTTCCCTCTGGGCCGTATCCCTCCCAGATCCGGAGCTGCCTAGGGCCTCAGACGAAGTCCTTGGGCCACCCTGCTCCACTGAGCCGGCCTGGCCTTAGGTCCGCACCTCGGGCATCGAGGATGACCTCGTCCGCCCTCCCGAGATGTCATGATCCTGGGTCCCCTCGCCTTGCATCGAGGACCTAGTCCGAGGAGGCAGTGTACCAGACTGCCCCCGAGGCGAGCCCAATGGAGTCATGCCATGCGTGTGGTGGGACAATGACCCACTACAAGTCGAGGGTTTGGCCGGCCTTCTCTCCCGATGTCGCCCCGAGGCGGCCCTCGATGACTGGGCAGCAGGCTGCTCCAGGACGTTCTCCTGCATACAACACATGTCAGCACGTGGAGAGGCAGGCAACTGGGGTGCGAGACACACCGTCACCCCTTCTTCATCATCATCATCGTCATCGTCATCATCCCCCTCCTCACCTTCTTCCGAGGGGGACTCTTCCATAGGAAGCTTATCACGCCTCTGTTTAGCCCGGCGCTGCTCAAGCGCTTGGCGCTTGAGATTTCTTTCCTTCGTCCTCTTCCTTTCATTATCATTCTTCTTCTTTAGTTGTTGGTCAGTGAAGCGGCTCACCTATCAGTTAGGGTCCTCCTCCTTGGTCAGGGGCGTCGACACCCTGAAATCTATGGCCCCCTGAACATAAATCCACAATGGCAAACATGAGATTCGGCTAAAGAAGAAGCAAATTCAAGCATAATACGGCGACGTGTTTACCAGCTGAATGTGACCGGCGTCCGGTACCATCGGGATGCCATTCACTTCCTCTGGGGTGAAGGTGCCGGTGACCGCCCCCTCACTCGCCTTGCAACATCATCGAGGGACAACTCCTAGGTCGACACCCGGCACGCCCCGAGTTGCTCGGGCGATGCCTCAGGCCCCATCCGATCCAGGCGCAATGGGCACACCATCAGAGGGAGCACCCTTCGACTATGAAATGTCGAGACAACGATCCCGGCGTTCAACCCCCAATCACTTAGAGTCTTTAGCACGGCAAGGAGGGGGTTCAGTCATGCCTGGAGATCCCCCGCCATGCCATATGACCAATGGTGCAGGCGCTCCGTGATGACGCGCCTGGTGTAGCGTGGTAGCAAATCCTCGTCATTCTGGATGTAGAACCATCCGGTGTGCCAC
Source organism: Bothriochloa decipiens (assembly GCA_023333625.1). Lineage (NCBI taxonomy): Eukaryota > Viridiplantae > Streptophyta > Magnoliopsida > Poales > Poaceae > Bothriochloa > Bothriochloa decipiens. The sequence continues at coordinate 38,297,010 of CM041638.1, read as the reverse complement.
CCACCGTGGTTGGTGATCAACCTCGTCGGATGTACAACTCCTTCCGCTTCAATGTTAGGTTGTAGCTCCTGGCGCAGACAAAGTTCCTCACCCTCGGCGACTCCGGTTTCGTGAAGTGTTCTCCCTTGAAGAGATGGAGCCATAACTCCTAGTGCGGCTCCATCCCCATGTATCCCTCATAGATGGCGGCGAAGATCGCCACGTTGGAGATGGCCTTAGGGGAGAAGTGCTGGAGCTCGATCCAGTAGTGGTGGGTCAGCGCCCGCATAAATCATCTTGGAGGAGATCTGAGCCCCATCCGGTGGAACTTGACGTAGCTCACCACGTACCCCGCCGGTAGGTTCGGCTCCTGGTCCCCCCTCGGTGGCACCAACCACTCCAGCCGAGTAGGCGAAATGACGGGACGGAGAAGCCCCTCGTCCATCAGCTTCTCTAACTCCCACCTCATCACAGCCGATGGGCGCCATTCTTCTGGGGGAAGGAGCTGCAGTGCCATGGTGACAACGCAAATCTGCTCGGCGGAAGGGCAAGAAGGAAGATTCCCAATCTCTCTCTCTCCCCCTCCCTGCCCCTTCTTGTGCTAATCGAGCAATTTCTCTCTCTTGGTGGCGGCAGCGAGAAGGCAGGAAGGCAAAGTGGGGAACGGACGGATCCCCACCTCCCCGAATTTATAGCCGAGGCAAAGAGCAACGGGAGGACTCACCCGAGGGGGTAAGTGAACCGTCCGCATTAATTGCGCTCACCTAACTACTCCCTCGATTCCTGAGACGGGCACACGCGTCATCCACTTGGCTTCTAGCCATTGCCCAGGTCCGCCACGGCTGTGCCGCTTCGGCTCTCGCTTAAAAAGGCACGTCCAACAGATGGAAGGACGGAGTTATCCTCAGTCAATACCTTCTACGAGAAGGAAAATGGGCCCCGGCCCCACATTAAGCCTCGAGGGAGTGCAGGCTTGCCGTCAGTTAGGGTTCGACAACCGCTCTCGAGTACTCGAGTCAGGGGTGACTGAGGGGGAGCCAACATGAGGCCCCACTCAAGAATGAACTCTCGAGACCCTCTCAGACATATCCAAGGCCGAAACAAAGAGATGCTGATGGGATCCCCTCGAAGGGAGGCATCGAGCCACCGACCCCTAGCGAATGGGGACGGCATCCACGCGTCAGTTTATTTATCTTTCATGAGAACACCTCCGTGGCCACTACTCGACCCCTATCCAATGGGGCACGAGTTCTCACTTGGATTTCCCGATAACAGCTCACTGAGGACATCAGAACTTGCCTGTCAAGGGTAGTACGGCGCTCCCCCCGCATCTAATCGAAAGGACTCGTGGGGCATCTTGCCTAAAGCTAGCAAAACCCTGGTCATGTGAGGCCCAGGGGCTCGACTACGCTAGGCACCCTTCGACGAAAGAAGGTTGAACATGCTCAGAGACTCGACAGCTCAGAATTCCTCTCGATCAGGAGCTATGACTCTAGTTCATGTCAATCTAACTTTTCAGGCGCACCTACCATCCTTGATCAAATGAGCATCTCTCGACAAGAACCATGTAAAGCCCTCGGAGGAATCCTACCTATTCCCCCGAGGCCTCGGGGGCTACCCCCAAAGGGTGTGCTCGCGTGCACGCTTCAGAAGACGACAAATGTTACGACCCATGAACCTCAGCGTGAGTGCCAGCACTCGTGCAGAGGCTTGGGGGCTACTACTGGGTACCTGGATAAGGGGTACCCTTAACCCTCGACCAAACAAGTTAATCCCAACGTCATCAAAAATAATCCCTGGTGAACTCGGGCCAGAATGCTCAAGGATAAGACCCGGCTGCTAAGTCACCCCGGGCTGGCCTACGAATGAGTCTCGATGGCCCAGGACGACGCTAGCTCGATGGAACCCCTCGAGCGACGAGGCCCAACCGAGCACCCCCTTGAATGATGGAACTCCGCATTGGGCGAATGACCCCTCGGTCGATTGCCTTATTCTTCTGATCCACCTACTTCTGTATGGGAGTCAGGGTATCTAATGTGCCTCACCTGCCCCTACCAACCCCCATGGCTACAGCGATGGTAATGATGGGCAAGTATAGAGGTCGATCCACCTTTTACCGTCCATCCCTAGGGAAATGCTAATTCGTACAGGACACTATTCCTTCATACTAAACACTGTACCCCATCGCTCGAAACGCAAATGTCAACATCCGTACCAGGATTTCTGGGGTTCGTCCTTATCCACACGGCCTCGAGGTCCCCAGGGTACCCCTCGACATGGGTTCTCGGCGGCCCTAGTCAATGATTCAACCCCCGTACGTCATCTCCTACCAACCGTACGCCCTTAACAGGAGGTCATGTCTTTCACCACGCCACTGGGGCACGCCAGCGTCTTCATCAGGACTGTCAATCACTGACTTCACCATGACATCTCAAGAAGACGAATCTCATCATCACGCACACTGCTACAGGGCTCGACCTCGCTTCGGCGCATGCCCCTATAGTGCTCTCGCCATGATCACTCCTCGACATCATGGCTTACGATAGCCCTCACAGCACCGCTAGGATTTCTTGTACACCCATGCCCCTCCTTGGACTATAAAAGGGGGCGCAGGGCTAGCTAAGAAGGGGTGAATTCATTCAGACTCACTCAGTCTCCACACACAAACGCAAGGCTTAGGACTAGCGCTCCTAGACTTAGGCCTAGCTTGCCACCATCCCGCATACACACCCGCTTGTATCTCCCTATACAAGCACTTCGGTGCAAGATAACATGAAACCTCCTCCCCCCGCTGGATGTAGGGCCTTCTCTTGCCTTAACCAGGATAAATTGTGTGTTCTTCTTACATCACCATCCAGATTAGGGAGCACGCAGCACGTAGTTACTAGTCGGTGCTAGGCCCCCGGGGTCGCGACACCGACAGGTCTATAATTGAGGCTGAGTATAAAAACATATTTTGGACACCATGTGTTGTGCATACCCACAACCTTGCTTTGAAAAATATATGTGAACCTAAAATACGAAACAATCCATCTGATGATGAGGTATATGTTTGGCAGCAACTTGAATTTATGCATGATGTCAAAACTGAGGCTACCATGATAAAGAATTTCATAATGAATCATGGCATGAGGCTTTCTATGTTCAATGAGTTTAGTTGTTTGAAGTTACTTTCTATTGTTGAGACAAGATTTTCCTCAGTTGTCTGTATGTTGAAGAGGTTTGTCGAGGTAAAATCAGCCTGCCAACAAATGGTGATTAGTGATAAATGGAGCATATACAAAGAAGTCAGAGATAATTCTCCAACTCCAATAGCCCAAATTGTCAAGAACTTGATACTTGATGATGCATGGTGGGACAAGGTGGACTATGTTCTTAAGATTACCACTCCTATGTATGAAATGATTCGTATGATAGATACCGACACACCATGTCTTCACTTAGTTTATGAGATGTGGGATTCAATGATAGAGAAAGTGAAGATGAGGATTCAAACTTGTACTGTGTTATTTATGACATATTGATTGCTAGGTGGACAAAAGGAAATAATCCACTTCATTGTTTAGCTCATTCTCTTAATCCAAGGTACAAATTTCCATTCATATTTGTTTCATTTAGTTCACACTTCACAATCACATATTCACATGCGTTATTCATATTTTTTCCATTCGCTAAACCATGAAGCCAAATTGACAATTACAGATATTATAGCAAAAAATGGATTGAAGAAGTTGCTGGCCGTGAACCACCCCACAAGGATAATGAGGTCTCCAAAATGAGAATGACATGCTTCAAGATGTTCTTCCCCAATCCAGAAGACTTAGCAAAAGTAAAAGAAGAGTACGCAAGGTTCTATAGTTGTTTAGAAGAATTTAATGATCCTGACTCAATCCATGGTAGATTTGAGGCTTCCCCCATGACTTGGTGGACTAATCATGGACAATCTGCTCCCTTGTTGATGAGTTTGGCCATGAAATTGCTTTGCCAGCCAGCCTCATCTTCTTGCTATGAAAGAAACTGGAGCACCTATAGCTTTATCCATAGTGTGTCAAGAAATGCCTTAACTCCAGAGCGTGCTGAAGATCTGGTGTTTGTGCACTCAAATCTGAGGCATCTTTCTAGAAGAAGTGATGCGTACAAGAAAGGAGAGACAAGGATGTGGGATGTAGGAGGGGATTCATTTGATTCACTTGCTGGTATTGGCGTTCTTGAAGTGGCTGACCTGTCCCTTGACGAACCTGAATTGCAAGCTAGTATTTTTGGTTTGGATGATTAGGAGGTTGATGTTGTGGCTGACAATGTGCCAAATGAAGAATAGGAACTTGCTGGTTTCGGGATTTGCTTGCTGCTGGGTGAATTCCAAGCCATAATGCCTTTTAATTTTATTACTTTGCTACATTTGAGACCTTTAGACTGATGTCCTGTAATAATAGCACATAAGTACTTATTTATGATGTTTTATTGTTCTCAGTTTTATGTTTAGATCTGCATTATTATTATTATTATTATTATTATTATTATTATTATTAAAATATTAAACGTATCCGTGTATCGGCTTTTTGGGAAGTTTGCATATCCGATATGCGTATCCGTATCCATGCAATTTAGCATTAACTTGCCTTTACTGACCATGTAGACATGGCATAGACACCTTGCAGCAACACCACCTGCTAAACCACTCATATATCAGCACAACCACTCCAAAAGTCATTCTCATATTGAAACATAAAGCATTCCTATGCCCAAACCCCAATACAAATGAAGACAGATGGACGATATTGCCTATCACAATCATCAATTAAGAGCAGCAGTACTCCTCTTTTCCATATCTATTTTTATACAAAGGATTAGGTACCAAATAAATATATATCTATATATTTGGCAAACTGAAGGGAACATACTACAACTTTGGTAGCAAAACCACAGTTTTCTCAGGTCTCTAAGATCAACTAAAAAGCACTACAAAGGAGGTCTTATGCCTAATAGCTCAAGCATCAATATAAGACAAAAAAAGCATATCTCCTAAACTATGCAACCAAAAATTATAGAACTTTACTGAAAGTAAGAAATTTTATCCCTCTACAAAAGTCTCCATAGGTCGAACAGCCAATTCTGCCATTTACCATTTGAGAAACACCAATGAACAAACCTCACTAAATCTGCCAGAAAAACCTGAATACTCAACATAAACAGGCCATACCTCGAGTTATACTCCACCGATAATTGCAATAAAATACAATTTGGAAAGCTTATGAAAAATGCTACAAGCCTCCTATAATTTGTAAAGTCATATAAATCATCTAAGGTTCTTCAAATCTGGCTAGATCCAGCTCTTTCTAGATTTTTGTCAGAAAATAGCAGCTAGCTTAGAAAATTCATCTCTCTCAAACCATCTGAAATAAAATCATAAAATTTCACAAGCAAACGGGTATGAAGGTCCTCTATACTTACATATTATTAACTGTTGAGGAAAAATTGTTTAGGTCAACTAAACCACACGAACAGCAGCACTGCTCGAGCTCCAGGACAGCAAACCATAGGTTGACATTCAAATGGTGATACCCCACAAACCCACTAAACCCCATGACCAAGAAACATCTAAGCACCTCAACTAATAGTTTTAAAGTGGGTTAATCTCACCTTGGATATTCCCCAAACCTAGGGCAGCAGGAAGAGATGGGGACAGGACTAATCTCCATGGAAGATGCACCTCTTCTTGCTCCTCTGGACATCCCCGATCCTTTTTTCTGGATTCCCCCAAGGGATTGGCGCTGCAGAGCTTGGATTCAAAGGTAGGCAGCCATGGGAGGAGGGAGAGAGGAAGAACGTGAGGAAGAGGGAAGGGGTCGGTCAGGACTCAGGAGGAAGGAGGGGGCGTGAGTTTTTTTCTTTTTTTTTTTAGAATTACACATTACAACGCAGACACTCATAACATTCACGCACACTCACCCCTATAAACACAGTATGTAAATCCTACCCCTACTGAGCACCCAGCAGATCTGAAGATTTCCAAAGTCACCATTGGCGCCTCGTTGTCGACGGGGACATCACTTACCACTTAACGCATAACGTCGGTGAATCCTTGGGAAAATCCTAGGAAAAGATGCGAACACCAGGATTTGAACCCTGGTAGGTAGCGTCCCATACCTTTAGACTGCAAGCCAATTCGCGGAGGAGGCGTGAGTGAATGAGGGGGTGGCTAGCTGGGCCTTTAGCAGGCCTCCCCTTACCTATCCTTTTTTTGGGTATTACACATAGTCTGGAGATGTGTGTGTGTTTTTTTTAGCATCGTAGTCTGGAGATGTGTTTTACAACATATTCATCGCACTAAGAGAAGTAAGTTCATGCAAGTTAAAAATGAAAATTACATACTTCCTCCGTCCCGAAAAGAGTGTCGTTTTAGGTTTTTCATCGATCATGTTTGATTATCCGTCTTATTAAAATTTTTTTATAAATATCATTTATTTTGTTATTACTTATTTATCATTAGAGATACTTTAATACTGATTTATTTATTTTATAATATACTTAAAATTTTTGAATAAGACGAAGCGGTCAAACACGATGCCTGGAAGTTAAAAACGACACTCTTCTCGGGACGGAGGGAGTATCCCCATTGACTACATAATAAGATGTTACATTCTCCGTCCACATTGTTAGTAATATAGTTTTGCAAATTTTACCTTGCATTACATTATTCATTTATTTTGTACAATGCTTTTAATATTGTTAAGGCCATTATATTGTTATAGTTACCGGTTTCCTTTTCCTTTTTCCTTTCACTTTTCCGTTTCCCTTTCACTTTCTCTTTTCCTTTTCCTTTTATCTTTATCATCTAGTACAATACAAGCCAAGAATCTGACCGTGGATACAGGATGCTGCATGCAGCATGTTACTAATGACTTGTCGCTTTGCAGGAAAGCAAATGAAGCAAAAGGAAGGAAGGAATAAACCAAGTTACTAAGTAATTCAATTATTCAAAAGTTGTATTCTCTACACATATTAGTTTTGTCTCGCAAAAATAAAACACACGTTAGTTTTGTGAAAATGATATGCCATGATACATCAAATTGGTACATATCAAAATTGCATTGAGTTACATGTAGTATTCGTTCACAATGACGACTTACATCTTTGCTGACATATCATATATGTTCAATACTAGCGTTCTCGAACTCATGATTTTCCACCTGGGAACGGTACGTTCCCTTAATAAATTTCGTTGTCTCGTATGGATGCGCCACAACTATCATATCTCTCAGGCGTGTTTCAGAACCTAGGTATAGGTGGTAGGTCTAGCTTACGCACTGGGGTGTGGGTGAGTTATGTACGTATGTGGGGTATGCGTTATGTGCGTGAGTTCAGATACTACAACTTATACTAGAAGGTTGAAGCAATAAAAAAAACACTAGCATTCTAAATAGCAACCTGTAGCTGTAGCAATACTACAGTGGACTGTAGTGATGTTATTAGCGATCTAAGTATATTGCCAAATTCTATGGCCTGTTCGTATGGTATGTGCACATTTGACCATGAATTCAACTTCGAAGATGTTTTTTGTGATTTTATGTTATTTATGGGCATGCTAATCTTTTATTGTAGAAAAAGATCTGTTGATTTTATTTTTCTTTCTTCTTTTGGTAAAGTTGGTGATGTTAATTTTCATGTGGCCAATTCAAACAATTATTTTGACATGAAAGGAAATAAATTAGTAAAATTTAATTCATCATTTATGCGCGAAAAATCAATTGGCCATACATCAAAAACCAAGAGTAGGAAAGAATGACTAGAGAATCTTCAAAAGTTTGGTAAAATCGCTCCAAATCCACATGCTTGGAAAAATAGAGGCACCCACGCGCAAAGATACATGCATGGATGACCGTTGCTGCGGTGATTTTTTTTCTTCAGCACTCCATCGACCAGACTACCACTACTAGATGTTCGGCGAAATTGAATTTCTAGCCACTATTTTCATTGATGAGAATACAGAGAAGTAGGGCAGCCAATGAAGATTTTTATTTTATAGCTTTTATTAGTTGTGAATTTGGGTGCTGAAGATGGCGGTCATGGTCACCCTGCCATCATTTAAGTGGTTTGCCAAAACTGTATCTCTAACCACTATTTTTCAGATTTGCCGAGAGGTAGAGCAAGCAATGGAGATTCTGTTTGGGAGCTTCTAGATATGTGAGTTAGATGATGAGGATAGCCAGTTTAGGGCGACTCGGTGGCAATGGTGTGGCACGGGCGACGACGAAAAATCTTTGAGTCATCCTTTTTTAGAGTAAATTATTGAAAACCGTTGGTGAGAGGATTATTTTTCCTTTTCGAAAAGGTTGCAAAACATGATGTTTAGGATATTGGCCCTTCTGACTGGAGCATTGGAGATGCTCTTGCATTGGAGATGCTCTTGCATCTGATCCTTGGCCCTTCTGACTGACAAACAAAACTATTTCAATACTCCCTCCATCCAAGTATACGAGACATAACTACCTCTGGTTCAAAGACTAAGGAACACATTTAGTTCTCCTTCTCAACAATAGTACTAATACATCGATGTATGCGTCTATAGAGATAGCACGTCTTATATCATGAGATATGAATAAAAAGTGGTTACGTCTTATATTATGACACGGAGGGAGTAGCTTTTTAGCTTAACCGTATTGTGATTGTTGTTAAACTACGCCAGAAAGCAAACTAGTGATGCTGCAAGCAAAGAATCTGACGAATGACGCTTATGCTTTGCAAGAAAGCGAATAAAGCAAACAGGAAGTAAGGAACGAGCACACCGTGTAATGCTCTTGCAACAAAAAAAGAAAAGAAAAAAAAGAAAAGCACACCGTGTAATGCAAACGCTGCACCAGCACTCATTCTTGTGGTGCTTCTTCTACCAGGGGTACACCAATCCATTTGTGAGCATGGCATAACTAATTCCAGATAGGCGGCATTTGTAAGCATGGCATAACTAATTCCAGATAGGCGGCATATATGCTCCGTCCCAGAGCCTGTTTTCTCGTCGTGATCCAGGTAATTTACTAATTTATATCTTCTTCTCCAATGCAAGTTCGTTCATGTGTATGCATCCCAGGTTTTCCTTAGTTCCTTAAATATTTTTGCTAAGTCGATTTGAATCGAGGGATCAGGATTATAAAGGAATGCACATGTTGTTCTTCAGCTTGACCTAGTACTTTGCATGTCGTCCGGGATTAACGTGAGGGATCAAGGTTAGTGTAACAACCCGAAAATTCAAACTACAAAATTTTTTCGACAAAACCCTGAGTGATGTGGTGCGACATGTCATCATCTACCCCTTACATATGCATCAACCCTAGCATGTCATGCATGGCATTCATATGTTGTAAATTAATTAACATCTCATAACCATGCTCTATGTTCACATGTTACATTTTAATGTTTCAATTGTTCAATCATCATGTTGCATTAAAAAGAGTGATTTGGATTCTTATTTGGTTTATGTGTTGATTATTAAAAAAAATGACAACATAATATTTATTTTGACAAATAAATATTAAGGGAATAATACCCTAGCATTATTTGGGCCATGTATGCTCACTATTTTGTTGCACAAATTTAGCACACCATATATATATAAGTATATATGAAAATATATTTAAAAATGAAAAAGAAAAAGAAAAGGAAAAGAAAAGGAGGAGGCCGGCCCGAGCAGCCAGCCGGCCCGCACGCGCGCTCGCCTGCGCTCGCCGCTCGACCCCGCGCTGCGCGGCCCAACCAGGCCGACGGCCCAGCAAGAGCCGCGCGCGTCCGCGCGCCGCACCGAGCCTCCGTTGCCGATGAGTCGCTGACGATGGGGCCCCGAAGTGGGACCCACGTGTCATCGCGCCCGCTGAGGTCACCCGACCGGCCACGCGTGCTCGCGTCAGCACTGTTCCCCGGCGTCGCTCCTAAGCAACCTGCCTCGACCGCTCGATCCAGTGTCGCCCCGCATCGACGCGCGCCCGCAAGCCACCAGGACCAACCAGCCAGCGTAAAGTTCCCACGGCCGCAGGCAAGATTCTCCGCGCGCGCGCACCTACGCGGTCGTCGCAGTGGAACGCTGCCGCCGTATAGAACTTCGACACCCAGCGCTACCTAGCCCCCTCTCGCTCTTCTCTGGACCCAGATCGAGCCTCAGCTGCTGACATGGACATCCCTTGGCCGCTCGATCAAGCAGAAGCCGTGATCGACCATCCGTCGGCTACCTACCACCGCGTCCGCCCTATAAAGCAAGCACCCCGGCACCCTAGGGTTCCCAGGCCGCCGCCACCGCTCTGGTGGAGCCCAATTCCACCTTGCCAGCCTTGATTGGAGAAGAGCTGAAGGGAGGGGGAAGAAAGGAGTCGGGGAAGAAGAAGAAGCCGCCGCCGGAGTTGGGGAGGAAGACCGTCGACTCGGAGCCACCGCTGCTGCGTCGGGAGTAGGAAGGAGGAGCAGTACCGCGAGCCGGAGCCGCTTGGACTTGTACCGCACCTCCATCCTCTTCGACCCGTCGGTGAGCACCGCCATCGCCGCTCTCTCGAACCCTCCGCCGTGCTGTTGGCCATGGCGCTCCGCCGTGAGCGCGTAGGCCCAGGTCACTACCGACCTCACTGGACACACCCGCACACACACACGAGACCAGCCGAGCCTCCTTGGACCACGGCATCGGGAGGATGCCGGAACAGAAGCCGCCCAGTTCATTGCCGCGCGCCAAGCTCCGCCGTGGCGAGATCACCCAGCCGCCTTTCCGTTGAGCCTCGACCTCCGTTGTTTCCGGATCCACGCTCGCCTTGATGAGACGGACCCGGTGCACACCCTAGCTCCGCGTTTGCCTCGCCAGAGCACCGACCCGAACCACCTTGTCATCGATGTGTCAGTAGGTTGCCGCTCCAGAACGCCGCCGTTCACCGTCGTTTCCTGCCACCATCGACCACCCTCGAGGAGCAGGAAGAAGCCGGGAAGCTCCGCCGTGACGCGCTGCATCGAGTGGGGAAGATGGAGGCGGTGGACCCTCTCGGAGTGCCGTTGCCATGCACCGAGGACCTGTCGAAGCTCCGCCGTGGGAGTTGCTGCCGGCGCGGACTCCGCCGTGTGTTTTGGTCACCGCCGGCACCTCGAGCAGGTGTTGCGTGACTCCAACCGTCCATCTACACCACCAATTGGAGCAGGAGTGACTCGGTGTGAAGTGTACATCGAGCGCCGTCGCCATCGAGCCACCGTCCGCCGTAGAGCTCGTCACCGGAAGCAAAGCTGCCGCCCTGAAGCCCGTCAATGTGACCGTCGTGAAGTCCCAAAACCGATGGGCGGGTTAATGGCGCCAGAGATCCTTTGTGGCACCAGGAATCGAGGGTTTCCCCGCCGTCGATCGCCGAGGAGGAACTCCGCGTTCGAGCCGATCTCGTCCGAGACAGATCACGCGCTCGAACCGACCCTCGAGTTTGACCCTTCCACAAACTGACCCTCGAATTTGACCCTTCCACAAACCGACCCTCGAGTTTGACCCTTCCACAAACCGACCCTCGAGTTTGACCCTTCCACAAACCGACCCTCGAGTCTGACCCTTCCACAAACCGACCCTCGAGTTTGACACCTCGAGCACCGTCACCCTCGAGCCGTTGTCCGCCGTAAAGCACGTCGCCGGAACCAAGCTCCTGACTTGATGACCACCTACGTGTCCACCTTGACGACCCGAGGACGATGCACGGGTTAGCGAAGTCCTGGAGCAGCCCCTCACCGGATGTTTAACCTCGCTGTCACCGGCCGAGCACCGTTGTGGAAGCAGAGCAGTTTTTCGTCTTTGACCATGCCCTCGAGAGCATACCCTCGAGAGTATACTCCTCGAGACCGTACCCCTCGAGACCTAATCCTCGAGACCGTAACCCTCGAGACCATGCCCCTCGAGACTGTATCCTCAAGACTGTACCCTCGAGAGCATACCCCTCGAGACCTAATCCTCAAGACCGTACCCTCGAGAGCATACCCCTCGAGACCTAACCCCTCGAGACCGTAACCATCGAGACCGTAACCCCTCGAGAGCATACCCCACGAGACCTAACCCTCGAAACCATAACCCTCGAGACCGTAACCCCTCGAGACCGTAACCCGTCGAGACCGTAACCCCTCGAGACCGTAACCATCGAGACCTTACCCTCGAGCCCTTTTTATTTTCAGAAAATGGTTAAATCTTTGAAAATTCATATCTAATTCATACGAGCTCGGAAAATTATGATCCACATATCCAAATTTTCTATAAATCAAGCCCTATCTATCTAGGCTATGTTTGAGTGTATTTGGATCTTCTATTTTGCATTCATTCTTTGTGCTAATCTATAGGGGTCGCTTCTGCGACCGTTAAACCTCGTTACAGGCTCGAGCGAGGACAAGTCTGACGACAGTGACTACCAGGAGAAGTCCGATAGCTATGTCAGTGAAGGTGCCACACACCATCCAACCTCGTAGATCCCATTACGCATGACAACTATAGTATGGCTAGTGCTTTACATTCATGTTGCTATAATGCTATGCCTGTGCTAGGACTGCATGATAGAGTATTTATTTGATGAGCCCTACCTTGTTGTAAACTATCACCTGCTTACCCGCTGTTATGATAGCCACCTGCTTATCTACTATGCTTATATTTCTATACTTCACTCGCTTACATTTTGATGCGACGTGATGAACCCGGGGAAGGCCTGGAGGGTGCCAGGCTGGATGTGTGAGTTGATGTTTCAGATGGACATGTGAGCTGATGATGTTGTATCCGGGTTTGGGGTGGAGCTTATGGCAGGGAGTAGGGTGAGGGTTGAGTCGATCGAGCCGGGATCTACGACGAGCTTTTGGAGCAAGTCTTGCCAGGGAATGGTTCTGGACATTCCCATGAGAGGAGCCTATGGCGGGCTAACTGAGATGTGATGGTGGTCCTTGGGTGTGGTCCTCTGAGAGGTGGAGCCCGGGATGAAGGTGCCGTGGTAGCACATTAAAAAAATAAACCCTGATGAAGATATCCCAGTTTGGTCAAATCTAGGAACTGTTGCGCTGGTATCCGGACCTAGGAATCTCTTGCTTTCCACTCGCTCTCCATGGGGGGAGACGGCCGAACCGCTGGATAGGTCGATGCCACTACTGCTAGGCGAGAAGTGATAGGAAGGTATATGCATGGGATGGAGCTAACACCCTACCGAGACGATCATGGCACCCCCTTCGGGAGTGGGTACATGGCATGGCATCCTCTACGGGAGCGGATACATGCTCTCTTCACAGTTCCAGTGATCCAGTGCTGGATGGTAGAGTGGCATCGTCTATGGCAGTAGGCGCCCGGAATCTGCCTAGATGCGCGCGTGCATCGATGATGGTTATCTGGTGGATTAGTGAAACCTCTGCAGAGTGTATGGTTGATCGATCGATACATATGCCGAATCCTCAGCTATGGACCTTTCCTATGTTTCGCATGCACCGGACTAGTGAGTGGAGTGTTCTACCTTTCTCTGAGTGTGATTTCCGGCCGTGAGCCAGTTTGAGGGCTACGGGCCGTTGAGGCAAGCCAAGAGAGAGTTGGCTTGACGACCAGAGTCTGAGAGGGTGTTGGGGGAGATGAGATGATTTTACAGATATGGATGGAGATAGATGAAGGGAATGGGTTTGTGTTTAAAACTTGTTTATTATACTTTTGTTTTATATACTTGAACAATTCATAGGAAACCCCAGCCTTATAGGTTCCTTTTGAGATACCCTTATTTTTGCATCCACTTCCACAAAGCAATGCATAGGGTGGGAGTGTGGCCAGTACAAATCGTACTGAAAATTTGGTTTCAGGTTCAAGGAGTGAGTACTCATCTGGGGAGTACAGTGATTGAGGGTTTTGTGCCTACGCTCAAGTTGGAGAGAAGAAGATAGCTTCCGCACCTCAAGCTTTTATTGTTATGCTGCATGAACTCTGATTCCGCCCCTGTGGCGATGTAATAAGTTATTGTAACTCCCTCTATTTGCTCTCTTTTGTTCGATGTATGGATTATGGATTCAACTGTTATCGGGTAATGTGATTTAAATGGTCATATTACACTCCGACACTGTAGATTTCCCTTCGTGGAAATCAAGGTCGTTTCGGTTAGTTTACATCTCATTTCTGTCTGCTTCTCCAATGCAAGTTCTAGTACCACGAAGAGCTTTGTTCATTAAATTTGCAACTTTGATCTATATATCAACATGGGTCAAAGCTGAAATATATTATCCATAATATATACGTACAATAATTATTGCATTTATATAATGCATATATATTTGCTTGCATATACATTTTGTTCCGACGTCAAAATCTAGAAGAGCTGCAGATTCAGATGGAACTCGTGGCCTAGCTAGCTGGTAGAGCTAGATAGCTCAAGAGGCAGGCGATAGATCAGTTCATCATGCCCCCGAAGGTACGTTAATGAGTGGCGGCTTCTACACATATGTATGTGCTTTGCACACAGATTAAATTCCTATGTTTTTTGAGCAATTAATTTTATATTATTATGGACATGCTCAGTTTTGATAAAAAACGAAATTATTTTGATTTGCCAAATTAATCGATAGTAATTCACACTCAAGGCAGACGACATAGATGGCTCAGCAGAGCAGATAATTCACCTTTTTGACGGCACAGACAAGGGGGGAGATATAATATATTTCCATGGCTGGAATGGATGGGGAGCTTCAGTTGTACTCAAAGAGGTTGTCAAACGACTACGATCATCATTAGGATCAGGTGATACTCGGACAGCAGGGGGCTTGGAAAAGATCATCCACGTTGATTTCTCACGGTGGCAAAGCAAGAGAGCCCTACAGAAGGCGATTGCAAAGGAGCTAGAACTACCACAACAGGTGATGGCCTTGTTCGACCAGCATGACGAAGAAGATGACTTTGATGGGGTGGAGCAGGGTGATAGAGTTGTGATTCCCCATGTCAAGGTAGCGATCATGAATGAACTCAACGCCTGGAGATTCCTTGTGGTTTTGCACAACTGGAATGGTGGCTACATCGAACTACGGGAGGTTGGTGTCCCTTTAATTGGGGAACTGAGCAAAAGGGTGCCATGGACATCCAGGGGCAGGTTATGGCACTACAAAGAGGATGATGTGGAGAAGTCAGCCGGATTGAGTGATGTTGCTATATTATGTACTGAACTATCGGCGACACAAGGACAGGACGCCAGGAACATCCTGTATGCAGAAATTGACGAGGCTGCTAAGTACACAGGTGTCCCTGAACCTGACATGAGCCCAAACATTGTCATCGAATGCATCATGTTCATGTATATGGCTTCGCAAAGCGATGACTTCAGTTGGGGGTCCCATGCATCCAACTATTGGGTATGTGATGGGATCATTCAGGATGTCACTGATGGTGGAAGATCGGCGTGGGAGATCAGTGAAGCTTTGCAGATGAGCATGGACCTGGATTTATGCAATAATTCTGCTATACAAATATATCGATTGTTGAGTGATGACCAGTGGAGGCATATTATCGATCGCTGGGTTTCAGTGACCTCCCAAAACTCGATTGAAGTTGAATTCCCATCTCGGGCAACATCCTTCTTCTGCACAAGAGCAAGAGCTGGATCATCATCATCACCGGTGGACCATGATGATGGGACCACCACAATACTAGAAGGTGCCCTATTTGAGGATTCTGACTGGAGCAGTCTACGTGTGATGCATCTCTCCTACTGCAACTCCAATTTCTCATCTCCTCCCTTCTTGAGCTGCAGCAATTTAAGATTCCTATTGCTTGACCACTGCAAAGAACAGGACACACAGGACCGTGGTGAAGAAAAGGAGTATCATCATCATAGCAACTGTACCCAACAAGGCAATGGAGCATGCTTCCGGAAACTATGTGTGCTGGAGCTGAGTTATACGGACTGGTACTGGCTTCTATCTAAAGACACGTTGGATCTGATGGTTGACCTCAGGGAGTTGAATGTGAAAGGAGTCGGTAACCGGAGCTTGATGCATCTACATCGCTGCAGTGGTGCCGGAAGCAACAGACGGGGGATAATCAAGCTTCGTGTGGTGGCTGATGATGATACAAATAAGCAGGGTACTAGTGGTGGTAGCATCATCGTTTTTCCCAGACCTTTCAAGTTGGCACATCCTCAAGACAATCGTCATTGATGGTTGTACTAGAGTCATTTACTTTGAGCAGTAGCGTCTTTATCAGTAGTAAGATAAAGAGGATATCATTCCAGGGGCGCACCAGATTGAAGAGCCTATTATTGAGTGGGTGTTTTCCTAGCCTTGTGGAGCTGGACATGTCTGGTACAACAATTAGAACCCTTGACCTTAGTGCATCGCAAGCTTGGAACCTCAAGCGACTCTTCTTGTTAGGATGTGAGAAGCTGTGCGCAATATTATGGCCAGGAGACGGTGGGTGGTTGGATATTTTGCGCATTGACACCACCACTACCACCTATGCGACTGCGACATTGGACAGGAGGGAAGGAGGAAAGTCCAACAAACAAGAGGCTTCTGCTAATGACCGTGCAGGGTCATCATCAGCAATGGTGTGTGGCAATGACCGAACAATCATCGACACGGATTGGTATATTTCCGTAAGGGATCCAAGGTTTTTTCGTTCACTTGTGAGCTTGAGGAATAGAAATATTAATGGAGGGTTGCACGTGGAGATTTTGTCTACTGGACCAGGTCACAAAGGTACCGGTCAAGAAATTAATACTAGTAGTAGTGGTAGTTGTCGTAGCGCTGCTAAGCCAGGTGTTAGCTTGTATGTTGATGACATCATCATTTCCACCGCTATTGACAGCAACTCGCAAGCTGATGATGATGCCAATAGAGATGTCTTTAAGGCCTCCTCAGTGGTGAGGCGAAGCCCGCCTATTCCTGAAGATTCTGATTGGGCTCATTGCTACATTAGCATACAAGATGAGACACAGATGACTAAACCAATACTAGAAGGTGGTGGTACCAGCAGACAATTAATAAATAGAGCCACAACTCTACCAACACTTGTGCATGGTTGTGCTAAGACCTTGCACTTGCAGGATAACTTATCCATCACATGTCTCCCAGGCCGTGCACCTGCTGCTGAAGCAGATTTGAGTTGGGACAAACTAAAATGGTGTCGACTCGAGAGATGCCTCAACTTGGAAGGGGTTGTTTTCACTGAACCTCCGCCAAGGCAGTTAGAAAAAAATATTTTCTGTGATCTGGAGACATTTTGGGCATCCCAGCTACCAAAGGCGCGCTACATCTGGAACTGCAGCACAACAGCCATGTTTCGTCTTGGATATAGATCCTTTGAAGGCCTTGTATTCTTACACCTATATTACTGCCCCAGGCTGGTACATGTACTCCCTTTGCACACCTCCCATGGCTGGGGATGCCGTAGATTGGAAACCCTTGAGATCGTGTGCTGTGGAGACCTCAGGGAGATCTTCCCATTTGATTTAGAATCACAGCAGGAGCAGGAAGAACCCAGAGAATTCCCTAGACTTAAGTGCATCCACCTGTATGAGCTACCCAAGCTGCACAGCATCTGTGGACGTAGGATGATGGCGCCCAATCTCGAGACTATCAAGGTCAGGGGATGCTGGAGCCTAAAGGGCCTACCAGCTGTTTGGTCTGAGGCAGCGTGGTTCGCCGAGGAAGGATCATCAGAGTCCATCATGCCAATGTCAGCAGTGGACTTGAACTGCGAGAAGGAATGGTGGGACAACCTCGAGTGGGACGGGGAAATGGCCGGCCACCGCCCTTCCCAGTACAAGCCCAGCTGTTCAGCTTACTACAAGAAGAAGCTGCTCCGAGGCTTCGTGCGGAGGTAACTGACTCATCTATCCATCATACTGGGACCTCTTGTTCATGTACGCTCTCTTGCTTGCTTTAATTCGTTCGAATTGCTTGATCTTCTTGATCTGCTTTCACTGATGGATCACACCCGTATTCTTCGTTTCTTCATGTATGTAGGTAGGTAATAATCATTTCCATGGAATGGAATGGTTCATCACGCACAGGAGAAGATCGAGATATGCTATGCTTGGATTGTTCTGCTTCCGTCGAGTCTCCAACGACTCTGTTCTGTGTGTGTGTGTGTGTGTGTGTGTGTGTGTCGCTTCACGACTCGCCTGATCGATGTTAGACACTCGTCCGCTGCTTTTGCTTGGTATTTCGTGTGTGCATGGCAGAGACGCTGGTCTGTGTGTGTGCTCGGCATCTGCGCTCTGCTTCCGATCCACAACCATTGCATGGATCCTGTTTGGCCTTAATTTGGCGAGAGAGCCCGCTGGCTATGTGTGACTGTACGTGAAAGAAAGAATAAATAAATAAGCAGAGGAGATCATCAGTCATCAGCTTGAGCAGAAGCATGAGGTAGCGGATAATCAACAAGTGGATCTGCACCTCTGCTTGCTTGAGATCCTCTCCTCATGCAGTCTCTTGTTGCTGCTGCTGTGCTCTCGTGTGATCTGCTTTGTGTGTTCTCTGTGAGATTTGCCACCTATGCATTATATTATGTATTGACAAATAATCATTGTTCTACACTGCTACTAAATGTACGAGTATTGCTTTTATCTTTCTTTCCGTTGGAGCAAATCTGTGGATATGGCTTATATAGTACATTAGTATTTAGCAACTGATCATACTACTATTTCGTATGTTACTTATCATTTTGGAGGCACAATCAAAGCAAAGCAAACCTCTCTCGGCTCCTGACATGGGCCGGCTCGTTCGGTTGAAACCCTAGGGGGCGCCCTGGCGGCCGCCCCCCACCCCGCGCCGCCGCCGCTGGCCGCCATCCAGGCGCCGGCGGCCCTCCCCGTCCCCCCCCCAACCCGCTCCCCTCCCCGCCCCCTCCCTCTCCTCCACACTCCACTCGTCGTCCCATGGCCACTGCCAACCCTGCGGGGTCGCCACTGGCGCCCGCGTCGCGGTTGTCCGGGGCCGCGGCCGCTGGCGATGGCGCGCCGGCCGACCCGTCCACGGCCGGATCCGAGCCTGCTGGTGGCCGGGATGGGGCGGCCGCGACGCCTCGCGCTGCCTCGCCGAAGCCGCCCGTGACGGCGCCGGTCGGGGCCGCCGGGGGCGCTCCGACGCAGGGCCCTGCAGCGGCCGCCGGCTCCCTCGCGTCGCCGTCGGTCCCTGCAGACGCGGCCGGCACCCTCGCCGCCGATGGGAACTCCGCCGCCCAGTCGAGGCCGCTGCGGGTGGCCGGAGCTGGCTGCCCCCCGCCGGGCGTGGTGGCCGGGGCTTGGTCACCGTCGCCGCCCTGCCAGTCCTTGGGGCTGGACGCCAGGGACAACCCCTCCCCGTCACTGCTGGCGCCGGACATCTTCGGGCTGGCACCTTCGTCAACCTCCTTCTCGCTGGTTGTCGTTGAGGATGTCGCAGAGGACAACGATGATGACGACGACGAAGTGTGCGCCCCCAGCCTCGACGCCTTCCTTGTCAATCCATCTGCGCCCGCTCCAAGCCCGTCATCCACCCTTTCTCTGGATGCAGCCCCCTTCAAGACGGCTTCGGGTGGGCGCTCGAAGCTGCGCCGGTGGGCGGACAACGACGATGATGCCTCAGATGATGAGCGGCCCTTATCCTACATGGAGGTCGCTCGTCGCTTCCTCCCAAAATAACTAAAATATAATCCTACACTTTCAAATTCTTTTTTCTAATTTTCAGTGATTATTATTTTTCTCATTAATAAATCATAAAATTATATAACTACGACAAAATCAACACAGGCAGATCAAACATGGCCCGGCAACGCCGCGCCCCAAGTTTTCTAGTACTACTACTATTCTTACATTCAGGAATGATTAACTAGACTGTACTATTTGCTAAATAAAAACTAGACTGTACTATTTTATAACTTTGTAGTATACTGGAGAAGCCTCAGCTGCTTCAACTAATCTGCATGGTTATCCGAAGACCTGAATTTAGAATTTACACACTAAACGAACTTAAGCAAAGAAAGCAATGTACTCCATGTTTCTTGGGGAGAAGGCAATGCAGGTAGTCTACGGTTCTTCTGGAGCAGAAAGCAGCGAAAGCAGTGCGGCGTCGATTCAATTCGCCTGGCCGCGTGCGGCGCCGATTCACAGGCGCGGAAGCGTGTGCAAGTGTTCAGTAGTAATGCAGAACGAAACCAACAAAGTGCAAATGTGCTGCGTACTCCTATAACCCTTTGACACCTCGGTGACTCTTGTCATATTTGTAGGGTAATTCAATCAAGTTTTCATTTCCCTGTGATGGACAAAAGATAATTAATTTCTTATGATACGGTTTCTCTGAAGACAATAGAGAATACTTTTAGAATTGGAACGCTTTCAGTGAGAAGACAAAATATAGAGACTTCGGAAAAGTAAAAGATTAGACATCGAGAATCAAAACTGAAAAAACAAGGGATTTAGCGGATTCGAACCCACGACCACACGGTTAAAAGACGTGCGCTCTACCGACTGAGCTAGGACAGCGTAGTTGTATATTTAGAACCCAACTTTATTCACCCGCTCCTCGTTCTGGCTATCCTCGCGAGATGCACTGTCTGTCTTCCTAGTTTTTTTTAGAAGTGTCTGTCTTCCTATTTCTTACCCCCATTTAAAGATTTAAATTCAATATGCGTATCTCTCGGTCTTCCTGTCGGGTACTTAGAAAAGAGGTACCCTTAACCCTTGATTAAGTGAATTAACCTCGGACATCAATAAACCTGTTGACACCGTTTTTT
>CM041638.1:38145177-38266330 GCA_023333625.1 Bothriochloa decipiens | reverse complement strand
CGGGTATTAGCCCGGTGTGTTTGCAGATATAATTTTGCATCAACAAAACCAAAAACCATCACGGCGATTATACTTCACCTAGCACAAGAAGCCCAATTACCGAGTCATACTGGGCCGACCCATGAACGGGCCTCGGCGGTCCAGGCCGCTACCTACCCGACGCATCCCCGCTAGAGGCAGAGCAGATCACTCGAGGGTGCCACTCGGGCTACCACTTGGTGACGGAGATTTACCCGAGCGAACGGACGCCCCTCGAGTACAGCACACCCCTCGATTACCTACTCCCGGTACGGTTTTTCAGGGTATTTAGTGCGATCTACCTGCTCCCGCCTAACTTCGTGGCCACAGTCGCGGTAACAGTCGCGTGTACGAAGGTCAAATCCAGCTTTTACCGTCCATACCCAGAAATCTGGCGAATCGTACTGCACTGTAACGCCATGCCGTGTATTGTACCCCGTTCGGAGCCCCTCGAGACGCATTTGTTAACATATTTCCCGCATTTCCCGGGGCGGCCTTATCCATTAGGGCCTCCACCCCCCTCGACCACCTCTCGAGCTGGACTTCGTCATCGCCGGTCAACACTCCAACAACACCTGACGCGATGGCTATAGGGATTCGCACGACCGGGCATGGGCGCCGGTCTTTCATTGGCCATCGGCTGCGTCATCCCACGCACGAGAAGGACGGTCGTCATCTCCGAGCACGTTGCTTCAGGGCACGCCACACCCGGCTCACGTCTCTACAGCGGCATCGACGTGATCGGCATCTCCTCCCCGATGTCAGCAGCAAGTTCGCCCTAGATTCATGTACCCCTGAGCCCCTCCTTCGCCTATAAAAGGAGGCGCCAGGCACTAGTTCAAGGAGGTCAAGAGAGAGCTACCAGAGCCCGAAATGCTCAAGTCCCAGCTCGCTCACTCACTCGCACGCTTGTATTCACCCCTGTACAACCACTTCGGTGCAAGATAATACAAACTCTCCCTCCCCCCGCTGGACGTAGGGCTTTCTTTTGCCCGAACCAGGATAAACCTTGTGTTCTTATTGCATCATCATCCGGATTAGGGAGCATGCAGCATATATTCACTCGTTGGTGCTAGGCCCTCGGGGTCGAAACACCGACAGTTGGCGCACCAGGTTGGGGAACTGCGTGTCACTAACAATTTCCTGCCATTTTTTCATATGGCAGACTCAGCTTCGCCGCTTCCACGCGCTACGGTGATCTGGTTCGGGAGTCTGGAGTTCATGTCCCTCGGCCACGACTATGACATGACGCTGCTATCGGTTGGAGATCCGAGCGGAGGCCGCACCGAGCCCCCACGCTTAGGAGGGGCTGCACGCCGGTCTCGCCACCATGCCTCCGCGTCCAGGAGGAGGCGCGATCGACGTCGCCGTCACCATCGACCTACGTCTGAGTTGCCACCCTCCGCGTTTCCCCCGCTCTTGGTAGGTGACAAGGGGCCCCTGGTTGGGGACCAATCTGACCCGTGTCCAGGAGCGGAGGACTAGCCGACAGGGCTCCGTGGAAACCCTGACTTTACCTTCGCGATGCATTCGTCGAGAGAGCCCGGCGAGGCTCCTCCGGCGCGCTTGGCACCATCACCCCCCAACTTGCTGCCGCACGGGCTGTTCGAGACCCGCCATCAGTTTCCATTCGGCCTAGACAACGCTGCCAGGACAAACTCTGCCATAATGCGCTCCAATGTGAGCGTGCATAAGGACCCCCTAGGGGCTCTCTTGCATGCTACCATGGACCTGGCAGCTATCCTGCCAACCCCAAGGACCTTGGTTTCTCGCGAGCACCTGGCCCAACGCAGTACACCCTCGGCACAATGCAGCGTCAGATGGAGGAGGAGCGGCGGGGACAGTTCCCCATCTTCTACTCTGGCAGCCCCGACTCTGACTCTGACCACTATGACCCCACCTGCGAGTGTTTTCACATCAAGGGCGGAGTCGCATCGAGCAACGACACCATCGACCCGACGGCCACGGCAACAGTCGCAGCCACAGCAGGAAGGGCCCTTGTAGTGGAGGACCCGGTGGAGCAGCCACCAGCTGCGTCCCAAGATGAACACCCGCATCTGGACAACCAAGACGCTCAGCTTGCGCAGGTCTGGGAGATGCGAGCCAAACTCGATGAGGATCAGGAGTGCCTACGATAGCTCAAGCGGACCCTCGAGCAGGAGTGCCGACCCTCGCCTGGCAGAAGGGCCCGAGAGGTCAACTGACAAATCGTTGAAGATGGGGGGACCCGCGCACCCTGTCATCAACCATTTCCCCCGAGCTAGCCTGAACATGTTCACGGCTGCCATGCTTCTTCGTAACATGCTTGCACCATCGAACCCTCAAGCTCGGCGGATACAGGACGAGCTCGAGGGACTCCTCAAGGTTGCAGCCACACAGGCCAAGAGCTCGGCCTCGAAGCATCGAGAGGTGGCCTCGGAGCAACCTGTCGAGCCCCCCACGATGAGAGGGAGGTCTTGGTTCATCAGGAAGTGGCCCCCTGAGCAAAGAAGGCGCCCCCGTTTGAGACCGCATCATCGACAACCGCGAACCACAAGATGCGCGCTATGACATCATCGAGAACCGATGGCACAAGAAAGGGGATGCTAAAGATCGAGGCTACATCGCCCATCGAGGGGGACACTACGACAGCGACGAGGACTGTCAGGCCCCCGAGCCGCCGGGCCCTCGAGTCTTCAGTAGGGCTATCCGCAACACGCCGCTGCCTAACCCCTTTCGACCCCCATGAGTGTCATCAAGTACAACACGGAGACCAAGCCCGAGCTCTGGTTGGCTGATTTTCGGCTAGCCTGCCACCTGGGCGGGGCACACAACGACCGCACCATCATCCGCCAACTTCCCCTGTTCCTCTCTGAGACCACCCGAAGGTGGCTCGAGGAGCTCCCTCCCGATCAGATCCACAACTAGGTTGAACTGGTGTGGGTCTTCGAGGGAAACTTCAAGGGGACCTATGTGCGCCTCGGCAATTCCTGGGACCTCTGCAACTGCAAGCAGCAGCCCGAGGAGTCCCTACGTGACTTCGCCCGATGCTTCTCCAAGCAGCGCATCGAGCTCCCACACATCCCCGACCACGATGTCATTCTGGCGTTTGTCTCGGGTACCACCTGTAAGGAGTTGGTATGGGAGCTAGGACGCAATCGCCCTAAGACCGTCGATGAGCTGATGGATGTAGTTGCTAACTACGCAGCTGGCGAGGAGGCGGTCGGAGCCTTCTTCAACAACAAGAAGGACAAAGGGAAGGCGCAGGTGGCCGACGCCGAGGGCACAAGCAAGGGCCCCAAGAAGGGCAATAAGAAGAAGAAGAAGAACCAGCATGGCAAGCGTGAGGCTGCGGACGATGATCTCGTTGCCACGGTCGAGTGCAAGAAGCCTCGAGGTCCCCCTGAGGGGGCCATCTTCAACAAGATGCTAAAGGAGCCTTGCCCTTACCACAAGGGAGGGGCTAATCATAACCTCGAGGACTGCCGCATGCTCAGAAACTACTACAAGAGTCTGGGCATTGAGAAGGATGACTAGAAGAAAGACAAGGGCGGTGACAAGGGTGGCGACAAGGAGGATGACAAGTTCCCCGAGGTCTACGACTACTACATGATCTATGGTGGCCCATTGACCCAGCTTACGCCTCGACAGCGCAAGAGAGAGCGTCAAGAAGTCTTCTTCGTCTCGGTCGCAACACCCCAGTACCTCGACTGGTCCGATGCTCCCATCACGTTCGACCGTGATGACCATCCGGATCGCGTCGTCAACCCAGGAGTTTACCCGCTCGTCGTCGACCCCATCATCATCAACACCCACCTCTCCAAGGTCCTCATGGATGGAGGCAGCAGCCTCAACAACATCTACCTCGAGACCCTTGACCTCCTTGGAGACAAGAGGTCGCAGCTATGACCCAACGCCGGGGGTTTCCATGGAGTTGTGCCAGGGAAGAAGGCCCTGCCCGTTGGCCGCATCGACCTCCCCGTCTACTTTGGCACCCCCACGAACTTCAGAAAGGAGATCCTCTCCTTCGAGGTGGTTGGGTTCCACGGCACATATCACGCCATCATCGGTCGATCCGGATACACGCAGTTCATGGCAATCCCCAACTACATGTATCTCAAGCTCATGATGCCAGGACCCAAGGGCGTCATCACCATCGGCTCCTCCTATGAGCACGCATACGACTGCAATGTCGAGTGCATCAAGAATGGAGAGGCCGTTGAGGAGACCACCAGGCTGGCCTTGACCCTCGAGGGCCTCGCTGTTGAGGCCCCCGCACCCAAGCACCACGCGAGCAGCTTCGAGCCCGCAGAGGACACCAAGAAGATCCCCCTCAACCCAAGCGTCTCCGGCGAGAAGGCGCTGATGATCAGTGCCACCCTCGACAGCAAATAAGAAGCAGTGCTCATCGAATTTCTCCGCACGAACGCTGACATGTTTGCGTGGAGCCCCTTGGACATGTTGGGCATACCGAGGGAAGTCACTAAGCACACCTTGGAGATCCAGGTCGGGTCCAGACCGGTGAAGCAACGCCTGCGACGCTTCGACGAGGAGAAGCGTAGAATCATCGGCAAGGAGGCGCACAAGCTTCTGGTGGCCGGTTTCATCAAGGAGGTTCATCATCCCGAGTGGTTAGCCAATCCTGTGCTAGTTAAGAAAAAGAATGGAAAAATGAGGATGTGTGTTGATTATACTAGTTTGAATAAAGCATGCCCTAAAGTTCCATTTCCTTTACCACGCATTGATCAAATTGTTGACTCCACTGCGAGATGTGAAACTCTCTTTTCTTGATGCTTATTCAGGTTACCATCAAATCAAGATGAAGGAGTCCGACCAGCTCGTGACCTCCTTTATCACCCCTTTTGGCATGTACTGCTATGTTACCATGCCCGTCGGCCTTCGAAACACCGGGGTAACGTACCAGCGATGCATGCTTCATGTTTTTGGTGAGCACATAGGGAACACAGTTGAGGCCTATGTCAACGACATCGTAGTCAAGTCGAGAAAGGTCGACAACCTCATCAGGGAACTCAGGATTGAGTTCGAGTGCCTTCGAGCCAAAAATATCAAGCTCAATCCCGAGAAATGTGTATTTGGCGTGCCTCGAGGCATGCTCTTAGGATACATCGTCTCTCAGTGCGGTATCGATGCCAACCCTGAGAAGGTCGTGGCAATCACCAAGATGGGGCTGATTCAAGACCTGAAGGGTGTACAAAAAGTCATGGGCTGCCTCGCGGCCCTCAGTCACTTCATCCCCAGCCTAGAGGAAAAGGCCCTGCCGTTGTACCGACTCCTGAAGAAATCCGAGCACTTTGTGTGGAACGTCGAGGCCAAGGAGGCCCTCGGTAAGCTCAAAAATATGCTAACCTCCCCCCGATTCTCGTACCGCCTCGACCTGCCATGCCATCCGAACCAGCCGAGCCACTTCTCCTCTTTGTCGCCGTAACCACTCAGGTGGTCAGCGCGGCCATAGTGGTCGAAAGGTAGGAAGAAGGGCACGCACTACCCGTCCAATGGCCGGTTTACCTCATCAGCAAGGTGCTCTCAGAAATGAAGGTCCGCTACCGACAAATCCAGAAGCTGCTCTATGCCATCGTGCTCACACGCCGCAAGCTCCAGCACTATTTCCTCAGCCACCCGGTCACCGTGGTTTCATCCTTTCCCCTAGGGGAGATCATCCAAAACCGGGAGGCCACGAGAAGAATTGCTAAGTGGTCGGTCGAGCTCATGGGTGAACCTATCACCTATGCGCCGTGCAAAGCAATCAAGTCTCAGGTGCTGGTGGACTTCATCGCCGAGTGGACCGACACCCAGCTTTCGCCGGCGTAGATTCAAGCCGAGCTATGGACAATGTACTTCGATGGGTCACTCATGAAGACAGGAGCAGGCACGGGCTTGCTCTTCATCTCACCCCTTGGAGTCCACATGCGCTACGTCATCCGCATCCACTTCGCCACCTCCAACAACATCGCAGAGTATGAGGCCCCCGTCAACAATCTACGAATCACCCTCGAGCTCGGGGTTTGATGCCTTAACGTCCAAGGCGACTCGCAGCTCATCATCAATCAAGTAATGAAGGCCTCGAGCTGCCACGACCCTAAGATGGAGGCCTATTGCAATGAGGTACGCAAGCTAGAGGATAAGTTCCACGGACTTGAGCTCAACCACATCACTCGATGCTACAATGAAGCTACGGACGAGCTTGCCAAAATTGTGTCTACTCAAGGCATCGTCCCACCGGACGCATTCTCAAGGGACCTCCTCAAGCCCTTTGTCGACTTGGGCTCAGGGGCTGGCACTGCACCGTCAACACTCGACCCCCCGACCTCGACCAAGGCCTCCTCAACTGGGGCTGAGGTCATGGAGATCGAGGGGTCACTCCCACCATCAAGCCCACCACTGGACTGGTGCGTTCCCTTCCTCGACTTCCTTATTCGAGGGAGCTCCCAGAAGACCGAACCGAGGCTCGACGGATAGCTCGACGGGCCAAGACCTATGTCATCTACGGTGATGACAGGGAACTCTACCGACAAAGCCCGACTAGGATCCTCTAGCGTTGTATCAGCATCGAAGAAGGCAGGAGGCTCCTCGAGGACATTCACTCGAGGGCTTGCGGCCATCACGCCGTGCCAAGGACCCTCGTCAGCAACGCCTTCTGGCAAGGATTCTACTGGCCGACTGCTGTCTCCGATGCCATCAACCTCATTCGCTCATGCGAGGGGTGCCAGTTCTACGCCAGGCAGACACACCTCCTGGCTCACACCCTGCAGATGATCCCCATCACATGGCCTTTCACCGTTTGGGGCTCGATCTTGTGGGACCTCTCAAGAAGACAATCGAGGGCTACATGCATCTGCTCGTAGCCATCGACAAATTCACCAAGTGGATCGAGGCCCGCCCCATCGGCAAATCTGCTCTGAGCAGGCGGTCACATTCTTCACCGACATCATCCACCGCTTTGGGGTCCCGAACGTCATCATCATCGACAATGGCACGCAGTTCACTGGCAAGAAGTTCTTGAACTTCTGCGACCACAATCACATTCGCATGAATTGGTCCGCAGTCGCTCATCCTTGAACTGACAGCCAGGTCGAACGCGCCAATGGCATGATCTTTCAGGGCCTCAAACCAAGAATCTACAACCGATTGAAGAAGTATGGCACAAAGTGGGCTACTGAGCTACCTTTGGTCCCATGGAGCCTAAGGATGACACCTAGTCAAGCCATGGGATTCAGCCCATTCTTCCTGGTCTACGGGTCCGAGGCCGTCCTCCCCACCGACCTCGAGTATGGGCCCCCTCGACTAAAGGCCTACAACGAGCAAACGAACAAGGAGGCCCTCGCAAATGCCATCGATCAGCTCGAAGAAGCTCGAGACATGACCCTCCTCCACTCCGCGAGGTACCAGCAGAAGCTTCGATGCTACCACGACAAGCATGTGCGCAAGAGGGATTTCCAAGTTGGCGATCTTGTCCTCTGTCGACAAAAAAGCAACAAGGGGCACCACAAGTTGACTCCACCATGGGAAGGCCCATATACCATAGCTGAGGTGCTGAAACCTGGGACATATAAGCTAGTGAACAACAAAGGCAAAACCTTCATCAACGCTTGTAACATCGAACAGCTATATCGCTTTTACCCCTAGGGCCTCGAGGCCTTGTACATTTCACGTATTTTGTACATCTATCGCATCATGAATGAATAAAAAGACTTTCGACTTCAGCACTTTTGTTCATTTAGAAAATAATAAAGGTAGCCTTGACTCTGCTTTATTAGAGTCGAGACTCCCTCGGGGGCTAACAAGGGGGAGAACCCCCTAAGCTCCTAAAAACCTGAACTTTTTTAAAACTCGACGTTACTCTCTTCTTCTATGCCACGAACACGCTTCACAACTAAGTAGAAAACACCTTGAACTCCCTAAGGGTCGAGGGCCATCGAGCCAGGGGCTCTCCTACACCTCTGTGCTACAGTACCCCCCACTCGCTCCCCCCTCGAGCGATGCGAGCCCGTGTCAAAAACTTAGTCAAAAAGTCAAATTCGAGCAAAAAAGAACAAGAGAACTCGAGCCTAAAAACATACCAACGAGCATTTTAGACAATGCATAACGTTTTAAGGCCACCAGGGCCACAATATCACAAAACTAACTTATTACATGGGCCTCTCTGCCTAGAATTGGCTCACAGGCCCTGCTCGTCACCGCCACCATTGCCTTCTCCACCGACGTCCCCCGCGTCCTCGGCAGGAAGAATTCGGGCTCGAACAGCTTCGTCAGCTTCTTGCCCGGCTCCTTGGTGTCTTCAATCAGGCCCCGGCACCGCTCCTCATTCTCGGCATCCATTTTGCTGAGGTCAAAAACGAAGCCATGCTTCACGACGTCCATGTTGTACGTGAAGCCGGAGTAGACAACCTCCATCGCCCACTTTACGCCGATATAGAGTGCCTCGCGAATGTGATCCCTCAAGGTGGTCCTAAGGTGGTATAGCTGGTCGACGAGTGTGGTCCCATGCACCTCTCCCTGGCCTCCTCGGTGGGTTCGATCCCCCAGGAGCCACAGAGCCTGTTGATCGCGATGCCGAGCCAATCGGTCAACACTGTTTCAGCCAGAAGGCCCTCCTGCAATGCTTTGGCGATGGTCTGAGTGGAGAGCAGGTCCATCTTGAGGCCTAAAGGACAAAACAAAAGTTAGTCATGACGCACGAAGACAAGGAATTCGAAACAAGCAAGAACACTCACTAGCGCAGTGGGTGTTGAGGGCGTCCGACACTTTGTCACGCTGCTTCCGAGCCTTGTCCCATTCCTTCTGGGCCTCCTTGAAGGCACAGACCACCTCCGTCTTCTCAAACCATAGGTCTTCAAAGGCCTGGCTGGCTAGAATGATGGATTGCTCCTTCTCTCAAAGGGTCTCCTTCATCGTGTCAAGCTCGGTGGCAAGGGCATCGACACGGTGTTTCTCCTCCCCAGCGAGAGGGTGAGGGCGTCGCGTGCCTTAGAGACTTGGGTGACATTGGTCTTGAGTCTCTAGATGCGCTCCGTAGCATCTCGAGCCTCTCCCTCGAGCGACTTGACACGCTTGAGGGCCCTTCGTGCCTCCTCTAGGGCCTGGGCTCCATCACTCTTGGCCTTTTCAGCCTCCTCCTTGGCCTTAGCAGCCTCTCCCTTGGCCTGGGTGGTTTCCCCTTGAGCTGCCTCAACATCCTCCCTTATCTTGGCGGCCTCTTCCTTCGCTTGCCTTGCTTCCTCCTCAGCCTGAGCCACCCTGTCCCGTGCAGACTGACCAGCCTCGAGCTGATGCAGCACCTCCTCCCGACCGTTGTGGGTCACATGGAGGAAGTGGTACTTTGAGTTGGAGCGGTTCCTCAAGTCCTAGAAACAAGAAGCAAAAAATCAGTCACCAGTTAAGAAGGAACCAAGGCCAAACACGCTCAGAGAAATATTTACCGAAAGGCCTCGGCCAAGGTCTTTGGTGACAATTTTGGTGGCTAACTTCAAAGCGTGCACCAGCCACGCCCGATACTCCTCCACGTCCTCCCAGCGCTTCACTTCCACCGGGTCGTCCATCCAGATCCTGAGAGTGCTAGGATCATGAGTTTCTTGGAGCAGAAGACGCTCTTGGCCCCAATGCAGAAGGGCAGCCTCGAACCTCGCTCGCACCGAGGACCTAACGCTCTCCACCGCCTTGCGCGAACCACCGTAGCGCTCCACCCGGTCGGCCAGGGTGGGGAACAATGACTTGGCTTCGCCACCGCCTGTCCCGATGTCATGGGCAGACCATCTCGACAGACCAGGGACCCCCCGGGTGGCGGATGCCCTAGTGAGCAGAAGGGCCTCATCCTCCTCCTCTCGCTGGTGTAGCGCCGAAGGACTTATGGCTGTCGTCTCCTCCTGTCGCCGTTGTGGCGAACCCGAGGTCGCTGGCTCTTCCAATGGCGTGCCCTGTAGTTGTGGTGGCTGGCTCGGGGCAGCCATGGTCACCTCCTAAGGTGGAGGAGGGCTCGAGACCACTACCTCCTCCACGCCATATGTCCCCCTCTCCCTGCGCCTGTGGCACGCGCAGGACCAGCGACGCATCCCATGCCATATCTTGCTACTGCAGCAACTCATCCAAGGTAATCACAGCCTCCCCTTGCAAATGTGGGAGGCTCAAGACCACCAGCTCCTCTGATGGCTCGACCCGCTGCTACGACGATGAACCAGAGGCACCGTGTCCTCCGGCGGTGTTTGTTGCTACTACTGCTGTTGTTGTTGCTGTTGCTGCTGCTGTTGTTTTTGTTGTTGCTGCCGCCGCTATTGTTGCTATTGCTCAGGCTGGCCCCTAGCCGGCCCCCTTCTCCCGACCACTCCTGTAGCTCCTCCTCTTTCCTCTGCAGGCCCTCTTGCTCCTGCTTGCACCGCGCCTCCACCTCACGTAGCCCCTCCGGCCATGGCTTCCGCTCCTCGACGAGTGGGGATGGAGCAACGGCCTCCTCATCCTCAAGGACAATGGGGGTAATCTCCAACCCTAATTCGTGCCCGTCGGAGGTTCTCCCTCGAGCGAAGCGGCAGAGGTTCCGGCTTGACCTAGGGTAGAGGTCGCAGGTGTCAGGATCAGGACGGCACTCCCACCTTCTGACACCTGGTCGGATACGGGGGCCACAGACGCCGGCACCAGGGCAGCGCTTTCCCTCTCCTGCAACTGCTCCAGCTCGGAACCACTTCCCACCATGGCCCTCGAACTACTCGAGCCTACAACAAGAGCAAAGCCTATCAACCTGCCTTGAGCCATAGCTGCGTGGGCTTGAGATAGCCAAGCCGCCTCCCATGGTGGCAGCGGTCTCGAGGTCGCACCTGTTGCTGCGATCGCCGTTCTTGCGGCTATGTCCACCCTAAGCCGCTTGGCTGGCGAAGCGTTTGCCTCCTCCACCCACCGCTTTAGCCTAGAGAATGAGGAGGTGAGCAAAGATGCTTAGTGGTTCGGTAGGTCAAAGAAACAAGAAAGAAAACTTCAAAAAGCATGACTTACCCAAAGGGGACGATGACCTTCACAGGACCCCTCGAGCTACTAGGGAGCCTCGAGGCCCCACTCAGAGCTGCACCTCCCCCAGAGCCAAGGCCGGCTGACGCTTTCGACGGCTTCATCGCACCCTCCCGCTCTGACGAGGCCACGCGGCCCCGAGTCCATGTCCCGAGCGCCGAGGACTGGGACCTGGTCTCCCGAGACGTAGCAGGCGGGGTCCCGCCATGCAAGTGTCGAGACGAGGACCCAGCACGGGATGATGAACCGCCTTGACTCCTGTCTTGCGGCTGCTCCAGAACGTCCTCCTGCGCAGAGGGCATGTTAGCTTGGGGAGACTGGGGAGATGGGGCTCGAGGTGCATTGCCATCCCCTCGACATCATCGTCATCATCTTCCTCCTCATCCTCCTCGAAGGGAGACTCCTCCTCAGGTAGCCCATCGCGCCTTTGCTTCATGCGGTGCTTTTCGCGCTCAGTACGTGTGAGGCTTTTTTCTTTCCTCCTCTTCTTCTCCTTGTCCTGCCCCTTCTTCTGTTGATGAGCGGTAAAGCACCTCACCTGTCGATCGGGGTTGTCCTCCCTCACCGGGGGCCTGGATGCCCTGTAGTCGATTTTCCCCTACGTGAAAGCATCCAGGCGTAAGAGCAAAGGGAAGGAAGAGAGGCAAAGTAAAACTCGAAAGGCATAGCTCGAGGCACTCACCAGGTCAAGATGGCCTTCTTCTAACAGCATGGGTATGCGGTTGATGTGCTCCGGCCTAAAGCCGTCGGTGACCGCCCCCTTTACCCGTGACACAATCTCCTCGAGGGCAACGCCTCAGTCGACATGTGGCACCCCTTGAGCTTCTCGGGCATCGCCTCAGGCCCCATCTAGTCTAGCCGTAACAGACGCGCCATCAAAGGGAGCATCCTCCGACGGTGAAAGGCCGAGATGACAATCGCCTCTGTCAAACCCACGTCACAAAGCCTCCTCAGCACAGTGAGGAGAGACCTCAATCGAGGCTGTAAATCCAATGCCACGCTGTGCGGCCAGTTGAACGGACGCTCTATGATGAGGTGCCTGATGTACGGCGGGAAGTACCCCTCATCGTTGCGGAGGTAGAACCATTGTGCATCCCACTGGGCGTGGTTGGACATCAGCCCAGTGGGGATGTACTCGTGTGGCTCCACCCCCTGGCCTGTTTTTAGCACTAGGTTGCAGGAACTGGCACGGATGATTCTCCTCATGCCTTGTTCCAACGGGGCGGTGAAGAACTCCCCCTTGTAGAGGTGGAGCCACAGCTCCTAGTGCGGCTCCTCCCCCAGGTATCCCTCACAGATGGCCGCGAAGATAGCGGCGCTAGAGATGGCGTTGGGGGAGAAGTGCTGAAGCTCGACCCTGTAATGGTGGAGCAGCGCCTGCACGAATCAGCTTGGGGGTGATCCAAGCCTACGCCGGTGGAACTTGATGAAGCTCAGACGTAGCCGTCCAGTGGGTTCGGCTCCTGATCCCTCCGCGACGGCGTTGTCCACTCCGGCCAATCCGACGTGGTGATAGGGTGAAGGAGCCCCTTCCCCACTAGTTCCAACAGCCTCCGCTCCATCATGGTTGATGGGCGCCAGGCCTCCAGAGGAAGAAAAGTGGGTGCCATGACGGTGGCGGCGGCAGCTCGGATTTGCTCGATGGATGGGCGACCGGGACGATTCCCAATCATGATCACTCTCACTCACCCCTCTTCTCTAGCACTGGCGAGCAGGGATTCGAAAGCTCTAGTGGCAGCAACAGAGGCAAGATGGCAAGAATAGAAGCGAATGACACCCCACCTCCCACGAATTTATACTCAGGGGAAGAGCAACAGGCAGATCCAATGGTGGGAAAAGGTAAACCCCGCATTTACTGCGCCCACCTAACTACCCCCTCGATTCTCGCAGCAGGACACACGCCGTTTGTAGGCCCCTAGCCATTACATGGGTCCACCATGACCACGTCGCTTCGGCCCACACCTCAAAAGGCACACCCAACGGGCGGGAGCACTATATTATCTGCCAGCGGAGTCTTCCAAGAGAGGGAAAACGGGCCCTGACCCTACAACAAGCCTCGAGGAAGCGAAGGCTAACCCTCGGTCAGGGTTTGACAGCAGCTCTCGAGCACCCGAGTCAGGGACACCCCAGGGGAGCCACACAAAGCTCAGCTCGAGGACGAACCCTCGAGATCCCCTCGGGTGTATCCAAGGCAAAACAAGAGGATTACCATGGAATCCCCACAGAGGGAGGCATCGAGCCACCGAGTCCTATCGAATGGAACTGGTATCCATATATCTACTTGTTTGCATCAATGAGAACACCTCCGGGCCACTAGTCGACCCCATCGAATGGGGCACAAGCTCTCACTAGGATCCCCCGTTATCAGCTCACAGAGAACACCGAGACTCGCCCAATCGAGGGTAGTACGATGCTTCTCACCTCACATCTGATCGAAAGGACTCGTGAGATGGATGCCTAGGGCTAGCGATGCCCCAGCCGCATGAGGCTCGAGGGCTCGACTATGCCTGGCACCCCTCGATGAAAGAGGGTCGAACGCACCCGAGGGCTCGACAATTCGAACCACCCTTCGACTAGGCGCTACAACTCTAGTTCATGTTATCCTAACCTTTCAGGGATGCACACTATGCCTAACTGGATAAGCACCTCTCAACAAAGAACAAATAAAACACTCAAAGGAGTCATCTTACTCCCCCGAGGCCTTGGGGGCTACCCCCGTGGGGGACGCTCGCGCGCCCCCCACGGAAAGTCATGAACCGCGCCTCACTCTCGGCCTATGTTCTTGAGCACCCGAGTCAGGGATGACCAAGAGGGAGCCAACACGAGGCCCTGCTCGAGAACGAACTCTCAAGACCCCCTTCGGCTGTATCCAAGGTAAAATGTCAAGGAGCTTCATGGAATTCCCTCAAAGGGAGGCATCAAGACGCTGAGTCCCACCGAACGGTATTAGTATCAATATGCTCACGCATTTGCTATAATGAGAATGCCTCAGGGCCACTAGTCAACCTCTACTGAACGAGGCACGAGCTCTCACATGGATCTCCCGTTGCCAGCTCACTAAGGACTTCGAGGCTCGCCCAACCGAGGGTAGCACGACACTCCTCGTGTCACGCTCGATCGAAAGGGTTCATGGGATGAACGCCGAAGGCTAGTAATGCCCTAGTCGCACAAGGCTCAGGGGCTCGACTATGCCATGGCACCCCTCGACGAAAGAGGGCCGAACTCACCCGAGGGCTCGACGGCTTGAGATGCCACTCGATAAGGTACTACGACCCCAGTTCATGTTATCCTGATCTTTCAGGGATGCCAACTATGCCCAACTGGACAAGCACCTCTCAACAAAGCCCTCGAAGGAGTCTCCTTACTCCTCTGAGGCCTCGGGGGCTACCCCCGCAGGGGACGCTCGCGCGCCCCCCACGAAAAGTCACAAACCACGCCTCACTCTCAACTTATAACCCCCAACTCAAGTGCCAGCACTCGAGCTGAGGCTCGAGGGTTACTGTCGGGTACCTAGGAAAGGGGTACCCTTAACCCTCGATTAAGTGGATTAACCTCGGACATCAACAAACCAAAAACCATCGCGACGATTATCCTTCACCTAGCACAAGAAGCCCAATTGCCGAGTCATACTGGGCCAACCCACGAACGGGCCTCGACAGTCTAGGGCGCTACCTACCCGACGCTTCCCCGCTCGAGGCAGAGCAGATCACTCGAGGTTGCCACTCCGGCTACCCCTCGGTGACGAAGATTTACCCGAGTGAACGGACGCCCCTCGAGTACAACACACCCCTCGATTACCTACTCCCGGTACGGTTTTTAGGGCATTTAGTGCGATCTACGTGCTCCTGTCTAACTTCGTGGCTACAGTCGCGGTAACAGTCGTGTGTACGAAGGTTAAATCCAGCTTTTACCGTCCATACCCGGGAATCTGGCGAATCGTACTGCACTGTAACGCCATGCCGTGCACTGTGCCCCGTTCGGCACCCCTCGAGACACATTTGTTAACATATTTCCCGCATTTTCTGGGGCTCGGCCTTATCCATTCGGGCCTCAACCCCCCTCGACCACCTCTTGAGCTGGACTTCGTCATCGCCGGTCAACACTCCAACAACTCCCGACGCAACGGCTACAGGGATCCGCACGACCGGGCATGGGCACCGGTCTTTCGCTGGCCATCGACTGCGTCATCCCACGCACGAGAAGGACGGACGTCATCTTCGAGCACGTTGCTTCAGGGCACGCCACGCCCGGCTCACGTCCCTACAGCGGCATCGACGTGATCGGCATCTCCTCCCCGACGTCAGCAGCAACGTCCGCCCTAGATTCATGTACCCCTGAGCCCCTCCTTCACCTATAAAAGAAGACACCACGCACTAGTTCAAGTAGGTCAAGAGAGAGCTACCAGAGCCCGAAACGCTCAAGTCCCAGCTCGCTCACTCACTCGCACGCTTGTATTCACCCCTGTATAAGCACTTCGGTGCAAGATAATACAAACTCCCCTCCCTCTGCTGGACATAGGGCCTTCTTTTGCCCGAACCAGGATAAACCTTGTGTTCTTCTTGCATCACCATCCGGATTAGGGAGCACGCCACACATATTCACTCGTTGGTGCTAGGCTCCCAGGGCCGAAACACCGACGCTTCCTAATTCTCATTTTGTTTTAAGCCAAAATACTTCATTCTATCTCGTTTACTAAAAACAGTATATTAATGTTATATAAGTAATTGAAATGATATAGATATACTTTATAATGAATTTAATGACGTTTATCTTGTAATATAAATATTGGTATTTTTTATAATGAAATTCTTTTTTCAAGATGGTGGAGGGATATGTCCCTTTTATTTGGGACTTCATCTTCTTGTTTCTTTGCAGAGCCATACTTTGTGTATATCACTTTAGATTGGCTTTCTTCGTAAGAGTACTCGATGCATAGCCTTGCGTGTGTCACTTTAAGGTGGCTTTCTTAATGATAATACTCTGATGCATTAGAGTCTATGTGCACCTGTGCAAGGATCCTCTGATCAATCATACTAGCATCGATGCACTAGTATAGCTTAGCTCTCTAGTGATTAGTGTAGTTTAGTTGTTCCTTTGTTAGCTCACTTAGTGTAGTAGTTGGTGTTCTTGAGTGCTAAAATTACTTAGCAAATAGAGTCGCATAGGGGGCTTGCAATACTTTAACTAGACTACTCAAAGTAGCTGCTATTAGGATTTTTCTTTCATACTAATCAACTTTGCCTAGTGCCTTACATAAGTAAACACGATGCACATGACTTACGTTGATCATGTATGAATGAGGTAAAATACTTCAGACACAAACTTGGAATGAAAATAAAGACAATACGGTGACAAAACCACCTATGTACTTAAGCTGCATGTTGCTTTTCGGAATACATTAATTGCATGTCTAATTAGTACTAGCAGGAAACCCCGCTCAGTTGCGCGGGATAGGAAATTGGAAGATATAACTAATGATCATGTTGCATTAACAAATCATGTGTACCAAATATCTACAAATATTTCTACTGAAAGCATAGTGGGAAGGGCATGAATATGTAGTCTGGGAGCGATTTTACCGTGTAATTTTTTTAGCAGCAATCTGAATGTTGGAAGCAGCAATCTGAATGTTGGAAGCAGCAATTATATACAAAAAAAATAGCATGACAAAGCCCCTGTAACCAACAAATAGAAAGGAAAATAAAGTGGAGTCGATGTTGTCAATCACGGAGTCCCTAGAAGAGTATGTAGCTTTAGTTTTCGGATTAGTAAATAATGATGGAATTTATAAGGGCAATCAATTGGAGGGATCAAACATAAGGGCAACTTTTTTTTGGTATGTAAAATGTTCAACTAAATTGTTCATTAATGCTTGTGTGCTATCTCTAATGGATTGTGACACTATTTCGTAACGGCCTTGCACTGTTCTGTAATGGGTGTACTAACCGGGTTGCGACACTGTTTCATAATGGGCTTTTGCTGTTTTTTAATGGGCATTAACTGTTTCCGATTACTACTGTAGACGGGATCTTCAAGTCAACTAGAAGTCGGATTGTTTCCCTATAAGACGTGTTTGAGTAGAGTTAAGTGAGGACGTGGACCATCTGAAGTGAACGTGTTTTAGATTGAAGTGAGCTTAAATTTTGAGACACAGCATTGTCTTGGGATTTACTAAATCTTGATGTTTACGTGGCATTCCCTTATGTTAAAAACACTTGCTCTATATTAATTCGCATGTAAAGTCTGGTATAATTTTGTTTCTTAATTCTTTTTTTAAAAAAACTTTGTAGAGTTGTGAAAATTTTCTAATAAAAATCTACATTATATCCTACGTGTTTTTAAAGTGGAATAAAAAAACATTAGAATAATTGACGCTATGGATTTTAAGATGTGACCAAACTTTGTCTGATGTCGAAACGATATGTTTTCATGACAAACGGAATACACTATGTGCGTGTCAGTCATAATTCCGTCAAAGTACACAGTTTGCTTCTCCAAACAATTCTCTCAAAATGTTTATTTGGGTCTTGTTTAGATGTCTTCAAAATTACAAGTTTTTTCACTCTCTCCATCACATCAATCTTTAGCCGTTTGCATGGAGCACTAAATATATATAAAAAAAATAACTAATTATATAGTTTAGTTGTAAATCATGAGACGAATCTTTTAAATCTAATTAGTCCATAATTGGACAACAATTACCAAATACAAACGAAATGCTACGGTGCTTAGAGTTGCAAAAAGTTGCAATTTAAACAAGGCCTTGGCCACTTTTACAATGCATCCGTAGACTTCTGCGTGTCCTGTGAGCTATGTAATAACTAGCTAAGCATCTCTAACAGTTTTGCATTTTTCTTTTTGCAAAACATAGAGTTTGCCAACTCCCAAATGAAAATAGCAAAGCTAAAAATAGTCAATCTCCAATAATTTGACACTTGGCAAAAAAAAAATTATGGACCTGTTGCCCTTTCCACGTATCTAGTCGTGCGCGACTCCTTTCTTCGCGCCTTTCTTCGCGTCGTCGCTCCAAGATGCGTCGCCAATTGACATCGCGCCGTCACCTGGTGACTAAAGCCGATCGCTGCTGAGCCAATCTCCGTCAAGGTCGCCATAGGCAGGAGGCAACCCAGTTGTTGTGGCAATCCAGTTGTTGGCGGCCAGGAAGCCATCGGCAGGAGGCAGCACGACGGCAACCAGTTTGTTGCCGTCGCTCAGACCCCTTGTCCCCGTCCACCGATGGGTTCTAGGGCAGCATCAGTTGAAAGAAGCATCAACAAGCTGCACTTGTCTTCATCTTCGGTGGCCGGCAGAACCTGTCATTGAGCAGAACCTGTTGGTCGCCAGCATAGGCAATCTTTTCTGTCACATCCCATCTTTTCTCACGTCCGCCGGCAGCAGAAGCTTCTCTGTTCGGCCAGGCCATCAGCAGGTCACGGACATATGGAGTACCTTGCGATGTCTTGCGGCACGGAACGGCGGCGCGATCGACTTCGCCAAAGAACGACGCCGCGAACCCTTGTGGCACAGAAGGCGGCGCAAAGGGGATTGTTTCTGTCGCGACGAGGACCAGACGTATATATGGCGCGAAGAGTCCTCCACGCGCGCGGGAGTAGCGCGGGAGGTGCGCCCGATCGTGTTTGCCAAGCGACCCGCAAGTTTTTTTCGTCAATTGCCAAGTTGTCTAAATTGTAAAACACAAATACAAAACTATTGAATACCTTATTTTAAAACTTTTGCTAAATTATAAGAATGCAAACCCAAATGCTAACCTATCCGAGATTGCTCTAATAAACAGAGAAAATCCCAAACAGTTGCATTTCTTTCCCCACTTCAAAGCTTCCTCAACGCAATCCAATCTCGCCTCCAAGTCTGCACCCGGGCACGCCCTCTGCGGCTCTGCCCCACGCGTGCTCTGCAAGCTTCCCGCCCGCTCGCCCAAAAGCCCCCAAACCATTTCAAATCACGCCGCGTTGGCGTGTAATCAGCGATTCGGCGGCGGCGGCGGCGGCGGCGGCGATGGAGGTGGGCGACCTGCACAAGGTGTGGGAGGTGCGTGCGCTCAAGACCAAGCCGGACGCGGCGGCCGCCCGGGCGACCCTCGACCGCGTCGCCAGGCAGGTCCAGCCCATCATGCGCCGCCACAAGTGGCGCGTCAAGGTCCTCTCCGAGTTCTCGTAAGCCGCCTCCCGCCACGAACCCTAACCCTAACCTCCCTTCCCTTCTCCTCCCGATCGATCGATTGATTGATGGTATCCCGTGTGTGCGTGCCGGGTGGGTGTGAATGTGTGATTGGTCAGGCCGCGGAACCCGAGGCTGCTGGGGCTCAATGTCGGCGGCGGCGTCGAGGTCAAGCTTCGGCTGCGGCGCGCCGGCCGGGATCACGATTTCATCCCCTACGAGGAGGTGCTCGACACCATGCTGCACGAGCTCTGTCACAATCAGCGCGGCCCTCACGATGCGCAGTTCTACAAGCTCTGGGACGAGCTCCGCAAGGTGCGTTGGCTGCTCTCTGCTTTTGTGCTGCTGCTTTTGCACAATGTGGGATACCGATGGTGCTTATGCGCACAAGTGAAAGTATTGCTCCGGTTTATACAACTCCGAGACAATGTTCGTCCCTGACTGAATGATTCATTGTTACACATGTCAAAATTTTCCTCCTATTAAAAGGATTATCTGTAATGATGCTGTACTTTGAAATTTAAAGTGATTTTTAGTTCTACTACATCAAACCTAGATTGATATTTGATTGGATGTCCTGCTATTATGGTTAACAGAAAACTAAAATAAGCAGAACTTGTTTTTCCTGTGCAACATCCAAACTTAATTCAGTGGGAACATCTTTGTATCTATCAGTCTATATGATTATTAACCCACATGTATCACAGACATACGACTCTATTATTTTACTTTGTAATGGTTTATGCATTCTGGAGATGTTGAGAGTGGAGTGGGGAGAAGAGCTTTACCTGTGTTTGCCTAACAATAATGCGAAATAAGGGTATTCAAATCAGAATGAAGATGTGGTGAGGATACTGGACTATATTTGGAGGAAAGTTGTGGCACTTGGCAAGGTCTTTGGAATGGTCCATTTTGCTTGTGTTGAAATCCTTACAAAAACAAACACAAATCCTGTCATGTTTCTGGCCCACAGTTTCTATCATAACTCAAGTTTATATTTGGTACTGTGTAAGATTGAGGTATGAATCTGTAATTTATTTTGATTCTACTTGAGTGAGCTTTGGTGTATCTTTGTACCGTGTATGCGACCAAGCGCATCTAGTTCTGTCATTTGTAATTTTCTTTGCTTAGGTTTGTGCTCTTGAATGCAATTCAAGTTTTACTCATGTGGTGCCATATTTGTAATAATGATCCTTCTGTTGTTTATGATAAATCTTTCAGGAATGCGAAGACCTTGTTTCAAAGGGTATCACTGGAACAGGACAAGGATTTGATGGTACAGGAAGGCGAGTAGGTGGATTTACAGTACACCCACCACCACCATCTCTGCGGCAAGCTACGTTAGCTGCTGCACAGAAGAGGGCAAGGAATGGAGCTCTATTGCCTTCGGGACCAAGAAAGTTGGGTGGAAACAGTGAAATTATGAGTGCACTTAGTCCAGTACAAGCTGCTGCAATGGCGGCTGAAAGGAGAATGTATGATGATTTGTGGTGTGGATCGCATGAGCAGTCTGGTATTGATGATTCGGATGATGTTATTATTCTTGAAGAATCGCCAAATTTGGTGACAAGGGATGGAAAAAACACGAAGGGTAGCTGCTCCAACACTTTTGCAGAGTCCAGCACTTCTGGAATTCACATAGCAGCACGAGATGATAGGACAAGTAGTGATGCACTTGATAGTTCAAAGTGGGAATGTGGTGCTTGCACTCTTCTGAACCAGGCAAGTTTTAAAAGTGCCGAATTGAAATATCCATTTCACCTACAAAACTGTGAGTTTATTCATGGATCATGGCTCATTTTTTTTTTACTCTATATAGAAAATTTATAGGAGAAGTCTCTTATATGCTATAGTAGAACAAACAGATCTTTTCCATTCTGATCCATTTAAATTTATCTTTGAAATCCTACCATTTCATTAACACATGCATATGCTGAACATCATAACCCTGTAGAATCTTAGTTAAATGCTTTGTTTAGATTAGAGTATGCATGTCTGAGCTTCAGATGTTTATAAGTTCTGTGCCAAGCTCAGTTTGTGAGTGGGTATGAATATGCAGATCAAGGGCCTGTTTGGCAGGTTTCTAGAGCTAGTGTTTCAGCTCTGTTCTTCTGCTCCACAGCTCTACAACTCTATCTGTAGAGCCACTCTGTCCGTGTGGGTGTTTTTCTGGCAGGTAGCAGTTAGCCCCAGATCCTTTAATGAGGACAGAAAGGATGAATTAACATTGCTACCCCTACCAAACAAGTCCCTAACATGTGGTTTTTGATACCTTTCTTGTTATGACTGCAAGTTCCTCCTATCTTTTCTCATTTTTTCTTAAGCTTATAGTAATTTGCTAGTCACATCATGGTTAATCAAAGTCAAGGAGTAGATTGAACTATCGAAATGTTTGGCATTTCCTGTAATGTATAATATCCACTCATAATAGTAACGTACTCTGCCTAGTATTGAACTGCATGATTACTGTATGCCTCTTGAGTTTTGGGAAACCTGCTGTTTGTGATATATGGAGAGAGTTTCTATCTGCAGGTTTCATGACTTATAGCTAGTATCCTAGATCATCACCTATATTTAATTTGACTGTACGCAAGCCAAATTCCAAGTTAAGATACTCAAATCACCAACAGAGTTCCATCCTTGCAAAGTGTTGAAAGTTTCTTTTGTCCCAGAAAAAACATACCTGGTAGTCACATTTGCTTGATTAACTATACTCCTTTTCTCATTTTTTTTGGTATATATATTTTTGTGGTTTGGTCATACATTAGTCTTCACTTCTTCCATATTTTTTTCCTACTACACATTTTACTTATATTTTTTAGCATGCTTTTCTCTAACACATCACAAAATCTGAACCTCTGCAGCCTCTGGCACCAATCTGTGAAGTTTGTGGTACCGCAAAACCTAAAATTGCAAAGGCGAAGTTCATGACTTGGTCTTGTAAGTTTTGTACTCTAGAGAACAGCACTAAGCTTGACAAATGCTCGGCATGTGATCAATGGAGATACTCATATGGGCCACCTGTAGCCACACATGGCCCAAGTTATGATTGAGATAACAGTGAAGGCTACAATAGTACAGTAAGTAATCCAGAGTATTGTGTCAGGTTTATAATAAATCTTTTTGCTTTTTCCATGTGTACTATTCAGCATATTATTTATACTGACTTGTTGGATTTATAACAGCCACTAGTGTTCTGCACACCTTATTTCTCAAGGTTGCTTTGTTACTTCCAATTAACATTAGCATGCCCAAACGAGACATTATGCGGTTTTATTGTGGTGTATGCACCCAAATTAAAAGTATCCATCTACAGAGTGACCCTTCATCTGATACTTTATTTTTGCATTAGTGTGGGACACACTATGCCTAACACTTTAAATAGTCTCTGCAGTTGTTATTTTGCTTGGAGCTTTTAGTAAACTTACTTTTGTTTTCTATGCTATTTAGTTCTATCAGGACCCCATACTTGGACCTTCACAAACTGATTACTTGATAAATCCTTTTAAACTGCATGTTTGCGCATCTGAAGTGAAATATAAGCCACTTAACACGCAGACAATATTATTGGAACTAAGTCTTCACTCGAAGTGTATATCTGAATATGCAAAGCTGCAGCTTGTTTTAGTTAACTAATACAGGCTAGGCTGGTTCAGCATATACCTTTAGTTTCGCCATCTGGATGTTGAATTTCCTGCATTTGCTTCCACTTTAATAACATTTGAAGAGTTACCCTTATTTCAAGTTATCAGCATAACTCAACTCTAATAATGATTTCATGTGGTTCTCAGGATGACTCTTCGGAGCAGGCATCTGCTGCGTTGTCGATATAAGTTGTCTTATCTGCAACAGTTCTTGCTCTATTACCACTCAAATATCATCTCAGGTTTCATATTTCCAGAGAAATCTGATACATGTTAAACTGGTAGTTCTGCCTAAGACACCCTCTTTTGTGGACGTTGCTCGGAGCAATGCACGGATTGGTAAATAGAAACAATTGTAGTCCATGGCTGTTAACGTTAGACCCAATATATCGTGGTATGCAGCCTCTAGACCCGAATCGCTTC
Organism: Bothriochloa decipiens; assembly: GCA_023333625.1. Classification (NCBI taxonomy): domain Eukaryota; kingdom Viridiplantae; phylum Streptophyta; class Magnoliopsida; order Poales; family Poaceae; genus Bothriochloa; species Bothriochloa decipiens. The sequence continues at coordinate 38,243,078 of CM041638.1, read as the reverse complement.
ACCATGCTGACAGGTAACAACTCGCCCCTAGGGCACCCTGGCGAATTAGTCTTCATCCGTTCCGTCGTCTTCTGCTCATGTTGCCGTGTTGGTGACTGGGTGAGGGCATTGCAATTTTCTTTTAAAAGAATTTGCGTGCTCGTTAGATCTAACCTATAGAAAACCCAGAGCCAGAGCTTTTACGTTTGCTCATCCATGCCGTCACCCTTACGGTTTTGCGTCTTCAGTGAAGTAGCCAAGTACGCTGTATTTGAATTAGCCTCGTTGAAGTTGTGTAGTTAGAGCGACTTGAGTGTCACAGGGTCGCTACTGACTGGTACCCCATGGTCAGGTTCATCTTGCTAGCACTTTAGAAGCAGATGGTCACCCTGGTCTGAAGACATTCCCATTATCCCCGTGCAAGAAACTGGAAAGTGATGTCGACAGGTTTCTTCAGTTCGCTAATCTTTGCCATCTTTCCGGACACAGGTGCGTGCACGTGGTGTAGAAGATGCTCAACGTTGACATTCGCAGCTTCTTTCGGTAGTGTTGTGCTGCCTTATAATCATTGATCACAGGAAGAACACCAAAGACTTCATGTATTGACACGTCGCGTCGTTCAACCTTTCCCGTTGTTCGGCACTAACTGACCATTCCAATTTCCAGCACGTTCTGTTAAAGCCGGGATTCTATTGGCCATCATCGGCCAGGTGCGCGTTGGCAGATTCTCCTGAATTAGGTCCATTCGAACCTGAGGCCTCGCTTACATCCTCAAATTGGGGCTGAAATTTCTGTAGCAAAATTTCTATAGCGAAATTTCTATAGTATTTTATTTGTATTTAATAAAATTATCTAAACTTGACTAATTAGGTTTAAAATATTTGTCTCGTAAAATACAATAAAACTGTGTAATTAGTTTTTAATTTTATCTATATTTACTACTTCATACATGTGCCGGTATTTTAATGTGACGGAAAATAAAAATTCTGCATAGTGAATTTAATAGTGAATTTGATGGTCAAATTGCGTCTTACTTGCTTCGTGACTAGTACACTCTAGTACAGGCGAAAGTTAGATATATTAGTACCATGTACGAACATGAAAGCTGGAAAAAGAGGCAGTACTATTACGTGTACATATCACATCGTACCCAATGAAAGAGCAGGACGGTGCATAACAAATCGTTAGCATTCTCTATTAATTCTGATTCGTGATTCCTGATTCCCGAACAATAATTATCACGGTACGGCGGCATCAAGCAGTGAAGGTCAGCACGCCACGGTGCGTGCCGTGCCCTCCACCGCTCGTCCTCCACCTGCTCCGGGTTGCCGTCACGGAGGTCGTCGCCTGCTCGTGGGAGGGACACCAACAACTCAATTACTGCACTTCCCGGTGGCCTCCGGGGTCCGGGCTCTCCTGTTCCGTTCCCCAACCCGATGAGCGATCAGGCCAATAAACGAGCACCGCCGCGCCCGACAAACCCCGAGCGGCAGCGCGGAGGAAGGAGAAAGTAGAACCGAGACGCAGACGCCACCACCACCACCACGCCTAACGAACTCCTCCCCACTCCGACCCCGCCCCCGCAGCCCCCGCCCACGCCATGCGCCCGGGCGGCCTGCCGCCCCCGCAGCAGCAGCCCGGCACGCCGGGCCGCGCGCGCCGCCGCCTCCCGGATCTCACCCTCCCCATGCCCCAGCGCGAGGTCGGTGCCTCCCTCGCCGTCCCGCTCCCTCTCCCCCCCGTCCCCGCCTTCTCCGGTGGCCCCACCCCGCCGGGCGCCGCCGTCCCCGCCTCTTCCGCGCAGCAGCAGCAGCAGCCGCCCCCGCTCGCCGAACTCGAGCGCGTGCGGCGCGTCGGGAGCGGCGCGGGCGGGACGGTGTGGATGGTCCGCCACCGCTCCACAAACCGCCTCTACGCGCTTAAGGTCCTCTACGGGAACCACGACGACGCGGTGCGTCGGCAGATCGCGCGTGAGATCGCGATCCTGCGCACGGCGGAGCACCCGGCGGTGGTGCGGTGCCACGGCATGTACGCGGAGCGCGGCGGGGAGCTGCAGATCCTGCTCGAGTACATGGACGGGGGCTCCCTCGAGGGCCGCCGCATCGGGGCCGAGCCGTTCCTCGCCGACGTCGCGCGGCAGGTGCTGTCCGGGATCGCCTACCTCCACCGCCGCCACATCGTGCACCGCGACATCAAGCCGTCCAACCTGCTCATCGACTCGGCGCGGCGGGTCAAGATCGCCGACTTCGGGGTCGGGAGGATCCTCAACCAGACCATGGACCCCTGCAATTCCTCCGTGGGGACTATTGCGTACATGAGCCCCGAGCGGATCAATACCGACCTCAACGACGGCAGCTACGACGGGTACGCGGGGGACATCTGGAGCTTCGGGCTCAGCATTCTCGAGTTCTACCTGGGGAGGTTCCCCTTCGGGGAGAACCTCGGCAGGCAGGGGGACTGGGCCGCGCTCATGGTCGCTATCTGCTACTCTGATCCGCCCGAGCCGCCGCCCACCGCATCGCCGGAGTTCAGGGGATTCATTAGCTGCTGCCTGCAGAAGAACCCCGCTAAGAGGGTCACGGCCGCGCAGCTGCTGCAGCACCCCTTCGTCGCTGGCCCGCAGCCGCAGCCACTCGCCCCTCCTCCCCCGTCGTGACCACCGTTTAGGATTGGGATCTCATCTCAGTTCGGACTTCGATGCAGGCAGTGTGGACTCCAATCCAATTCGGCATTCCAGGTGGATCCTTGGATGGACGGAACTGATGTGCGAACGGAATTCCAATTTCGAAGGGTGTTCTATCCAATCCATCGTCGTCGTCCTCATCCATCCATCCATGGTTGCTGCTGCTGCTGCTGTTGCAGTTGAGGTTCCCCTTGATGTTCTTCAAACCAATTTTGGAGTGTTGTGTCCATCACCAATTCATCACCACGATCGTCCTCAACCAGCTTCTCGCAGCCATTAAGGTTCTTTCTCCTTCCTGTTGTTTGATGTTCTTTACTTCCAGCGATGATAGCATAACCAGAGGAAAAAAAAAATGAAAGTGTGTACAAATGATTTTGTAAAAGACCATATCATATGTCAAGTACAGAGAGGTCCACTTCGAACCATTTTTCATTGTTCTAAAAAGGTTTGGTTAGAAACTTCAACTTTTTCTTTTTTATCTCCAAAAAATCTCCATGTAGCAGAGCTTTCACATGAACTGGCCTTTGAGCTATGCTATGCTTAGCATCTCTCTGTGATATTTTTGGTGCATAATTGGTTGACAATGATTGAACACGTATTGATGATGATGATAATACTGCTGCCGCAGCTGGCTGCTTGATAGAGGTTCTTGGACCTTTATCCGGATATATGATTGCGTCGAGCGAATCTGTAAATGCGAATAGAACCAACTTTAATTAGTTTCGTGTCTCTCTCTTGATATGTTGCTCCTGAAATCTGAACCATGCCTTTCTCTCTTGCCAAATCTGATCTGCCTTTTTCTTAGCCCCGGGCCAAAGCTGGTGGTGGCAATTGGCATGCTGAGATGTTCTTTTGTTTCTTGATTGAAAGACTTGAGAAGAGTCGTGCCTTTCTTCCCACTAATATACATCCTCACTTGGCACTACCTACAAACAAGCACATCACCATATCGGCACGTAGTAATATATATCATGGTAGGCGGTGGGGCCTCATGGCAGACGCAGAGGAGAGTCATGAAACGTGCGTTGCACTTGCACCGGGTAAGAGTGTCAGACTTGTGATGATGTCCATGATCTTGGCGACTTTTTGTGGATTTTACACCGCATAGAAACAGAGAGTGCGACGGAAAAGTCTCAGAATGTGGCTAGCTCCCTCAAGTCAAGACTCGAGAGCGTCGTCCTGACAAGTGGTCCTATTGTGTCCTTCGACAGAATGAGAGATCCGTCTCTTGTGAATGCTGTCAGTGCCGTGTGCAGACCAGCTAGGAAGGAGCCCTGCACCCATGAAGGAGCTCTTGTCTTCTGGCAATTCCAGTAGTAGAAGAGTCCTCTCTCCATCCCAAATACAATCACTCTAAGAATATTGGAGAGCCAAATCATTTCAAATTTAACTAGATTTATATGTAAGATAATAATATTTAGGATGTCAACTAAATATTATTAGATTCTTTATTACTTATATTTTTATAGTATATGGATTTGATGTCACAAATCTTTGTGATTCTCTCTACAATTTTGATCAAACTTAAGATGTTTGGACTCTTTCGAAATTCTCAGAATGACTTGTGATTTAAATGGAGGAGTAGAAGACAATGATGCGAATCCTTGCACTTGCACAAGCGAAACATGGACTTGCGGCAACACGCAGATAAAATAAGGGAGTTGCTATACGCCTTTAGTTGTCTGAATTTTTGTAAGTTCCAGGCAAAAATTCGCAAGAGACAACTAGTATAATTAAAAGGACAACTGCAACCACCAGTTTCTTTAACTAAATAATAATAAAATCGCATGTTACCTGAGCAACTTAAAAAAATCATACATATGGTATACAGGGGAAGTTAGTGAATAAAAATGAACAAGACGACAGCAGTAGATTTGGTGAAGAGCCTCCGGAGCAGGCACCGGTTGCTGTCGCTGATACTGTTTGCTCCGTCTCCGTCTCGGCTGTGCCTGTGAATGTGATGACCAACGAATGAGCATTTCCGTCGTATCCAATATTCCAAGTTGGCAGGGATTCAGGTTTTGGCTCGGCCCAAGTCGCCAAAAAAAAGTGGGGGTTTGGCTCGGCCCTAGGCCCAGACCTAAGGGATTAGAGGTTTGCATACGTGGCTTCATCTTCCATTCGTTGACTACAGAAAAGGATTGATTTGGAGGACACACTATGTTTCCCTGCTAGTACAAGAATATCTTTGCCCAGTATAAAAAAAAGAATACCTTTGCCCCGTTTCAGAAAAAAATGAAATATCTTTGCGAAATCGGCTTCCTGATGGCCGTATTGTAGCTCCGTCCTGGCAACGGTGGCTTTTGTGATGGACTTTCTGTAGACTACTGCTGCTATGGTCATCGGCTACGCCACCAAGTCCTGTTGGCTCACGAATCACGACGGATTCCTTTTGTCGTGGAAGATTGTGGCGATGTTTACTGCTCATCCTCTCGTGCTTTCGCTTCATTCTAATCAAATTATATATAGTAGCGTAGCTTGGCATTACTGTAAGTTAAAATTTCTCTTGCTTTCATCACATCGATATAACATCTGCACCGTTATCTACAAGGTCAAATTAGCTTAAATAGATACTGTATAAAATATATTTTGATGGTTGTTTATTTGAGATTGTAGTCATGTACATAATAATATATTTTTTTGAAAGACTTAAATGTATCAAGCCTCTAAACTTATCTTCGAATGCGCCACTCAGGTTTACCAACTTTGAAAACATATTTGTGAGTTCCTAAACTTGTTAAGTAGTGCACAACACATCTCTAAACTTGTTATGTCTAAGACCATACCGACTATTGTGGTACATCATTTATAACAAGTTTATAGATCACATATATGTTTTCAAAGTTCATGAACCTCATTAACATCCCTGGACAAGTTTAATGGCCATTGATTCATCATTTATTTTTTTTTAAAAAAGGTTAAATAGAGGATATAATTCTGTAAAAAATCAAAGTAAATTATACATTTAAATGGAGGGAGTATGTTTTTTTGTTGCAATATGTCTCTGTCGATGCACACTACCTTGTTTTTCCAAAAGTCCCTAGAAAAGAAAAGTATCCCCTTCTAAAAGAATTAATGAAAATTAATAAATCTTTTAATATGATTGCTATGCTTAGTGCGAGACTAGTTAGTTTTTTATTTAGGATCAAAAATTGAAAAAAAAAACTGTCTTTACTCTACTTGCCTTTCCTTTTGTAGTGTCTTTTTGATAGATGCCTGTGCCGAGTGCCGTGCTCGTTCTCTGAACCCTACAGTTGAAATGTTGCTCTAGTACGAGGTGGCGTCTAGCCGAAAACCAAACCACCGCCTCTTCTTTCATTTCCATTTTTAAAAAGATGATTGGACCTGGCCTGTCCATTCACAAAAATCACAATATTTAGTGCCACTGTGAAATACTATTAACAAAACTGAGATAACACGCCGCAGATGATAGAAGCCAACAATGACTGGGAAGGTCACACACGAACGTTGTATGAAATTTTATACTCGTATTTAGCTACGTATTTCAGTTCAAGAGCTTGAGCACGACGGGGAGCCCTTTCGACGGTTGCAGAGTCAGGAGGTCGACTGGCGCGTGCACGTACTCCGGCGCCACCTTGAACGTGAACCGCCGGAGGATCAGCGCCAGCGTCGCCTTGGCTTCGAGCATCGCGAAGTCCTGCCCGATGCACGACCGCGGGCCCAAGGAGAAGGACAGCAGCGCGTTCGGGTGCGCCGCCGCCTTGCCCATTCCATCCCGGAACCGGAGCGGGTTGAACGCACCGGCGTCAGCGCCCCACACCTCCTCGTCGCGGTGAAGCATCGCGATCGGGATCAGCAGCCGAGTGCCCTTGGGCACCTTCATGCCGCAGAGGTCCGCGTCCGCTGTCGCGTCCCTCACGATCATCGGCACCGCGCCATATAGCCGGAGCGTCTCGTACAGCACCATCGTCACCTGCGAAACAACGTAAGAACATGGCCGTGAGTGACGCACGCTCGCCGGCGGTCACCGTGTGGATATGCACATGCTAGCTAGCATAATAAGATTAAGGATTTAAGGTGGAGGAGGCTCACGAGCTTGAGCTTGTTGAGGGCGTCGCCGCGGAGGGGCACCTCGGCGCCACCGCACTCCCGGATCACCTCCTCCCTGAGCCGCTGCTGCCACTCGGGGTGCGTTCCGAGGAGGAACATGGCCCAGGTGAGGAGGTGCGCCGTCGTGTCGTGGCCGGCGAAAAAGAAAGTCTTGCACTCGTCGATGATCTCGTCCATGCCCATGGCATGCTCCTGCGTCATCTTGCCGTCGCGGCCGCCGGCGTTGGCGTTGGCCTCCAACATGAGGCCGAGCAGGTCGCTGCCGTAACCCCTCGCGTCCTTTGCAGCGGCGGCGAGGCGCTCGTGGATGATGGCCATGAGCGTGTCCCGCACTGTGCGCTCGAGCTGCCAGCGGCGCACGTTGGACTTGGTGGGCACGTACTGCATGCCCGGCACGCGCACGCTGTTGATGGAGGCGAAGGCGATGAACTGGAGCTCCCGCTGTGCCAGAAACACCTCCTTCCCCTGCCGGTAGCTGCTGCCGAACGCCGTGTGCGAGATCACGTCGGCGGTGAGCTCCGTGAACTGGTGCCCCACCTCCACCGTCACCCCGTCCTCTCCGCTCGCGGCGGCGGCGCGCGCCTCCCACGTCTGGATCACCTCCGCCGCGCACGCCGCCATCGCCCCCGTCATGGACTTGAGCTTGTCCATGGCGAACGCCGGGTGCACGACGCGGCGGTGGCGCGTCCAGTCGTCGCCGTCGGTGAAGGCGAGGCCCATGCCCATCAGGGACAGTATGGTGGGGCCCGGGTCCGTCTTGCCGTACAGCCCCGACTTGTCCATGAGGACCCGCTTCACCATGTCGTAGCTTCCGACGAACAGCGTCGGAATCGAGCTGGACCACGTCAGGAACACCTTGCCGTAGAGCGACGTCCACGCGCGGTGCTGCGGCATCACGCGCGGGATGTAGTCGTGGGATGTGAGCTCCAGCGTGTCGCCGCTCGTCGCCGCGCGCATCGCCTGGACCTCCTTGGTGTTGCCCAGGAAGACCCGGTACGGCGGCCCGCGGACGCCCTGCCGCGCGAACGCCCTCGCGACGGCGTAGGGGCGCCACACCAGGTGGACCAGCGCCGTCCACAGCCTCGTGAGCACGACCACGGCGACGGCGGCGGCGACCAGCGCGACACCTCCCGTGCCCATGTCGAGCAGCTAACAGGATACGATCAAGAACTGGCGGTGCGAAGCAAACTACTCTCCGGCGTTACCAAGAAGCAGGGCGGTACTGCTTTTGTGATGTCGTTGTGTGTGTGTGGCGGTGTCACCATGTATTTATTTGTTGTGCTTGTGCAGAAGCTGAATTGGCATCCAAATTTTCACCAGCTTCTCTGCCCTTGGCACATGGAGCCTTCTCGTGCCTCCGGCGATGTCGCCAGCGACTGATTGAGAGTGGCGACCGGCCGCTGCTAATTACAAGGCAAGTAGATTTGTCTGACGACGTGACGAGGGAAGATGCGACGGCCTTGCTAATGACGGGCGCAGACTTGAAGCGATCGGGTGCGTTTCTGGATAGCAACGTCCTCTCCTTCCTCTTTTTCAGGGAGGCTATACGTTTTTTCATATATATCCTCAGCTTTATATACAGTATATATGTCTTTTGAGTGATCATCGCTATGATTGATCATCTTGTGAACAAGGACAAGAAAGCTCTCTCGGAATATTGTACCGTTCAAATGTGGGTGGATGGGAGATTCTCTTCGCCTTATTTATAAAGTTATTATATACAAGTGGGGCATGGCATGCAATAGTTAGGCATATCCTTTTTGTGTCTTTGTTATCTCAGGCTTGCCGTTGGCATGTTATATACAAGATGCCATTGCTGGCTACCGATGCCGATGAATCTGAGAAAGCTAAACTGCGAAACGATGCATTCTGTGACATGTAATTCTTTTATGTGACTTGATTGAGTAATGCTGATCAACATCGAGGGCTCCGAGGACGGAATTCCATTTTATCTGTCTGTGACAGTCAGACCAAGGAAATTAGAAAACAAATGCAAATAGCTGAGGGAAACAAATCGATGCAGATGGTACTAGTAGCAGTATTCAGAATTTCAGATATCAAATGAGTCCATCCTGATACAGAAGAAGCCTACTTCTACTGTAAGATTTGAGTTCATATTTGTCTTGTGATATATACCAGTAAAATTTGCATTCCCCAAGTAGCTTCGAAGCAGGTAGGTTGAGCCACTCAATCAACCATGAGACTGCTGATTCGTTGTTACGAAGGACAAGACAGCGGGCCACTTTGATGTTGCCATGATCATCAATCCGAGGAAGTTGTTTAAGCTGGCTGACAGTGACACGGATCGGATGACAAAGCGAAGTTGACAGCCCTCTGGCATTACCATTTTGTATGACAATCCAGTCCAAAGTGCGAAAGGGACCACAATACTAGGAGTGGAGTTTTTGGTGTTTGTGAATGCTGAGTGAAGTGTTGCAGCTTTAGGTAGACCAAGTCGCCAGTGTTGAATTCCTTCGTGTTTGTCAGCTTGAAGATTTTAATTCTGGATTGAGATTTGTGGAGATTCTTTTTGTTGAGTTGTTGAGCCAGCTGCCTGTTACGTAGATTTTACGAGCACTGGACTGTCCGACGTATGAAGGAGGATAACCAGAGTGCTTGAAATGGAGTCATATGTGTGATGTATGAAGGATGTGTTGTTCTGAAATTTAGATGGATCTTGATTGATTTCAATAATGTTGACATAAATTCCTACTTTTTCTATTCCAAAATTATAAGAGGTTTAGACTTTTTTTTAGATACGTAGCTATTGATATTCAAAATTGTCCAAGAGTAAGATTTGGCACCGTGGAGAAGTTTTAATGGCCCTAGACATGAAGGAGGTCAAGTGGCGATGCAAACAAAGCAAGAAATCACATGGAAGGAATCACATGGAGAAGACAACCAGCCACAAGCGAGCCAGCCCAAACTAGCCAGGTCGGGTCGCCACCCGGAGTCACTTAGCTGGGTCTGGCAAGCCGGCTTGACTATTCAGGCAGCCATGCGCTGCCTGCCCCCCGTGAAAGTTGGCTAAGCTAACTTGACTGATTTTGTCTGGATTACGAACCACTTTTTCTATAAGTCGTGTTTTGGTAAGTTTTGTGAGTTAAGGACTCGAAGATTATGATCTGGAGTTGTTTCCTACTAGGATAAGACCATTTTCTTTTATATAAATGAGAGGATCATGACCGATCCATCCCATCCTATCAATCATAACAAAAAACCAAATATCTCTTCTTTTATCCTAATTCTCTTCTCAACCCCCTACCTACAAGCACCCTCTCTCCAAAATAGATCATTCTTGGCCAGCCAAATCTTTACGGGCCGAAACAATCTTGTTTTCTCCTCGTGCTCAGCTGCACTTTGAATTGCGCGTCATAGTGGCGTGCTAGTTTTGCTAAAAAAAAGATTAGTGAATGGAAGCTCAATCTGTTGTGAATTGAGCCTGACATAGCGGCCTGCTAATCAGTGAATGGTCGCTCAATCCCAACGGATCGAGAAATTGCACCGTCTGGAAGAAATTATGTGTACCCTTTTCAACTATTGGGCTAACTGAGGAGTCCTTCTCCCTCCTCCTTGGACCATAAAAAACTATTTTACATAATTTGTGAAAAAAGCTATACTCACAATTTGTAGACAGAAATATGAAATAGGAAAAAAAATATTCATATAACTTGTTAAAACAGGGCATAATTCGTGAACATAGACCGTGCAAGAAATTATTTTGGTAAAATTTGTTGAAACAAAGAATTATGCGCAAATTTTTTTCACAAATTTTTTTTTCAAAAATCAGCCACAAACAATTTCCAAATGAAATCATGCATACTAAAATTTGATTGATTTGAATGAGAAGAGAAAGAGGAGAAAAAAAAATGTGAGATCTGCCGCTAGGTTCCACACCGAAATTTGCCGTAAGGGACCGCTCAAAGTCGTGGCTCGCTCGCTGGGGCCTGGGAAAAAGATTCTGCTTGTATACGTGACAAGTATCCGGAGGTCGACGTGGATATGGTTTCTACAGTTTCCGAATCCTGGGGGACCGAAATTCCCCCACCAGGTCAACGTCGACCTCCACGGCGTGTTTACAGTGCCCATGGAGCTCCTGTCCAGCTGTCCTTGTAACTTGTCACCGAGCCCTCCGACTCGTGTGGCACTCTGGTGCCTGCTGGGTATAAGAAAAAAGAATAGAAGGTGACACCGCACTGACACTAGCATGAGGCACACATGGACTTCTAGACAAATTGTTCATTTTTTTAAGGTGAGAAAGCGTTCCGTCGGAGCAAACAACTAACATTAAACATTTATAATCTATGTCATGGTCTTGTGCTTGATTAATGTTCCTAAATTACTCAACCTCGCTGGAAATAATAATTTTTTTGTGCAGAACCAGCAATGCTCTGACGGTTTTAACCAAAAACTAATAGTGATGACTCAATATTAGTGCGATGCATGGCTAAAACTAACAGTGATGACCCCAATATCACTAGTTTGTGGCTAAACCTGACAGTAATGGAAAAGGCACTGGTGATGGCCGACCGTGAAGTTGAGTTTTATAGTATTGTACTCCATCAGCTCCAAAAAATGTTTGTTGCCATGATTTGCGTGCTAATGACTTTGATTTGATTTATAGAAAATATATTTAATATTTTTATCTTTAAATAAATTTATAAAAAAATTAGATTCAAATATCTATCAAATGATACTAATTATGTATCATAAATATTAATATTTTTAAACATATATTTAGCCAAAGTTATGTCTTGGGAAACGATTGCGGCAAACATTTTAGAATGGAGAAAGTATATACTATAGATGTGTATTATCTTTTTTTTGAAAACTCATAAATATGTTTGTAGGAAGTTTTTACAATTTCATCATAGATGTGAGTTACACTGAATAATTTTCTCTTCTTTTTGGTGGCTGAATCTCCTAGACCTGTGCTCTTGTGCTTGATTAATGTTCCCACATTATTCAATATGGCCAGAAATAATAATGTTTTTTATTAAAAAGGAGAGTGATATTTTTGGTTACTCAAGAAACATGCTACTTTCTTTCGCAGTCAACAACCACCTTTTAGAATATATATTGGGGAACCCGCACACGCTACAACGCTAAAAAGCAAAACTCTGCCGAAAGTAACTACAACACAAAATTTTGATCTTTATTTCACTTACTTTTTCAACAGAATTATTTTCTCAATAACATCTACTGGCTAAACATCTTGATAACATATATACGGCCATTTTTGTTTCACTTCTTCATTGTTGATACGGTCGATTGCGGAGAACAAACAATAATTGACAACAATATTTGTAGCAACAAAAAAGTCACCACAAAGACTACTTTTGGGAAAAATAAGAGTATATTTAATTTCCTTAGATAGAGGACTTCATTGAAAAAGTTCTCCACTACAAAGTTGAATAACTTTTTGAAACTTTGCAACTTTTTATTTGGGTCATTTCTTTATCCGGGAGCTCGTATGATAAATCAAACTTTATTGTGTAACTCATATTAGTAGACCGCTGGAAACAGAGCTCCCGCGGATTAAAATAGCAGCCGACTTTACAATTCTAGAGGCGGTTTTGTTTGGATGCCACTGCACATGCGGCTGTGGGTTGAGCTGCCTCTACACAAAAAAGCTCATGGTGCTGAAAAGCAATTCCGTTGTATATTGAAATATTCCACAGCATCAGAGATATGGATATCCTCCTTTCGTTTACCTGAAAATATTCTGCAGCAAAGTTATATGCTTGTTTCGTTTAAATTCTAGTAGCGAGTGAATTTAGCAAGTTGCATTTTTAAGTGCTATGGAAGTAATTATGCTCAAAAACTTCAATATTAGTGAGGTCGAGTTTGGAGACCAAGAAAATACCAAATCATTTGGCAAGCACATGGGGTGGTATTCTGTCGTTGGTGCACGTATATGCATTTAATACTAATCCCTCAATTATAATGGGCGGCCACGGAAATTGCCTGCTGTATGAGGTGTTTAGACTTAGAGCTTGATAGTCAATGGACTAGGTCCATATCCAGCCATATCAAGCATGTTACGTTCGTTCGGGGACGACGTGGCCAATGCATGGATGATCTGGCCTTTCCCAACGCCGTTTTACGCTGTTCATTTGTTTCGTATTGACCTGTTCAGTCGTTGATGTCAATGCCTCAAATAATGCATGGCGTGCATTTGTTTATGGAAGAATTATGTTGTTGAGAGGGAAGTTAGAACGTGCATTTGCGACTTGTGAGCGTAAACACAGGTTGTCAACCTACAACGCACTCAACTACATGTAGCCGGCACCTCTATAAATACGTATACGGAGAGATGCAACGAGGCAAGCCAACCCAACATTCTACCCGGCCTTATATAGTCACTTGATACATATACTTGCACTGCCATACATACAATAGTAGGGATTTGAACTCCACGCACTCTTGTGTCCATAATTCGATCCATGACGATTCAGTATTGTGCAGTTATGTTACTGCCTGTGGTCCTCCTGGTCCTCCTCGCAGGTAGTTCACCGGTAGTGGCTCAGCTTGAGCTCGGCTACTACAGCAAGACATGCCCCAACGTCGAGGCGATCGTCCGCACGGAGATGGAGAAGATCATCGCGGCTGCACCCAGCCTCGCTGGCCCGCTCCTCAGGCTTCATTTCCACGACTGCTTCGTTAGGGTAAGTTTAATTTTCTTCACAAATTATTCTTGCAACGTGGAACTCTTTTTTAAATCTATATAAGTTATGTTGTTGTAACTTCTGCAGGGTTGTGACGCGTCTGTGCTGCTCAACTCCACTGCGGGCAACCTGTCAGAGAGAGATGCCAAGCCGAACTTGAGTCTGCGAGGCTTCGGTTCCGTGGAGAGGGTCAAGGCCAAGCTCGAGGCTGCCTGCCCCAACACCGTTTCCTGCGCCGACGTGCTCACCCTCATGGCCCGCGACGCCGTCGTGCTGGCCAAGGGCCCCTTCTGGCCGGTGGCGCTCGGGCGGCGAGACGGCAGGGAGTCCAGTGCGACCGAGGCGGCCGACCAGCTGCCTCCGGCCTACGGAGACGTACCACTGCTCACTAAGATTTTCGCCTCAAAGGGCCTCGACACCAAGGACCTAGTCGTCCTCTCCGGCGGCCACACCCTCGGCACGGCGCACTGCCCGGCCTACGCCGGCCGGCTCTACAACTACAGCAGCGCCTACAAAGCGGACCCATCCCTCGACAGCGAGTACGCCGAGAAGCTCAGGACGCGCTGCAAGAGCGTCGACGACAAGGCCACGCTTTCCGAGATGGACCCCGGCAGCTACAAGACCTTCGACACCAGCTACTACCGCCATGTCGCCAAGCGGAGGGGGCTCTTCCAGTCAGATGCCGCGCTCCTCGCCGACGCCACCACTAGGGACTACGTCCAGCGCATTGCCACCGGCAAGTTTGATGACGTCTTCTTTAAGGACTTCAGCGAGTCCATGGTCAAGATGGGCAATGTCGGGGTGCTCAGCGGTGCTGACGGGGAAATCAGGAAGAAATGCTACATCGTCAACTAAAGAATTATCGGCAACTAGAATGTATGATATTTTACGCGATCGATAGTAGGGCGATTATGTATCTGTTAATCATTTTTTTAATGACAAGTATTGGAGCCAAGTGAAGGTATCTCAAGGTCTGGCTTTTGTCGAGCAACCTGAAACAAATGCACTAAAAAATCAGGTGGACCTCATGCAAGCTTTCTTCACCTTGTTTTCTTACATACATTGGATACATGTTCAGATGTAATAGTATTCAATATTTTTGAATGATAGGATCAAAAACGGGTTTTCTTGACGTCACTAAGGAATAAAAAAGCTATCGCAAAAGGGAACTTAATCTCTACTGATAAGACAGTGTGATTGGAGGAAACATACTTGGATATGAATATTTCGTAGTTGCTGTTCACAATGTTAGAGATTTTGAGGATGAGAACTTGCCTAGACCATATGAAAGTCTTCGCACTGCACATTAAAAGATGTCATAGGCCGTGCTGTTGCATGGCCTAGATCACGTGTAAGTTCAATTCTACACAGACCTATATTACATTCCAATTTTACTTATTTTTTTATTAATTTTACTAATTTAAGATGTCCATGTTTCCACACAGACCTAAATCTTAAACTCCAAGATCTGCATGATGCCCTGGTTCGTTACATTTTTCTGTAGTTTTTGCTACAAAATTTTCTATCGTTTAATTTTGAAAAGGCCATTGCCTAATTTTTCTCTCTCTTATTTTGCAGTAGAATGCCAGAATGGAATGATTTTATGAATGAAAGTTGCAGACGAATTAGCTAATCAACTAGTTTGCAGAAATTATTTATGGATATGTACATATTGCTTGGAGATTTATTTTTTCTACTTTAAAATATGGCTCATTCACTATGTAGCAGTTCAATTCAATGGATGTTTGATTCTGCTATTAAATGCATTTCTTCTTATAAAAGTATGCGTGATGCACACACTTTTATGCTTTTGTTGTTTATTTGCCAAAATAACATGTCGTAATCTTGTTAAGTGACAGTAATCTAAATATGCTTAAAATGGTTTGTGTATTACACATTAAACATGTCCATTGGTTGACACGAATATAAACATATCTATAAAAGCGCATCAAGTATTCCTTAACACATAGTAAAATGTTGCTGATGTGTATATAAATCATATCTATAAAAGCGCATCAATTATTCTTTAACATACGGTAAAATGTTGCTATACAACGTGTCTATAAATCAGTAGATGCGTAATATAAAAGGATATACATGGGCATTCCTACGTGTGCAGACACTCACGAAGCGCATTTATGAAAGCATATCAAAGCTCTTAGACGCGTTTAATAGTTTGTGTCTACAAATCTTGACACAATATGATGTAGACATGCCAGCAACGTGTCTATGACAAGTCTCAGAAGCCTCTAGACACGCTTCCAGATTTGTATCTATATCTCCAGACACAGTCCATAGAGAGACGCTCCAGACATGCTTTTTACCAAAGCATATCTATAATCCCGTAAAGATGAACTAAAGCATTATAAACCCTTATATAAAGAGTTAAATGCACTATAGATCCATTAATTAACATGCAGCCATGTCCCAATTGGTCTAGCAACTACGAAACTAGTTATGTGGCCCAGGAAACTTTGAAACGGATTCACTCCAGGTCCATAGGCCAAAACCAGCCTAGTTTTGCCGACCTGGCCAGTCCACCGTGAACAGGGCCTTGCGTGATTTATCAAAAACGCCCCTCCCCCATCCTCCCTTCTCACACCCGCATCCCATCTTTCGCCGGCGATTTGGCAGGCACGGAGGCCGATGGACGTGCGAGCACCGCAGCAAGTGGGCAGGCGGGCGAGCACATGTGGCCTCGGCGGGGCACAACGGCCATCGACTCGGGCGAGCGTGGAGGCCGGGGGCGGGCGCGTGCATCCGCTAGTGCATGAGCTCGGCGAGCGGTAAGCGTCGCAGCCAGCGGGTGTCTGTGTGAGCGCATGCGAGTTCGACGGGGCACAATGGCCGGTGATAAGGGCAAGCGTGGAGGCCGGAGGGCAGATGCATGCGATCTTGGCTAGTGTGGCGGCTGGCAGGCTAGCCGAGCGTGGAGACATGAGGTCCAGCGTGCTCAGCGCTACCGGTCGTTAGGAAGAAGGCGGTGCTCTGACGACCCCAATGGCGAGGAAAGGCGTGCAACGACGATATGGAGGCAACTACGAGATTGAATTGGATGGAGGTGGCGTGGAGAAGGCGAAATCGGCCGGCGACAGGGATGGTGACAGAGGTGAAGCAGAGGAGGCCACGACGGAGGAGACAGTGTCCATCAGCACCTCCTCGGAGCTCCCACGACCGCGGCTAGCGGCGCCCAAGCCCGTGCACACGGCTGAGCTCGAGCCCACGTACGCGACCGAGCTCAATGCGCACCACGGCGTGGGCGCGAGGCGCACCGACGCACCGAGGTGGCCGCGCAGAGGGGGCATAGCCACGACCTCCTCAGATTGGGAAGTCGCAGGTGGCGCAGGCGGTGCTCAGGACCCTCGGAGTATCGTGGTGGCGCAGGAGCAGCAGCCGGCCCTCGGAGCGTCATCTAAGCTCGCGTCGCAGCAAAGGTGCGCTCGCAGAGCGATAGAGATGGGCTCACGGCGAAGGCGCTCGCGTGGAGGCCTGCGCTCACAGCGGCACGGAGGTTCTCACGGCGGAGGTCCTTGCGGCACACAGAGGTGGAGGTGCTCGTGGTAGCCCAGAGGCAAGCTCGCAGCGCAGGGCTCATGATGGAGGCAGGCTCACAGCAAAGACGCTCACGGCAGAGACGGGCACTCGTGACCGAAGCTTGCGGCGCAACGAAGCACTCGTGCGGCCATCCCCTGCCTCGGCGTAGAAGAAGAGGGCGAGGCATACCTGTGAGATGGGAGATGGTGGGGAGTCATTTTTGATAAATCACACGGGGCCCATGCCATGGTGGACTGGCCATGTAGGCAAAACCGGGCTGGTTTCGGCGTGTGGACCTGGAGTGAACCTACTTCAATGTTTTCTAGGCCAAATAACCGGTTTCGAAGTTACGGAACCCAATTAGAACATGGCTGCAAGTTAACGGATCGACGGTGCATTTACCTTCTATAAGTGTATTTACATGTACGATGTTCTTGTAGTCCCCATCGTCAGGTATCTCCTAGCTAGGTCTGCTCATAAAGTTCTCTGAAAATATTTTCATACAAACTTGTACAAATGTGATTTAGCTATCTTATTATTACTCCTCTACAACAACGAAGTCGATCGTAGTACGCGTGGGGGCTTAGGATCCGAGATGGAATTTTATATCCCATGGATATGTCGACGGGCACCGATGTCAAGGATTACTGGAACCATATAAGTGTCTTCTCTTCAATTCCACAATATTAAAAGTTCCCTTCCGGCACCTGCTCGATGATTAGGTTGTTGAAGTCACTGCATGAAAAACAATTTATGGGAGCGAAACCTCTGGCACTAAAGGGGCGGCTTATGATTAAGCCGTCTCTATAGTGGGATGCGTGGGCACCATAAGCCGCCTCTACAGTGGGATGCGCGGGCACCAGTTCACCAGCCGCTCTTACAAATAGCATTGTAAAGGCGGCTGGTATTTTCAGCCGCACCTACAAATTGGGCTGAACCGCCCCTATTGTGCCATTTTTAGGGGCGGCTTAATCACCAGCCACCCCTACAGTTGATGAGACTATAAGGGCTACAGCCAGCTTCTTCCTCCTCGAGCCACTCACTCTTCCATGCATAAAAAAGGTTGAGAGGCCTTGGGCTTCTCCCAAAAATTGCTCTACTAAGGGGGGAGGTTTTCTTCTCAAATCCTTTGGTGGAGAGCTTATAGAAGGTAAGAAAATGAGATTCCAACCCTTTAATTGAAGTTTTTACGGTTAGTTGGTGAGTAATTTGAATTTTGTTTTTTCTCTCTTTATTGGTGCTTGAGCTTTGTATGGAGCAAATTAAACCCTACATTTGAAGCTACTAGTGTGAATTAGTTAGAGAAATGAGCTTGCACTCTATAGAGGTCGATTTTGCTTGATTTGATTATAAATTGGAACCTAGTTTCATGTATGTTTCATCTAGTTCTAGATTTAGGGTTTCTTTTTTTCTATGAAATTGAAATGGGGTTGGCATGAAAGTTTGTTGCTAAATTGATAATTGTTGCTAATGGATGTCTATGAAATTATATATTTTAATTTATATATATTTGAATATTTATATGCATTATTAGGCAATTAATTAATTATCTTTTTGTTTTTAAAAGATGGAGTACAGGAACTCATGGATGTATGGTTGCTCAAGGATCGATGCTGGTTTCCATGACAAGGTGAACAAATTTATTGAGGCCGCACACATGCATCAACGTTGACATATAATAAGGATACAATTATTTGCCCCTGCAAAGATTGCAAGAACTTGATAGCATACAAGGATGTGGATATCATTAAAGCTCATCTGATTATGCGGGGATTTGTTCCTGACTACACAGTGTGGATTCATCATGGTGAAACAATGGTTGTTGATGAGGAACAAGATGCTGAAATCTTGAGACCTCATCTGCAACAATGCACAAGGGCTGTTGATGAAGAAATGTTCTATGACTGTGGCAACGAACAAGGTGGTCGCTTTGGCAAAGACCAAGGTGCTGATGCTGCTGGTGGTGTCAGCACTGATGGCGGAGCACGTGAGGGGAATGAAGATGACGTTGACAATTTGGAGGACCTGATTAGGGCTGTTGGACCAGAAATATTACTGCAGAAGAAAGGTCTAGAAAATCTGGATAGGGTGAAGACAACGTCGAAGGAGACTGTGTATGGTGTTGAGAAGGGTTGTCCAACACACTGGACACTGCTTCAT
This sequence comes from Bothriochloa decipiens, assembly GCA_023333625.1. Taxonomy (NCBI): domain Eukaryota; kingdom Viridiplantae; phylum Streptophyta; class Magnoliopsida; order Poales; family Poaceae; genus Bothriochloa; species Bothriochloa decipiens. The sequence goes on along the minus strand of CM041638.1, from coordinate 38,223,983 downwards.
TTTATGCTTGAGCTACTAATCTTGAAGGCTAAGTACGGATGGTCTGACTGCAGTTTCGGTGACTTGTTGCATCTCCTATCATGGGTGCTGCCATATCCAAAACTAGTTCCTTCCGACACATGTCATGCAAAGAAGGTTATAAATCCACTGACAATGGGTGTAGAGAAAATTCATGCATGCCCAAACCATTGTATTCTTTTTTGTGGTCAGACATTCGGACCTCTAGACAAATGTCCTCGTTGTGAGGCCAGCCGATACAAGAACAATGAGCTTTATAGTGGTGAAGAAGCCTCCACCGGGAACAAGAGGACTAAAAAGGGTGCAAAAAGGCGGTACAAGAACCTCAACACCCAGAGGACACTCCATTAGGCCACGATGCAAAGAAGAGGAAGGTTCCTGCCTTGGTAATTGGTATTTGCTAGTGACTGACCGTTTGAGGCGTATCTTCTTGAACCCCAAGGAAGCTTCCCTTATGACATGGTGGGATGATGATCGCAAGGAAGATGATGATAACATTGCACACCCGGCCGATGGTAGTCAATGGAAAAAGTTCGATGAGAACCATAAAGACTTCAGCCGAGACCCAAGGAATGTAAGGTTTGCCTTGAGCACCGATGGAATGAATCCCTTCAATGAGAGGATGAGCGATCACAGTACTTGGCCAGTGATCTTGACCATGTACAACATCCCGACGCACTTGTGTCAGAAGAGAAAGTACCTTTTCTTGACTATTCTTGTTTCTGGCCCTCAACAACCAGGCATCGATATGGACGTGTTCCTTGAGCCTGTGATGCAAGAATTCGAGAAACTATGGAGGGAAGGTGTGCCGATGTATGATGCATTCAGACAGCAGGACTTCACATTAAGGGCAATAATATTTGTGACTATCAATGATCACCCAGCATTGTTTTCTTTGTCCGGACAGATCAAAGGCAAGAGTGGATGCTTAATATGTTTGGATGACACGAAATGGGTGTACTTGGATGGATCCAAGAAGATTGTTTACCTAAGGAACCTGTGCTTTTTAAAGGAAGGTCACAGGTACCACAGCAAAGTGTACCTAAGGTACTATGGCTACATCCCAGAGGATGAACCTACTCCAGAGAGACGTCATGATGGACAACATGTGTTCAAAATGGTGAAAAACATACGCATCATGTACGGCAAGAGGAAACTTGATGGAACGATCAGAGATAGAAGCATACCTCCTGTCAAAGGTGTACCTTTCAAGAAGAAATCCATCTTCTTTCAGTACCTAGATATTGGCTAGAACTAGAGGTCCCCCATGCCATTGATACTATGCACATGCAGAAGAATGTCTTCGAGAGTCTCATCGCTACCTTGATGGACACACCCAAGTCAAAGGATGGTCTGAAAGCACGGAACGATATGGTGCAGCTCAAAGTGATGCCAGAACTTCACCCGGTATGTCATGAGAATGAAAAATACACTCTGCCCACAGCTTCCTACAACCTAGACCTCGAGGAGAGGAGAGCTATTCTAACATCCGTGGGGGAGCTCAAAGTGCCAACTGGGTTTTCCGCGAACCCAAAGAAGATGGTGTCGATGAAGGACTTGTCATTTCACTACTGCAAGGCTCATGATTGTCATATGATGCTGACAATATACCTACCAATTGCAATTAGAGCTATAAAGCCAGAGTTTCTGAAGATGGCCATCACCCGAATGTGCTCCTTCTTTTCCAAGATCTCACAGAAATCGTTTCGTAGGGATGAACTAAGGGACCTACATGATTTCGTGGTCGAGACCCAGAACCAACTAGATATGTGGTTACCTCCTGCTTTTTTTGATATAATGGAACATCTCATGATTCACATTGTTCATCAGATAGAGGTGCTAGGCCCTTCATACTTGCATGAAATGTGGTCATACAAGCGGTACATGTCGGTCCTAAGCCGATACGTGCATAATCGAGCATACCCAGAGGGCTCTATGATAGAGGGTTACACTACTGAAGAAGTCATCAAGTGCTGCCAAGAGTACCTAAAAGTACCAAGAGGGATTGGCATACCCGATTCTCGTCACAAGGGTAGGCTGAGTGGGAAGGGCATCGCAGGTAGAAAAATGTTCATTGACAGTGATTACGGAGAAGTCAGTCGTGTGCATTACTGTGTCTTGCAGAGCACAAAATTGATGCAAAGATACATTGACGAACACATGGCTATCATTATGGAGGAGAGGAATGGTCGTTCAGATGATTGGGTCATGAAACAACACAAGCAACGCCTCACTTCATGGTTGAAGGACCAAAACATATCGCCTGGTGAAACCTTAGATTCTATTACAATCAGTAGGTTCGCGAGGGGGCCATCGAGACAAGTGACATCTTGGGATGCTTATGACATCAATGGGTACACATTCTATACCCGCACCAAGGATAATAAAAGTGTGAACCAAAACAGCAGTGTTAGAATAGAGGTTGTTGACGCAATGGGGCGAAAGGTCCCGTTCTTTGGTATAATTGAAGATATATGGGAGCTTGACTATGGAAGGGATATAAAGGTGCCCCTGTTTTGATGCCGCTGGATCAAGAAACATCATGTCAACGAGATCGGATTGACAATCGTGGACTTCATAATCTAGGCTACCAAGATGACCCTTGGGTGCTCGCGGAATGTGTCATACAAGTTCTCTATATGCCCGACCCGCAAAGTAATCTACCACCCAAAAAGAAGACTAAGAATGTGGTTTTTCCCGGGAAACAACACATTATTGGAGTTGATGGAGTCGAGGACGTTGAAGCTCACAACGCATTTAAAGAGATGACGTTATTCACTGACTTTAGTACAAAAATAGAGGCTATGGAAAAGAACATACCTAAAGACATACTACCATGGCAATGGAAAAATGGCAAGGCAAAAATGAGCTAGTTTATGTATGTGTGTGAGACTTGCCATTTATGTATGTGTGTGAGACTACATTTATGTATGTGTGTGAACTACATTTATGTATGTGTGTGAGACTACTTTATGTATGGGTGTGAACTACATTTCTGTATGTGCGAGACTACCTTTATGTATGTGTGTGAACTACATTTATGTAATGAGAACTGCCCCTACAGATTCTGAGCACAACATATAGGAAACAAGCACAAGAGCATCAACAAGTCCAATCTGACATTTTACAATTCATTACAAACCATACTAATTAAGGTCCAATCCATAATTATAGAATCCATTACAAACCATACTAATTAAGGTCCAATCCATCATTATACAATCCATTATTACATACCATACTAATTTAGTGTCACAGATGTCGGAGAAAGTGAGACCATTTCATCATCCAGTTGGAGAAGTGAGTGTCATTGATTTTGTACCCTCTAATGTGACAGATGTATACCAATGTATTTACCAACACACTCTTAGTTGCTTCACAAATTCATTCACAAGGCCTACCGACAACAAGCAGCTCTGTTTCAGAATGTGGCCTTCTCACTCGAATTTTATCCTACCATCCTTCTGTAGTGAGAATAGCCCCATCAATACTCCATTCGTAACCCAGTTCTCAAAAGACTTGGTCTAAAAGGGCTTGAAAGCTACAGCCTACATATGTGTTTTCTATCATCTCCACCTAAAAGTGTTGAGAAAAAAGTGATTATTAGAACCGTAGATGTGTATATATATAGACAGAAAAACTGGTTATTAGAACCTATAAGTATATAGACTGACCACATCATCCATGTTCTGTTCTGTAAGTCATTCACAAAAGACAGCAACTCTGTCGAAGAGGCCCGCATCAAAAGCTAAAACCCTCATAGAAGAGAATGAAGGAATAGTGTACCCAACAATAACAAGTGCATTTAGGCATGCTTTCATAGCATATTTTTGGGCAACATATAAGTGAGGCTTAGCTTTGGCCGTTTCAGAGATTAGCACAATCTGACCTGCTGTGCTACCCATCCTAGAAAGAATAGTGAAAAGAATTTGACATTCAATGAAATCATCCTCAATTGGATATGTTTGAACTCGCACGTCATCAACCCCAAAGTTTGCAAGTGTGTCTTTCGACCATGGAATATCAAGAATTGTCTACATTAAACATTTAAATGTATTAGAACAAAATATGTATAGAGAGAGAGAGAGAGAGGTATGTAAAACATGTTTCTTACTATGCTTGGATATGGTGGGAATTGTTGCCTGTTCAAAGCTGGTTGGAAGCCCAAGTTATGTACATTATAGAGCGGCCGGTCCAGCATAGGAAGATCATCACCTAGAGCATAGAGCAATTCAAGCATGACATCAAGCATTTCAAGCATCACATCGAGCTGAACATAGAGCAATTTAAGCATGACATCAAGACTGGCAAAGAATGAGAGAGCAATTCAAGCTTACCTACACAAGCACTAGGGCACAACACGGGCATGGAGGGGTGGAGGAGGGTGGCGTCGGTGGCGCAGGGCTCCGCGAGGGAGCAGGCGGCGTCGGTGGCGGTGGAGGTTAGCATCGGTGGCGGTGGGGACCACGGCGGAGGTCACCACGAGGAGCAGGAGCCGCGGTAGTGGTAGGGCGGTGTCGGCGAGGCCACGGCAGAGGTCGACGTTGGTGGTGAGAGGGCGCGGCGGTGGAGGTCGCTGAGTAGAGCTCCACGAGCCGCACACACCGGCGTTATAGGGTGACATCGGTGAGGCCGTGGCGGAGGGTTCCATTAATAGCAGGTAGCGGCGGTGGAGGCCGCTAGGAGGGCTCTGCGAGCCGTAGGCACCAGCATACAAGACCGCGGAGGAGGGCTCCGCGAGGAGCAGGGGCGCCGGTGGTGGAGCGCTAGGGTTCAGGTGAGGAGGCAGCGGCGGCGGATTTGGGCAGGGTGAGAGGTGAGTAAGGGAAGCGGCGGGTCGAGGGGTGAGCGTGGAGGAGGAGGATGGCGGCAGAGGGCAGTGGAGGGTGCCGAAGAGAGCAGTCGGCTGCGGTAGTGGCGAAGAAATTTGGTAGCCTGACGGCGTCGAAGAGGAGAAATCATGCTCAGGAATTAGAGAAATTTTCGGTCCCCCGCGCGTCGGGCTTATATACCTGGGGGCGATATGTAGGGGCGGCTGGTGAGTGAGCCGCCCCTACAAATGATTTTTAGAAATTTTTTAATTAGAAAATAAATTCTGAAAATTTTGATAAAAAAATTCTGAAAATCATTTGTAGGGGTGACTTACTCACGAGCCACCCCTACAAATCGCCCCCAGGTATATAAGCTCGGCGCGCGGGGGACCAAAATTTCACTAAGTCCTGGGCGTGATTTCTCCTCGTCGACGCCGTCAGGCTGCCAAATTTCGCCACCGCCACCGCCGACTGCTCCCTCCGGTGCCCTCCGCCATCCTCCGGTGCCATCCTCCTCCTCCACGCTCACCCTCGACTGCTGCTTCCCTTACTCACCCCTCACCCTGCCCAAATCCACTGCCGCCGCCTCCTCCCCTGAACTCTAGTGCTCCACCGCCGGCGCCCCTACTCCTTGCGGAGCCCTCCTCTGCGGCCTCGTACGCCGGCGCCTGCGGCTCGCGGAGCCCTCCTAGCGTCCTCCACCACCGCCGCCTGCTCCTCGCGGAAACCTCCATCGCGGCCTCGCTGACGCCGCCCTATAACGCCACCCTACACTGCCTCCTACCTCGCCACCCTACACCGCCTCCTACGTCGCTCCTCCTCCACGTCCCTCCCCACCACACCCACTCACCCCTCTACCACATCCCCCACTCACCCCTAACCCGCCTCCGCCATCTACTCCTTCCTCACCCCTACCAAATTGGCTCGCCGACTCGACAGGCGCCTCGCGGAGCCCTACGCCGCAGCCTCCTCTGCCGCCTCCCTCGCTCCTCCTCCATGCCTGTGCTCCCGAGTGCTCTTCCCTCAACTCTAACAAATCCGGCTCCTCCTCATGGAGCCCGCCGCCGCTGCCTCCTTCTCCTCCCCCTCCCTCACTCCTCCTACACGTCCCTAGTACCCTCACCGGTGCTCCCCGGTGTCCACTGGTGGTGCATTGCGGCCGTGCGCTCTGGCTGCCGGCGTGTCTGGCCTCCTCTCCGGCCAGGGTAGTCACTGGTGGTGCATTGCGGCCAAGTGCTCTGCCTGCCGGCTTGATTGCGTGTTGTTGTTGCCGGCCACCACGGCCACAACCAGTATATCTCTCTGGTAGTGCTTCAGCTGATAAGCCCAGCCCTTCTCCACCTTTCCCAGTCTTGTGCTTACAGAAATGAATGAAGCTATAAACATGTGATGCTTAATGATGCCCTGTGATGCTTTATGCCCTTATGATGCTTTTTTATGCTACTCTAAACTTAAGACATAAGGCATGTGCAATGATGTCTTTTTTTGCTACTATGAACCTGAGGTTCAAGGCCTGTGCAATGATGTTTTTATGCTACTATGAACCTGAGGCAATAGACTTGTGCAATGATGCTTTATTTTTATGCTACCCTAAACTTGAGCCACCTATAAATATGATTGATTATTGATGCTACATTTGAACTAGTTTCATTTTCATGGCTGCTCATGAACTTCTTGTGTTTACTGCATCCGAATTAGGAGCTGGGGTTAATGCTGATGCCTTATGTCAATGATGATTTTTTTAAAAAATAACTGAGCTCATGCCTTTTGCCAATGATGGGGGTTTTTAAAACTGAGCTCATCCCTTTTTGGCACAGGCCTTATGCCAATGATGATGTTTTGGTAAAACTGAGCTCATCCCTTTGGCAAATGATGAGGGTTTTTTTGTACTGAGCACATGCCTTATGCCAATGATGATGTTTTTTAAAACTGAGCTTATCCATTAGGTAAATGATGAGGGTTTTTTTATACTGAGCACATGCCTTAAATCAATGATGATCCAATATTAGTATGTCTCAAACTGAATTGTACTACAACTGTTATTGTGAATGGAACACATCATTATTTTAAATTGATGCATGCCTCCTTACATTTGAGATATCTAGATCAAAAGTAGCACTGCTGCTACTACTATTGTACTCTCTTCTCTCTACCCCTAGTAATCTACTGCTCTCTAGTACTCTTTTGCTCTCTACTACTCTCTGCCAGTTCTTCCCTCTCCTGTCATCTCCTCTCATCTTCTGTACTCAACTATTACTCTACTACTCTCCTCCTCTACTCTCCATAACTGTACTGAGGCATTTGTTGCTTCATCAATGCAGAAGGATGCCTGATTGGTGGTATGTTGTTTTCGAGGGCACCAAGCCAGGTATTTACACCAGCTGGGCTGAGTGCCGTCAGTATGTCCTCAAAGTGAAGGGAAATGTGCATCAAAAGTACAAGACTTTTGAGGAAGCCTCTGCGGCTCTTGAGGCTTACAACTCAAAAACCCCTTCTCCACCTCCCCTACCTTAACTTCATATCAGGTTGGAGTGGCTGGCAGTCGGTCTTGTTGGCTTGTGATGTGGGTAAAATGTGTAGGTGCTGTTGGTAAGTGCTTTGGTTGTGGCCAAGTGGATGACCTTGATGTTTAGTTGGTGTAATAGTTAGGTCCTTGCTACTTCATGTTGTAATATGTCTAACTCACCTCTCTACTCTATTACGATTCCTTTATGCTCGAAGTTCATGTTCAAATGATTAGTCACATCTTACTGAGGTACACCTTTTTTTCTTTCATCTTTAAGAACAAATTGATTTCCTATACTTTCTCATGTATCTGAGGCACACTTTATTTCTTTCATCTATATAAGAACAAAGCAAGAAATGTCGGGGACAGGAGATAGTGCTGCACGAGGCCCAAAAAATCATGATCCACCAGCCCACGAGGGGCAAGAAGTAGAGGAGCAGCTTTTTTAGGAGCAGTTCGATGTTGAGATAGACGAAGATATGGCAGTGTTGCTTACTTAGGAGGAAAATAGGGGAGCAGATGGAAGAGAAGGCGAAGAAGAAGAGGATGAAGAAGAGAGCTCTTCCTCGGGATATGAAAATCCCAAGGATCCTCAACCATAAGAACCCAGACGGAGGCCAACACAGGACGAGTTGGACAAGGATTTTGACCCGAATGACAAGGTAAAAATGAAGCCTTAGTAGCTTCTGAATTGTGCAAGCGCATTGGCTGTGTTACCTCTGCTAATGCTTTGACCTGTCGCATATGCAGGTCCCTCCTAGAACCCCAAAAAGATGACATCGGCGTCTAACACGTTATGCTGGACAAGACAAAGCAGGGGAAAGGAGGACAGAGGGTTGTGCCACAGAGACAAACATTGACACCTCTGCTCCACAGCCTCATGGCTCAAACATGACCTCAACTACCAAACCAAAGAGGAAACGAGGGGAAACAAAGGAGAACCAATATCGGCCATGGGGGTACGCTTTCTGATAACGGATGTCGGGCCAGATGGGGAGATCCTTAAGCTAGAAGCATACATAGCCAAATTTTGTAATTGCTGCGGGATAAAAGTACGAGATTTGTTGAACCCAGCAATCAAAAACTAGAATGTTGTCCATGAGGATGATAAGCAAGAGATATGGGACGAATGGCTGGTGAAGACTTTTAGGTTTCCAGAGGGGAAGGAGAAACTGGTAAAAGAAAATGCTTATAAGATTATGGGCAATTGCTTCTGACGTTGGAGGCATGATCTCAACATGAAGTTTATCCAGCTGGGTAAAACTCCCTTCCACAAGTATGGCAACCTAACTCAGAATCAATGGGACCAGCTCATGGCTGAGAAGACTTCAGCAGAAGCATTGGCCCTCAGTGCCCGTAATAGCGAGCAGGTGAAGAAGAACAAACACCACCCTAAACTAGGCCCTGCAGGCTACCAGGGCAAGCAAGACCAGTTTAGGAAGTATGATGAAGCAGCCGAAGCTTCCGAGGATCCCAAAAATTGAAAATGAAGGACTTGAAGCCACATTTGAAGCAGTGGATATATGCGAGGAGTGATAGTAAATCTAACCTCATTTTTGAAAAGCCAGAAACCCAAGAGGCAGTGTCAAGGATATTGCAACTAAATGAAGACACGGAAAAGGGCATATTCACTCCTTCTAGAGAGGGACGAGCTGAGCAGTGCCTTGGGAAACCCCGAGCACACAGGCCGCACCAGGGGGATAGGGAAACAGAAGACCTAGAAGAAAGGATTCCAAAATGACATCCAAATGTACAAGAAATATGGAAAAGACAAAGAGGCTATTCTTGAGGTCAAAGTGGTAGCTATTGTTGCGAAGGTGCTTTCGGAGCAAGGTTTGTCTGCGGAGCCAAGGACTCTAATGGGCCCGCTGGGAGAACTAGTTGTAGTGGGTAGCCCTCCAGATGTTCCCAGCAGCCAAGGTTCCACTTCAAACACAACCACCGTTGATCTAATAGGGGTTCCAACTAATTGCTCCCTTGTGGTGGTGGTTCTCATGGGCAGGCAAAACAGGACGATTAAGGTGGCAACAAGTGTGGCACATCCTCCGGGTGGCAATTGCCATGGTAACCCAATCCCGCAAGACTACACTAGGGTCGAGGTGCATACTGTGAAGCCTGAGTTTATGACATGGGAGATAGAATACCCAACTCCTGAGGGGCTGCATCATCTTGGAGAAGTTAAGAAGCAGTTCATCCTCTGGCACAAAAAGGACATCGTATTGAAAGTTTCTTCACCAACTACGAGTCATGTACATCTAGAGGGAGCTATTGAGGATGGGGAGGTATACTCTCTAAATGATGATGGTAATGATGGCCACGGGTTTGAGATGCCACATTCTTCCCCGACTCCTAGCGACCACGGGATTGACAAGGCGCATACTTCTCCACCTCGTCAGACCGAGCAAGGGAATGACGAGGTGCCTCAATGTTCTCTACCTCGTCAGACCGAGCAAGGGAATGATGAGGTGCCTCAATGTTCTCCAGCTCTTCATACCATGCAAGTGAATGATGAGATGCCACAACGTTCTCCAACTTGTCATACTAAGCAAGGGCATGGTGAGATGTCGCACCCCTGTTCCGCTCCTCCGACCGATCAAGGGCATGAAAAAGATGATGGAATCTCTAAATGGGAAGCCACACCAAAGGTGCCTTCCATCATACAAGGCCACTTTATGTTGGGATGAGAGACGTCTCGTTGCTTGACAAGTGGCATGCTGGTGACAAGGACAAGCCTGAGAACAAAGTGACAGAATTCTATGCACGTGCTTCTGAGCCGCCCGACACTAGCGACTCCACCAGCCGTTAAAGCGGTATCCAAATATTGAGGAGATCAAGTGGTCAAAGAAGTGCTCGACACAATATGAAAGGGGCAAGCCATTCCTGCCAACCCGATACATGCAGCGTATGTCGCGTGGAATGAAAAGGTTCCATGATTGGTACTTCTAAGCTGCTGAGACTGACCTATTGTCCATGCATGCATCCTTCCCTAGAGGCACATTTGGAGGCCCTGAAGGGGTTATACCCTTCGAATTCGATGATATGCAGCGATTGTTTCACCTCAAAATTATGGAAATCAATCTAGTTCAGCTGTGGTGCCTGTAAGTCCTTGCCCTCTACATATGATATTAATGAAATGAAGTCTTTGAATTTTGTTGTAACTAACCCAAGTCGTGATCTGTAGCATGCAAACACAAATTGTGAAGAAAGTGACAAGTCTAAAAGCAGGTTATATAGACCCTTATTTTATAGCATCATCAGAGTTTAATGGCCCCAAGCTGTGGAAACTAGACAATGAAAACCTAGCCAAAGGTAAGACTCTTGAGGAGAAAGAAGCCATTCGTGCTCAAAGCCTATATAAAGAAGGCATTAAGGTTGCAGCACGGATAGCCTGATATTTGAAGAATTGCCAGCACAACAAAGCCATATGTTTACCATACCACTTCAGGTAAGTGTGACTCTTATACTTAAAATAAAGCATTGTTCGATATATTTACTTCCATGCAAAAGAGCTAATTTGTTTCTTCACCGATTGAATTCATGCAGGAACCATTGGATTTTGGTAATGGTTAGTGTTGAGTCAAGCATGGTGACTGTCTATGATTCAGCAGATTATGCGCCAGAGTCACACAATGACTTCATATCAATTCTCAAGATGTATACATATCTACAATCTTCATAATCTTATATAAGTTTGTATATATACTTGTAAACTTCACTATTAAGATACTAACCCGTTGCATTTGCTAAATTCATTCACACAGGGCATTCGCGCACTATGTTAATCATCATAAAGGAAGACGTGATCCAAAAAGGAAAGAAGACTTGGGTATCCAAACTCTATGTGTGGTATGTGTAACTTACATTGGTGCAGTCCATTTTTGTCAATATCACTATATTGGGTATCAAAACAGTCCATTTTTGTGGTTTCTCAATATCTTTACTTAGCATATACATATGTGAAACACACAGAGCCCCAAGCAAAGACCTGGAAGTCTACATTGTGGATATTACGTGTGCGCTATCATGAGTAACAGTTCTTGCTATAGTAGACACCCGGAACTGGTAAGTCTAAACCTATTTGCTGGTAGTTTGAAAATCTAGCTTATGTTATGAAATACTAGACCTAAGCTTGTTCACTTGTAGTCCAAAGAAGACCTTGGCCATCGAAGGGATCCATACAAGGATGACGAACTGTTGGAGCTTGTCGGCGACCTTTGCAACTTCATCATGAATGAGATTATGGATTGTAGAGGCAAATTCCATGATAGGACTTTCGACTTAGGTAGTAATCCTATGCACCAACACCTTCGTGAGCCCTGGCGACTAAATCTAGGGTAATAAACAAAATTTGTGGACAATTGGACGCTTGTCTTGCGTTGTGGAATGGTTTGGACTTATGGAACTATTGAAACTTGTTTATTGTGACAATGTGCTCGTGTTTGTGGATGTATATATCTGTTGGTCAGATTTGATTTTGAAACATATATTCCTGTGGCCAGATTTGAATTTGAAATATATATTGCTGTGGCCAGATTTGAATTTGAAATATATATTGTTGTGGTCAGATTTGAAATTGAATATTTATTTTTTCTAGAGAATACATTGTAGGGGCGGTTGTAGATTGAACCGCGTCTACAAATATTATTTTAGGGGCGGCTGGTGTTGTCAGCCGCCCTTACAGTAAACATTTGTAAGGGCGGCTTGATCACTAGCCGCTCTTACAAATGCAAATTATAAGGCCGGCTGGAAACACCAACCGCCCCTACAAATGGTATTTGTAGGGGCGGGTCGGCCAGCCGCCCACATAGTGCCCTGATTTGTAAAAACACTATGGGGAGGCGGCTGGGCCCACCGCTTCTATAGAGATGCTGGAGCCGCTCCTACAAATTATTTGGAGCATAGTGAGTACATGTAATTTCACAATTACGATGGTCACAACGATAAAAAAACACGGGGGACTACGCCGAGAAATAGAAGATGCCTGGTAATTAAGTGCTAAAGACACATTGAAAATAAATAAACAATGATGCAATTGAAGATATAAAACACATGCGGATGTACGTGTGAGCTGGGAAATTATATATAATGTACGGTAACATAAATCAAACACGCCTTATTTATGCAATAAACATATATTGTCCATTATTGCATGACACAGCTATATTCTTGCATCATCGCTTATTACTTTTTGGTGATGACGACCCCATCCTAGGTCTTGCAGAATGGGCAGTTTCTCCTACACGTGCTCCTCGTTTTATAACACGCATTTTCGCGATCGGGTTCAAGCTCACAGCAGTAGCAGTCCACATCGTGACCTTGGGCATCATCACAACCAGCACTCCGTAGGCCGCAAAATACAAGATCACAATCTGCATTATTCCCGTCTGCAGTGGAGTGGATCAGTGTAGCATTATTGGCACTTGTGTTGGTAACCCTAGCTTTAGCTTCAAGTAGCTGGTATGGACGACCTGTAACAATAATTGATGTTATGTTTTGTCAACACATGTGCATATATGTTCTTAATAAAAACATATGAATGCATATACACATCTTAAATTTCAAGACAAAGATAATACGATTTATAAACTTATACCAACACTTACAATTTGCAGGCGATAGTACTAGAAACAGCGATATCGCCACTACGCACAGCATGCCGCACGTCCCTCTCATCTGCGATGTCTTGCTTGGAGTAAGCGACTATCTAGATTGGATTTTGCAAAGCACTAGGGCTACAAAACGCAATAAAGAATAGGCGATAGTGTTTTCCGTGCATTTATATAGTCGTGGCTAGATCGCTCGATATAGTATTTTCACGGTATATATGGATAGTCAGAACAAAAGCAGCCTTTAACACGAACTAGAGATATAGAATAGGAATATTTATCGTCAACTGGACTTCATTGAAACAGTGTTTGGATAAACATAGTATAACTAAAGAAAATGTGCTTTACCGCAGATGCTGGTTCACTCCTTTTCGTTCGCGTCTAGGCCTCCCACGGCGCCGCAGTCCATCCACCCGACGCCGCCTGCCACCTTCCGCACCTCTAGCTGAGGGAGGCCGAAGAAAACCATGACAGACTAAAATCTTGTTAATTTAATATAGAAGAAAAAGACAAGATATAGATAAGGAAATACTATTCCAAAAATATTGTGACGTACACATAGGCACGGTGTGGGTGCCTGGGTCGGCAAGCCCACGGGCCGGTTTACACTCTTAACATTTCTAACTTACAAGATATTCAAATGAAAGTTGTGAATTTTTAGATAATATAAGCAAATAACATACTGTGATCCTGGCAGGTCGTAGAGCACCTCGATGGTTCGCTGGTTCAGGTTGCCGATGAGCCCAGTGTATTCGTCACCTGTCGACAATAACGCGAGGCAACCATCCAGCAGGAGCCCGGACGAGGCGTCGAGGTCGACGGTGGCCCCGCCCCGGAATGTCAGCGACACGGTGGTCTCCTTGATGTTTTCATACCCAGTGAGATTGTACTCCCTCCTTTTCAAAATATAGTTCACTTTGACTTTTTGGTTTATACATTTTGCTATATATCTAGACATATTATTTATCTAGTTAGGTACATAGCAAGATGCATGAACTAAAAAAAGTAGCATGTGTCAAGCTAGGCCGTCGGGGGCGCGAGAGGGTACCCCGCCATGGAACTCCGGAACGCAGCCTGCAGTGCCGCGTAAGTCGTGTCCTGAAGTGCTGTGATGGTCGTCCCAGAAGCCAAGATCATCCCTTCTCGGAGCACCATGGCTCGTATGTCTCTAGCTACTGCTCGCCTTCTTATTGATGATGGTCTGTCAATTCTACAATATGCAGATGACACCATTATCTTTATCGATCACGACCCAGAGCAAGCGAAGAATCTAAAACTTTAGCTTTGCGCTTTAGAACAATAATCTGGGCTTAAGATCAATTTCCACAAGAGTAAAATCTTTTGCTATGGTGCAGCTAAAGAGATGGAGCCTTTTTATACTACTCTCTTTGGTTGTAATGCAGGGGAATATCCCTTCAGATATTTAGGGATCCCAATGCACCACAGACAACTCCTGAATTCTGAATGGAGAAAGGTTGAAGAACGTTTTCAACAAAAACTCTCTTGCTGGAAAGCAAAATACTTGTCTTATGGGGGGAGACTAGTTCTGCTTAATTCAGTTTTAAGCAGTTTATTGTTGGTGTTTCTTAGCGAAAGCAGCAAAGTCCGCAAGCGCACGAAAATACCGTTGTAGCACTTCACCCGGTGGTTAACAGGGTATCATAAATTTTACGAGGAACGGTAGGTTCAAACTAGATCCTTAACAGAGTCGCCCAGAGGTAGGAGGTAGATCACTAGGGTAGTGAGGTGGAAGGTAACCGAGACGTTACGATCTCACTTCGGGCACCAGGGTGCACCTGGTCTGTCAGGCGATGCCGGCTTGTTGCTCTACGCCGCACCCGGACGTAGGGGATTACAAAGGACGGACGGGGCTGTCACCACCCGCCGCCTACCCCTCAACCGTGGGATGCGAGGCTTACGAGGGCAACTCCTAGTCTAGACACCACGTCTACACTAGTCGTCACAACTCTAGTGTTGGCCAGAAACTTCCGTCTTTATCAGGAGTCCTCTACTAGAGCCCTCGCCCCGAGGGACGAGCCGCGAACCCGCAAGATGGCAACGAGCAAGGATAACTTACTAAAAGGTAAAGTACCAACAGGTAAACACGAACTTCTTACTTCAAGTAGCAAGATGTCGCCGAGGTACAAGCGAGGAGGGAGCCGACAAATCCGGCACTCTGCCCCGAAGAAGACGACGCTTCCGAGAGCACTTCGCAGAACTCTCCACTCTTGTAACCTCTCTCACTCCTTACTTTGGACTAGCTAGGGCTAGATACAGTAGCTCTACTCCTCCTCTATAGTGTAGCTTGTGGAAATATAAAAGGTACTTAATATCCTGTGAGAGGAGAGAGCCTAGACTTATATAGGGAGTGAGAGGTCGGTTTTGTGGTGGCAAATGACCAACGCACCCCTGAACCACCTTATGGAGCATTAATGGTACCGCCTCACCAAAGGTGGGGCCGGTTGGCCACCTGGCACGGGCGCGCGCCATGCCAGGGGCGCGCGCCCCTGGTTGCCGCCTCCCCGTGACCGACCTTGGCAGGTCGGTTGCTGGTTGGTCCTGGGCGTGGCCCATGTGGTGCACTCGTGTCGGTTTGCTTGGTTGGTGCTGGACCTTGGTTGGTTTGCTTGTGGGCCAATTTGGTGAAGTTGAATATTTATTGTTTTTCTTTTATTTCTTGGCCCATCTTGATATATTTTATGACCAACCTACAAAATAGATAGAAACACCAAAACTATGGAAGCTGTTAGTATAAAAACCCTATTTCTATTATTTTTGGTGTTTCATCTACAATTGTTGGCTGGGTTAGAAACGAGTTAAGGACCGTCAACATTTACCTATGTTTATGATGTCCTTCTTTGAGATTCCTAAAGGAGTACTCAAAAACCTTGATCATTTCAGATTAAGATTTTTCTGGCAAGGATCGTCAGATAAACATAAATATAGACTTGCCAGATGGGACATCTTATATCGTCCTAAGGACCAAGGGGGTCTAGGTATCCTAGATTTACAATTACAAAATAAATGCTTATTGGCCAAATAGTTGGTAAATCTACTAAACACAGATGGCATGTGGCAGTCTATCCTAACGAATAAATACCTAAGATCAAAATCCCTTACTCAAGTAAAAGCCAAACCTAATGATTCCTATTTTTGGAGAGGCCTCATGCATATCAAAGATGAGATGTTGGCTAAAGGTTCCTTCGATATTAAAGATGAGACCAAAGTGAGGTTCTAGGATGATACCTGGGTAGGGGATAAGCCACTAAAAGTTAAATATCCTTCCTTATATAAAATAGTGCGTGATCCTCACGCAACTGTATCGAAAGTGATGGCCACAAGTCCTCTTAACGTCTCTTTTAGAAGGGCTCTGGTGGATAATAAACTTATAGAGTGGCTTCATCTAGTAGCACGGATCTCGAATGTTGAATTGGTAGATGGCTCAGATTACTTTAAATGGAGCTTAACCAAATCTGGGTTATTTTCTGTTCGCTCGATGTATCTCCACCTCATTGATACACAACCACCTTTTCTTCGTAAGAAGATCTGGAAGATAAAAATTCCTCTAAAAATTAAAATCTTTCTTTGGTTTCTATAAAGGGGTGTCGTCCTAACAAAAGACAACCTTGCTAGAAAAAACTGGAAAGGGAGCCAGAAATGTATTTGTTATATTAGGAATGAGACTATCCGGCACCTATTCCTCGATTGTCCCTTTGCTAGAATGATTTGAAGGATTATCTCTTTTGCTACTAATTTGAACCAATCCAGATCTATCAACCATATGTTTGATAGTTAGCTTATTAATCAGCATAAGCGAATCAAAGGTTTAATCTAGGTTGAGGTGGCTGCCATGTGCTGGGCTATCTGGCGATACCGGAATAATGTTATTTTTAACAAAATAAAAACTAACTCTATTATGCAGGTTATTTTTAGGGGAGCATATTGGTTACGTTTCTGGGCTCAGCTGCAGCGTGACGAGCAAGCCAAGGACGCCCTCTCGTTGATGAGCCAGAAATTAGAGATGATTGTTTTGGAGATTTTAATTAGAGGGTGGAAGCATTTATATTGTTTGCTATAGTATCCTAGTCTATGTATAAGACTCTGGCTTTCTTTTTTTTTATCCGTGACATCTATAATAATTAGCTGTGGACATCCTTCGGATGAGATGCCGGATATTGTTTTATCCGTTATTAAAAAAAAGCTGCTGCTCGCCGATGCTGACGCCGGTGAGCATCAGCTGGTAGGCCCATGGCAGGTCGTCCATCGTGACTAGCGGCGTGAATATGAAGTCGGATGTGTTCTCGGGAGCCCCGAAGGCCAGGAACCCCACGGTGTCCAGTCGGAAGGCAGAGCGGAAGGCGCCACGGTGGTCTGCAGACGTCTGCCCCACAAAGGGACTCCGGCATGCGGCCCATGCCTAGCACGCCGTTGTACTTGCCGAAAGGGCCCTCCTGATGGTCGTGACGACCGCAGCCGAAGTGGAAGTTCTCGACGACGGCTCCTGCACTGAGTGTCAGTGAGTCACTGCTGTACACCCCAATGGTGTTTGCGCTGCTACCATAGTTGATAAAGAATGCACATTCCAAGTTGCCGCTATTGCAACCATTGCCATCGAGGCCAGCAGCCAGGCTCCGGCACTCCTGTGACTCACATGAGATAGTGGTGTAGGTAGAAGACCGGCTCGGATCAAATGGATGGAGCTTCTGTGGGTAGCAGTTGCTAGAGTTGCACGGTTCGCACTGCACCCATGTCAGGTGGTTAGAAGAAGGGTCTGTGACGATGGGCGTGCCCAATCCCCAGTCACAACATACTGTTGCGAGTCATAGGACGAGCCCAGCCATGTCAGGACACTCTGAGTTGAAGCACCATTGCTTTGTTGTCTTGTGCTCATGTACATTCTACTTGTGACGTGCCTGGAGCGCACACGACATTGATAAGACGTTGCGCGAGAGACATATCATCCTTGGTCTGTGTAACAACCCGAAAATCCGATCTACTATTTTTTTTTTGACAAAACCCTGAGTGATGAGTGTGACATGTCATCATA
Organism: Bothriochloa decipiens; assembly: GCA_023333625.1. NCBI lineage: Eukaryota > Viridiplantae > Streptophyta > Magnoliopsida > Poales > Poaceae > Bothriochloa > Bothriochloa decipiens. The sequence goes on along the minus strand of CM041638.1, from coordinate 38,205,995 downwards.
TACCCCTAATTATGTCTTTACCCTAAGCATGACATGCATTAGCATCATAATATAATGTCATGATCAGTGTTTCACATTTTATATTTCAATGTTGCAATAGCTATACTTCAATGTTTCATTAGCTCTCATGTCATGTTGCACTAATATGTGATTTGGGTTTTTATTTGATTTATGTGATGTTTAATTAAAATAAGACCATAATATTTATTTTTATAAATAAATATCAAGGGAATAATACCCTAACAAAATAAGGGCCTAGTATACCCACTACTTTATCATGCAAAATTGGCACATCATATATATATATATATGTATATATAAAAGTATTTGAAAAAAGAAAAAAGGAAAAGAAAATAAAAGAAGAAAAGAAAAGAGGCTTTTGGCCCGAGCCAGCAACCAGCCCAGCTCCGCCGGCCCAGCTCCCTCTCTTTCCCTCTCTCTTTTCCCTCGCGCCCGAGCGGCCCGGCCGGCCCAGCCACTCGCTCGCCCGCTCGCTCACTCGCGCCCCGCACAAGGCGGCCCAGCAAGGCGGCCCGACAAGGCGCCCCGCCGCTTCGCGCCGAAGGAACCGGTCGCTGCCGCTGACGAGCGGGGCCTGTAGTGGGATCCAGCTGTCATGAGCTCCCCACGGTCCCCCCATCGACTGGTCATTCGCCCGACGTCACCCTGCCAGGCGCTGTCCCCCGCGTCGCCCCTCAGCAACCCGCCTCGACCGCTCGATCCAGACCTCCGCCTCATCAACGTGCACAAGCACGCCACCAGGCCCGACCGGCTGACAGCGAGATGCCCGCGGCGCGGCCAAAATTCTCCGGGTGTGCGCACGCACATGCGATGCCGCCGCAGTGAAACTACGCCGCTGTAAAGCATTCTCACACCCAGCCCCCGCTAGCCTCTCTCTCTGACTCCATGGACCCTGACCGAGCCCCAATTGCTGACCTGGACCGTTCCTTGGCCGCTTGATCAAGCTCCCTCGCCGATCACAGTCCGTCGGCCACCTACCTCCGCCGTTTCCCTATAAGAGCAAGACCCCGGCGCCCTAGGGTTCCCAGGCCGCCGCCACCGCTCTGGTGGTGCCCAATTTCACCTCTAGCCGCTCAATTGGAGCAGAAGAAGAGGGTTGGAGGAGAAGGGGGCAGGGAGGAAGGAAGCCGCGGCCGCCAGAGCTGGAGAAGAAGGAGGAGTGCCATCGTGCTGCTGCTGCAGAGCCATTTGGGATGAAGGACTGGAGCTGAATCGTGAGTCGAAGCCAGAGTTGGACCTGTACTGCACCTCCATCCTCGTCCGCATTAGTGAGCACCACCGCCATCGCCCCTTTTCCGCCCCTGACTTCTGCTGCTGGCCATGGCGCTCCGCCTTGGGAGCGCGTAAGCCAAGACCTCCACCGGTCTACCTGGACACACGCACACACACACACGAGACCAGCCGAGCCCTTGGACCACGGCATCAGGCGGATGCCAAACCGGAGCGCCGCCATGTCTACCACTGCGCTGCACACCGACATGACAAGGCCACCTTGCTGCCTCATCGTTGAGCCCTGAGCCTCCTTGACCTTGGATCCGTGCTCGCCTTGATGAGATGGACCCGATGCACACGTTAGCCCCGTGGATGATGCCTCTGATGCCCCGGCGTGAACCACCATGCCAGTGCACCGCTACTCTGGAGCGCCGCCGTGCACCGCCGTGTTCCAACATCTCCGACCGCCGCTGGGAGCAAGAAGATGATGAACATCTCCGCCGTGACGAGCTGCGTCAACTGGATAAGAAGATGGGAGCCGTGGAGCCTCCCTGGGTGCTGTTGCCGTGCACCATGGCTACGCCGGAGCTCCGTCGTGGGAGTTGCTGCCCGCGCGGATTCTGCTATGGGTTTTGGTCACCGCTGGCACCTCGGAGAGACGCTGCGTGACTTCAATCGAGCACCTACGCCCCGAATCGAACTGGGTGTGGCTCGGAGTGAAGAAGCCACCGAGCGCCGCTGCCGTCGAGCCGCTGTCAACCGTGTAGCGCGTCATCGGGAGCCAAGCTGCCACCTTGATGACCACCTTCGGGTTCGCCTTGACGTCCTAAAGCCGTTGGACAAGTTGATGACGCTAGAGAACCACCGTGGCGCCGGGAATCGAGGATTCCTCACCGCCGGTGAGCCCGCGCCATCGGGCGGGAGAAGGCAGAGGAAGGGGATGAGTTGGAGGAATAGCTGGTGGACGCGGAGTTCTTGGACCTGAACCACTGCTAGTGGGGCCAGGAGGGGTCGGTGCACCGCGGACCGGCCAGTGGACCGTATGAACCAGAAGGGCGATGCAGTGGACGCAGTTCACGTAGACCTAAGCCGCTGACAGTGGGCCCAGCAAACACCGAAGCACCGTGGACCAGTGCCCATGGACCGAGCCCAGTTCAAATCCAAAGCAGTGACATGGCAGCACCAGAGCGTGCCACGTGGTGGGCCCGGCCCGGCCCATATCCGGCCTACTCGGCCCAATAACAACCCATTAACGGCCCGTTAACGGCCCAATGGGGCCCACCTGTCAGTTGACCGTTGATCGTTGACTGCTGATGTCAGCAGTGATGTCACTCCGGACCCACCTGTCAGGCCTCTGTTGACCCGGTCAATGCTGACATCAGCATGACATCATCCGCCACGTCAGCCGCTGTGTTGACCCTGTTTGAACCGCGCGTGACACATAGCCCAATCTCGTGCTGCCACGTGTCAGCACCAGATAAATCGGTCATTTTTCTTTTTCAAAAAATGGTTAAATTTTTGAAAATTCATAACTAATTCATACGAGCTCAGAAAATTATGATCCACATATCCAAATTTTCTATAAATTGAGCCCTATCCATCTAAGATATGTTTCAGTGCATTGGATCTTCTATTTTGCATTCATTCTTTGTGCTAATCTATAGGGGTCGCTTCCACGACCATTAATTCTCGTTACAAGCTCGAGCGAGGACAAGTCTGACGACAGTGACTAACAGGAGAAGTCCGATAGCTACGTCAGTGAAGATGCCACACCTCACCCAACCTCGTAGATCCCATTACGCATGGCAAATGTAGTATGGCTAGTGCTATAATTCTTGTTGCTATAATGAATTACCTGTGCTAGGATTAGATGGTAGATTATTACCTGATGAGCCCTACCTTGTTGTAACCTTTCACCTGCTTACCCGCTGTTATGTTAGCCACTTGCTTATCTGCTATATTTATATATATACTTCACTTGCTTACATTTTAATACGACGTGATGAACCCTGGGAAGGCCTGGAGGGTGCCAGGCTGGTGATGTGTGAGTTGATGGATCAGATGGGCATGTGAGCTGATGATGCTATATTTGGATTTGGGGTGGAGCTTACGGCAAGGAGTAGGGTGAGGGTTGAGTCGATCGAGCGAGGATCTACGATGAGCTTTTGGAGCAAGTCTTGCTAGGGAATGGATCTGGACATTCCCACGAGAGGAGCCTGTGGTGGGCTAACTGAGATGTGATGGTGGTCTTTGGGTGTGATCCTCTGAGAGGTGGAGCCCGAGACGAAGGTGCCGTGGTAGCACATTAAAGATAAACCCTGATGAAGATATCCTGGTTTGGTCAAACTTAGGAACTGCTGCGCTGGTATCTAGACCTTAGGAATCTCCTGCTTTCCACTTGCTCTCCATGGGGGGGAGACGGCCGAACCGCTGGATAGATCGATGCACTACTTCTAGGTGAGTAGTGCTAGGGAGGTATATGCATGAGATGGAGCTAACACCCTACCGAGACGATCATGGCACCCCCTTCGGGCGTGGGTATATGGCATGGCATCCTCTACGGGAGCGAATACATGCTCTCTTCATAGTTCCAACGATCCAGAGCTGGATGGTAGAGTGGCATCGTTCTATGGCAGTAGGCGCCCGGAATCTGCCTAGGTGGTGATCAACACCGATGATGGTTATCTAGTAGATTAGTGAAACCTCTGCAGAGTGTATGGTTGATCGATCGATACATATGCCAATTCTTTGGCTATGGAACTTTTCTATGTTCCGCATGCACCGGACTAGTGAGTGGAGTGTTCTACCTTCTCTTGAGTATGATTTCCGGTCGTGAGCCAGGTTAAGGGCTGCGGGCCACTGAGACAAGCCGAGAGGGAGTTGGCTTGTCGACTTGAGTCTGAGATGGTGTTGGAGGAGATGGGATGGTAAGTAAGAGAAGGATGGTGATGGACGTTATGGGTTGGGAATGTGATTAAAACTTGACTATTATATTATTATTTATATACCTAATTGCTGCATAGGAGACCCCAGTTTATAGGTTCCTTTTTGATATATCCATTTTGCATCCAACTTCCACAGAGCAATGCATAGGATGGGAGTGTGGCTAGTACAAATCGTACTGAAAATTTGGTTTCAGGTTCGAGGAGTGAGTACTCTTCTGGGGAGTACAGCGAATGAGGGTTTCGTGCCTACGCTCAAGTTGGATCGAAGATGATAGCTTCCGCACCTTCAAGCTTTTACATTTTATGCTGCATGAACTCTGATTCCGCCAAGTGGTGATGTAATAAGTTATTGTAAACCTCTCTTTTGCACTATTTTGTTCAATGTATGGATTATGGTATTCAACTGTTATCGGGTAATGTGATTTAAATGGTCATATTACACTTTGACTCTGTGGATTTTCCTTCGCGGAAATTGAGGTCATTTCAGTCTGCATGGACGCATAGGGACCGTAACGATTTGCCAATGGCATAGACACACACCCTGACTGTGGAGACTCACTACTGGAAACAACTCCTTTGCCGAGTATCTCGGTCACTCAGCAAAACCACAATTGCACTCGACAAATGTTTTGCTGAGTGTTGCACTCGGCAAAGGGCTCACAACATACCTTTGAACAGCAAAGAGCTCTTTGTTGAGTGTCCTATTTATCGGGCACTCGACAAAGGCTTTGCCGGGTGCTATCCTGGCTCTCGGCAAAAAAATATTACCATGACGGCGGGAACCACGGTAGCGGAGCCTTTGCCGAGAGCCAGACGACGATGGCACTCGGCAAAGGTCTTTGCCGAGTGTTAGCACTCGGCAAAGGTAAAAGGTCATGACGCTCAACAAAGCTAAGACACTCGACAAAGGCCATTCCCATATGTACAGAAATCTCAAGCTTTGCCAAGTGTCATGACCATGACACTCGGCAAAGAGTGCAACACTCGGCAAAGTAGCTATAAACAATTTTTTTTGTTTTTCACATTTTAACCAAACAAACAGAAGATATATATAATATACATCATCACATATATATCGCCATCACCATATATATCATCATCATCAACAACAACAACATAGTCTTTTTTCCCAAGCAAATTGGGGTAGGCTAGAGATGAAACCCACAAGAGACAAGTTACAGAGATATATATCATCAATACCACATATATATTACCAACACAACATATATATCACAAGCACATATATCACAACCATTCATCACTAATATATCACAAGATTAAGCAAAGTTCACAGAGATAGTTCACAACCAAGCTGCTCACGGTGATTGTCGGGGTAGATGAGGCCCAGCTTGCGATCTCGGTGACGACTTTCCGAGGTGAGGAGACACCTCATTCGATCTCGGTGAACCCGTTGTGCGGGAGACATCTCATCCTTGGTTTGCGCGGGCGCATAGCGGCCGTAATGATGCGCCAGTGGCACAGACACGCGCCCTGACTGTGGAGACGTACTCTGCAAACATGGATGGAGGGGTTCCACATTAGTATTCATATCGAGGATTCGACTTTGTTGTTTTCATGGGAATCACAGTTGATAGATCCGATGATACCCCTTGATGTCGAACATGATTCTTCTTATGACGGAAATGATGTTTTTGGCAACACCACTTGTCTGCTTTCCTGAGGGCCTGCTGTTTCAGTTGATTTGGTAATGGCACCTTGACTGCAAATGACGAGTTGGTTCAGAGAGAGGAGCAAAGTAGACGCCATGGTAACAGACTAGTGGAGATACTATGTTCAGTTCTAATATGGACTGTGTTAAATACGGAATGCACCTGATTTGTTTTTTTTTTTTGACAGCGAACATTAATTACGAGGATCAATGGACTTGGTCCACACTTCGAAGTGGAACTAAGATTGCATAGGACTAGTTCAGTGCATTCCCGTTCTGTTTTTTTTTTGGGTGCCGACATCATTTTTGCACATAATCTCTCAAGGTTGAAATAGATTTAATCATTGATCTTGAGAGTAGGTATGATGAACTATCAAGAAGTGTGCAACATTTAATGTGTCAAAAGGTCTCAATGCTTAAACAAACCTAACTTGAGAGAAACAGTTGTCACAAAACTTGCATATGGTGGTTTTAGACCCTCCAAATAGGCATTCAGTAGACTCGCTCCAAAATCATTGATATAAAAGTTGGTTGTTTTAACCTACTTCTAGAAATTCTAAGAAATTTAGGGTTTTCAAATTTCCAGGCCAATTTATGGGCGGAATGCTTGTGCTGATTTAATTTCTCTGTTTGAAAATTCTCTGGTAACCAAAAATTCCAATCAAGTGGAAAAACAGTTGAAGGCCAAAGAAGCTCTCCCGTTGCACTTTTTAGTGAGGATTGTTTAATTCTTGTGGCTGATTGAGAGCAAGAAAGAGAAATCTCATCCTTGAGCTCTTGTGGATTTCATCAATCATTTGGTGAACCATGCGTTAATCTTAGAGGTGAAACCTCAAAGACGGTTAGGTGTTTCCCTGTGCACCCAAAGTTGTGGTTGGCTGCATGGGGTTTGCAAAGATTTGGATTTCACCTCTGCTGTTCAAGAAATCAAGGTAGTGAAGGCCAAGATTAATATTTATCGGTCCTTTTTAGTGAGGATAGTTTGGTTCTAAATATATATATTAAAGGCCTTGTGAATACCATAATAAATTTATAATTTTGAATAAAGGAGAGTTTGAATGCAGGAATTTGACATTTCTAAATGTTTTCTTTTACCTATAGTAAAGTAATTCATATAATCATTTTGTAACCATAGGAAATACAATTTAGGCCAAAAACACAGAATCAAGAAAATCCATTAATATATTTATCTTTAAACTTTTTGTCTCTAGGACATATCAAATTTTCCTAGCAAAGCATTTAGAATTATTTGGCAAAGAAATGTTTTTTCTGAAATGTTTGTCCAAAAATCATTGGGGAAATATAAATGCATATTTAAGATCACGAAAAGAAACAACTGTTCATATTGCAATAAACGATATTCAAACACCTAATTTTGCATATTACTTTTCAATAATCTTGATACTAAAATATTGTAATACCGTATTAACTCCCTGCGCTCGTGATCTCGGCGAAGCATTTCGGTGCGGGGCAGCTCTGTTTTGGTCCCAACATACTGTTGCGAGTCATAGGACGAGCCTAGCCGTGTCGGGAAACTCTGAGTTGAAACGTCATTGCTTTGCTGTGTTATGCTCCTGGACATTCTCCTTGTGATGTGCTTGGTGCGCACACTATCTTGGTGAAGCCGTTGCGCGAGAGACATCTCGTCCTTGGTCTGCACGGGCGCACAGGGACCGTAACGATATGCCAGTGGCACGGACACGCGCCCTGACTGTGGAAACTCTGCAAACATGGATATGGAGAGGTTCCGAATTAGTTTTCATCGAGGTTTGTTCGGCTTTGTTGTTCGTCATGGGAATCACAGCTGATAGATCTGATAATACCCCTGCTTGATGTCGAACATGATTCTTCTAACGACGGAAATGATGTTTTTGGCACCACCACTTGTCTACTTTCCTAAGGGCCTGTTGTTTCAGTTGCTTCGGTAATGACACCTTGACTGCAGATGACGAATTGGTTCAGAGAGAGGAGCAAAAGTATGGACTGTGTTAAATAAGGGATGCACTTGGTTTTTTTTTTTTTTTTTTGATAGCGAAAGTTAATTACAAGGATCGATGGACTTGGTCCACACCTGGAAGTGGAACTGAGATTGCGTAGGACTAGTTCAATGCATCCCCGTTCTTTTTTTTTTTGTCTCGACATCATTTGTGCACATAATCTCTCGAGGTTGAAATAAATTTTAATCTTTGACCTTGAGTGTAGGTCTGATGTACTATCAAGAACAAGTGTGCAACATGTAATGTGTCAAAAGGTCTCAATGCTTAAACTAAACAAACCATTGTATTGTGCTAACTTGAGAGGAACACTTATCACAAAAAAATTGAATATGGTGGTTTTGGCCCTTGTTTTTAAATGTGATGGATACCCTCCAAATAGGCATTCAGCAGATTCCAAAATCATTGATAAAAAGGTGGGTTGTTTTAGCCTACATGTAGAAATTCTAAGAAATTTAGGGTTCTCAAATTCCCAGGCCAATTTATGGGCAGAGTGCAAAAAAATTCCAACCAGGTGCAAAAAACAGCTCTCTGAAGGCCAAAGAAGCTCCACCCTTGCACTTGTGTACAAGTTTGTTATCTTTTACCACAATTACATTACAGTAGTATTTACTTCTCACACGGAATGGTGATTGGCCTTTTATTTATTATCTTTGATCTTCGGCTGCTATGCAACAGCCACGTTTAGACCGCGCGACTACAGAGTATTTTTAATTAAAGCCATTTGAATATTCAATTATCTAATGAATATGGGTAATTGGGTATGGACAAAAGCAGGGAGGGGAAAGCGTGGGTATGCCAGAAATGGGTGTGGGCATGGACAAGCGCGGGTGTGCCCATACCCTTAGTGAGGATTATTTAATTATTGTGGCATCTAAGAGTTTGGCCTTGTGAATACCATAATAAATTTATAATTTGAATAGAGGAGTAGAGTGGAGTTTGAATGCAGGAATTCGATATTTCTAATTTTTTATTTTATCTATAATAAAGTAATTCATATAATCGTTTGTAACCATAGGAAATAGAATTTAGGCCAAAAAAACACGGAATAAGAAAATTTGATTAATATTTTTGTCTTTAAACTTTTTATCTCTTAGGACATGGCAAATTTTCCAAGCTCATCATTTTAGAATTATTTGGCCAAGAAATGTTTGTCCAAAAATAATTAGGAAAACATAAATGCATATTTACGATCACGAAAAGAAACAACTGTTCATATTTGCATTAAAAGATCTCCAAACACGTAAATTTTGCATCTTAGTTTTCAATAATCTTGATATTAAAATATTGTACTACCGTATTAACTCCCTGCGCCCATGATCTCGGCGAAGCATTTCGGTGCGGGGCAGCTCTGTTTTGTTCTCAACCGGTGAGCACGCTAATGGCACGGAGACGTGGTTTGCATGTGAAGTCCCTGCAAAGAGGACCAACATTGGATTTTGATTAGCGTCAGAACTCTGGGCTTTGTACATTATTTGATCGGTCCAAATCCAACACCTCTCAGTGTGGAACATGCTGCTTTTGATGACGACGGCACAAATTCTTTCGGCACTATGGTAAATTTGAGGTGTTGCTGGTGACCTGCAGCTACTGCAAGAGCAATACTACCGTAGCTGCATAGAACTAGAAGGCACAGGAGCAGCGAAGAAGCCATGGCGTGGGATTGATTGACGACTAGTGATGCTTATAGTTCGTCCATCGCTTGGGACTGAGCTCCTGAGGAACAGCGCATCACTAGGAGCTCAAGACTTTGGTCCATCGCTTGCAAGTGAATGCCAAAATAATGTGCCAAATTAACGCGTCCCTTTCTACGCGTCGGAACATGACCTCAATAACATATGTCTGCTTCTATCCTGCCAAAATACTATTATTTGCTTATGCTTCGTTGCTTAGTATTGCTGCCAAATGCATGGCATACACAACCATATATACCCGGTGAGATTTTCTTCTATAAATTAAAGCCTGGTTGTGGATTGCCAGTATATTCAAAAGTTCATCGTTGCCATATTTTCTCGCTATTAGTGATCAAATAGCACCAGAGACCAGGCATTGAGCCAAGTCACATTATCCCTACGAATATGATGAGTAGTATCAATGTCAGCCCTCTATTGCCAATCTGACATCAATGTATGTAGTAGAATTTGACCATAGCCTTTTTGTGTTATTTATAAAAATATGTGGTAACATGAAATCAATTTTGTAGCAAATACTTTTCTTGTGTTTTTGAATAAAAAAGCAATTTTCTCGTTGGGAAGTGCAAATGGTTAAATAGTTGAGTAGAAGTACTAAAAAGTGACACAGAAAAATAACCTTTTAATGGATGGACGATTGGAGACCATAGATGCGTAGATCTCATTAAGTTCAAACTGTTTGACTACTAATATCTTGTTTTCAGAGTTTAGATCAATAAGCTTTAGGTCTTCGAAGATCGAAGGGATAAAAATAAATCTTGTGCAGTGTGCAGCCACTGTTGTAGTTTCTTTTCTTCTTTTTCCTCATACCTTTTCCCCTCCCATAGTCGGCCTCCCCCACTTTTATTCTTCCTTGTGTTTATCCCTTCCACATTCTAACTCTCCATCATAGCTCTGATCTCTCGAAGAATAACCAGAAAGAAACACAAACAGAATAGGTTGATAGACCAACTTTTTCCCTTTCTTTCGTTGTCGTTTGGTCAAAGAGGAAACCCTAGGTGGTAATGCTATGATTACATTCATGCCTTGCATTCTTTTTGAATAAAATGCAGCAAGACTAATAATATGCTTACTTTCATTCTTGTTTACTTATACATTGTATATGGATTTATTTACCATGTCGATGTCGCGAATCATTATGAGGTGACGGCTATTATCTGAGTTCAACTTTGCCAATGATGACATGCTAACCAAAACATAATAGATAATGACACCCATTATAGAATGTACACATCAAGCCAATCATCATGACATGCTCACCAAAACCAAAAGAACAAAACAAAAGACAAGGCTTAAATCGACCATCTCATCCAACTTTGATATTTATGCATTAGCATAGAACACCATAAGGCTCTATCATGTTTCTTGTCACTATGAGATAACGACTGCAGATAGTTACATTATATTTGTTGCATTATTAATTTATGCATGCAGATCATTCATATACATACATATGCATTTCATATGGAGTTAATGGCCAGTCACCATCATAGTGCATTGACTAGTCCGGTACATGGAGTTGCATTAAGAGGTTAGCAACATCCTCCATTGAATTCTTATCATGGTTTATCTTTTGGTTAAAAAATATGTTAATCAACATGTGTATGATATATGTATTTTTATAGCCATTGCTTGCTAAGTTTATCTTACCCCATTATTCTGATTAATTATGAATGCTCTCTTGAAAAGGATGGGATTAGCACAACCTCTTGTAGTTCTTATCCATCACAAAATAATTGTAGAAATCTACAATAATAAAGATAATAGATGTTATCTTTTATATATCTGTATTTTTTATATGTTTATTTATTCTTCCCCTCACGATCATCTTTTGTGTTGGAGTTGCTGAATTTAATAGTTTGGCAACTTTGTAGTGTGCAACATGAATTCTTTTTAGGTTCTTTTGCAAATAGAAAGTGTGGGGAATATGATTGACTGTGTATGAACATGTATCTATTATTTATATGATACTATGCTCGTCGAGGTTTTTCTTCGGTGGATTGGCTCCCGTTATGTGCAATCTACCTATTATATTTTGACATATAGTATTTGTGAATTTTTGTGTCCCTTGTCCTATATGTTGGTGTGGTGTTGTTTAATCCTAAACATAGGACGGTGTAGGAAATTCTCCATAAGGTATGTGGAAATCTTGCACTAGTCATGGAGATGTGTTGAAAGTATCTTAACTCCAAGTAGTTATGAGGGTTACATGCTGCCATGTGCATTTGTAGAGAGCATAATAGCTCCTACTATCCAATCATGACAACCTATAGATCGAGTTCTATGAAATGACTATCTGCTATAAGTTTCCTTAAACTTGATGACTTGATTTTGAGAAGGTTTAGACTTAACTAAGTGGAGTAGTATATGACCTTTACTTAGAATGTAAAGTTTGTGTTTGTAAGATCGACCATCAGTTTGTTGATAATGATGGTTTATTTTACAAAAGTTACATTGAATGTCTATGTTATGACAATAGTCTTATGGATGCATAAATAGAAAAGTTGGACGAGATGGTCAATTTAAGCGTAGTCTTTGTTTTTATTTGGTTTGGTGGGCATGTCATGTTTGGCTTGATGTGTACCTTCTTTCGAGGTTGTCATTATCTCCCTTGACCCGTTAGGTACTGTGGATGTTGTCTAGTTGTTTAATTTGTTGTTTTCTATCTTCAAATCTATGATATATTATTTTCACCTTGTATACATTCTTTTGGCGAACAGGTCCACTTGTGCGGTATTGGTGGTTTTGGTTTTACGTGTTTGCATGTAATTTCAAATTGAGATGTACCATGTTCAACCTAGATTCAATAAGTTTTAGGTGATGTGCTTTGTTGGTGTCTTAGTTTCACATATGCCTTGACTAGAAGTATTAATGAGTGGCAAGATGATTTTTTTACTCGGATGGGCGATCGAAGACCATAGATGCGTAGGTCTCATTGAGTGCAAAATATTTGACTACGAATATATTTGTATTCATGGTTTAGATCAATAAGATTTAAGTCTTGCAAGATCCAAGGGATAAGAATAAATCTTGTGAACAACATAGGTAATGAAGTGTGCGTCCACTGTTGAAGTTTTTGTCCTTGTGCCTTTCCCTTCCCGCAGTCGGCCTCCCTCTCTCTATTCCTTGTGTTCCTCCCATCCATAGTCTGACTCTCCTTCATAGCTCTTCTCAGTTGCTTAAAAAATAACTAGAAAGAGATGCAATACGGAACTGGTGGAGCGGATCAGCAGGGGTGGATAGATCAACTTTTCCCCTTTGTTTTCCTTGTGTTTGGTCAAAGAGATATGATTATATTCATGCCTTGCATTCTTTTTGAATAATGGTTATAAATATATTTATGCCTTGCATTGTTTTGAATAAAATGCAACAAGACTAATAATATGCTTAACTTTCATTCTATTTACTTATACATTGTGTATGAATTTATTTACCATGTCAATTTCATGAGTCCACTATGTGGTGATGGTCGAAAATTATATTTGTATTACCTGAGTTCAACTTTGACAATAATGACATGCTAACCAGAACTTAATAGATAATGACATCCACTATATAGAACGTACACATGAAGCCAATCATCATGACATGCTCACCAAAACCAAAAGAACAAAAACAAAAGATAAGACTTAATATAAATCAACCATCTCATCCAGTTTTGCTATTTATGCTTTATACTAGAACACAATAAGACACTATCATCATAACATAGATAATCAGTGTAACTTTTGCAAAAGAAACCATCATTATCATGGGCTATTGCATAAATAGCAAAGTTGGACAAGATGGTCAATTGTAAGCATAGAATTTTTTATTTATTTTGGTGAGCATGTCATGATTTGCTTGATGTGTGTGTCCTATAGTAGGTGTCATTGTCTATTGTGTTTTGGTGAGCACGTCATGGTATTGGCAAAGTTGATCTCGGGTACTAAAATTATAATGCAATAATCTTCAACTGTCATCTCACAGCGACCAACTTGACATCGACATGATAAATAATCCAAACCCAATGTTTAACTAAAGAAGAATAGAAGTAACCATATTATTAGTCTTGCTGCATTTATTCAAAAAGAATTCAAAACATAGATATAATCATAGCATTGGCTAGACCCCTATTTTACTTGCCTAAAAGCTAAATGATAATATAAACTACACTAGGCACATCAGAGCATTACCACTAAGGGTCTCCTCTTTGGCCAAACAACGAGAAAAACAAAGAGGAAAAGCTGATCTATAAAGATTCATTGATCCTCTCCATATGCTCGTTCCATTTTGCATCTCCTTCTATTGATTCTTCAAACAATTTAGAAGAGCTATGAACGAGAGTTGGACGGTGGAAGGGAGGAGCCCAGGAATAGAGAGGGGGAGTGCAACCATGGGAGGGGAAAAGGCATGAGGAAAGAGAAAAAATACTTCTACGGTAGCCACATGATGTAGGGCCTACATCACTATTCACAAAACTTATATTTATCCCTTCAATCTTCCAAGAGCTAATGCTTATTAAATCGGAATACAACATATGATAAATAGTCAAACAATTTGCACTCAATGAGATCAACACATCTATAGTCTCGGATCGTCCATCCGAGCAATATGGAGCAAAAAGTCATTCTTTTGCCACTCATTAAAACTTCTTGTCAACTAATTAACCATTTGCGCCTCCCAACAAGGAAAATTTCTTTGCTACAAAATTCACTCCATTAATTAAACCGCATGAAGAATCAATTTATTAATATATGAAACCAAATATTTTATAAATAAATTTAAAAGGCTATGGTCAAATTCTGAGGTATTACATAGCTTTCAGATTGGCAATAGATGGCTGACATTGGTACTCCTCACCGTATAGGGATAATATGACATGCCTCAATGCTCGGTCACTAGTGCTATTTGATCACTAATAGAGAGAAAATATGGCAATTCACATTAATACTTCCGAATTAGATAGTGGCAATCCATAACCAGGCTTTAATTTATAGAAGAAAATCTTGTGTATGCCATACACATTTGGCAGCAGTACGAAGCGATGAAGCATAAGCAAATAGGAAAATGAGAAGCACCACTGAAGCAGACATATATATTATCAAAGTCAGCTCCCGACAAGTAGAAAGGGCCGAGTTAATTTGTCACATTATTTTGGCATTCACTTGCAAGCGATGGACCGAAGTCTTCATCAGCTCCTAGTGATGTTCCTCAGGAGCTCACCTCTCCCATCTCCTACTTAAGTCTCTCATGGACGAACGATACAAGCATCAGTAGTCGTCAATCAATTCCACGCTATGGCTTCTTCGCTGCTCCTGTCCCTGCTAGTTCTATGCACTCACGGCAGTATTGCTCTTGCAGTAGCTGCAGGTTATCAGCAATACAAATTTACGGTAGTGTCGACAGCATTAGTAGAGTCATCACGAAAAGCAGCATGTTCTACACTGAGAGGTATTGGATTTAGACCAATAAAATAATGCACAGGGCCCAAATTTCTGACGCTAATAAACAAGTCCAATGTTCATCCTGTTTGCAGGGACTTCAGATGCAAACCACGTCTCTGCCACTAGCGCAACGGAATGGGCCGTGCTCACCCGTTCTGACCAAAACAGAGCTGCCCCACGCTGAAATGCTTCGCCGAGATCATGAGCGCAGGGAGTTAATACGGTAGAATAATATTTTAGTATCAAGATTATCGAAAACTAAGATGCAAATTTTACGTGTTTGAAGTTCTTTTAATGCAATATGAATAATTCTTCATTTATATTTCCCCAATGATTTTTGGACAAACATTTCAAAAAACATTTCTTGTCCAAATAATTATAAAATGATGACCTAGGAATTTGGCATGTCGAAGCAGACAATACGTTTGAGGATAAAAATATTAATGGAATTTTTCTTTGAGTATTTTTATATGAATTAATTTATTGTAGAAAAAAGACACTAAATGAAGACTTCCTACATTCAAAATCTAGTCTACTTCTCTATTCGAATTTGTAGATTGATTATGGTATTCACAAGGTCTTCAATATACATTTTCAGAACCAAACTACTTATGCTCACTAAAGGACCGGTAAATATCGACCTTGGCCTTCACTACCTTGATATCTTCACTTGCTGAGGTGGAATCCAAACCTTTGCGAAATCCACAATCATATTTCTTAGAATTAAATCAGCACGAGCACAATTGTCCATGGAATTCGAAAACCTAAAATTTCATAGAATTTCTAGAAGAACTTTGCTAAAACAACACATTTTATTACTCCGAATTTCTACTGAATGCTTGCAGGGTATCCATCACATCTAAAAACAAGGTCCAAAAACCACCATATGCAAGTGTCGTGACAAGTGTTTCTCTCAAGTTAGCACAATACAAGGGTTTAGTGTAAGCACTGAGACCTTTTGACACATTAAATGTTGCACATGTCTTAATAGTACATCATACCTACGCTCAAGATCAAAGATTTAAAATATATTTCAACCTTGAGAGATTATGTGCACAAATGATGTCGAGATAAAAAAAACAGACAGAACGGGAATGTGTTGAACTAGTCCTACGCAAGCTCAGATCCTCGTAATTAATGTTCGCTATCCAAAATAAATAAATAAACCAAGTGCATCCCTTATTTAACACACTACACAGTAAAAGGGAACATAGTATCTCACTCATCTGTGCTCCTACTCGTGATATGCAGTCAAGGGGGCATTACCGGAGCAACTGAAAGAACAAGCCCGAAAAGAAGACAAGTGGTGGTGCCAAACACATCATTTCAGTCACCAGAACAATCGTGTTCGACATCAATGGGTATCATCAGATCTATCAACCATAATTCCCATGACGAACAAAGCCGGATCCTCGATGAATACTAATCCAAAACCTCTCCATACACGTCTGTAGGGTCTCCACAGTCAGGGCGCATGTCTGTGCCACTGGCGCATCGGTGCAGTCCCTGTGCGCCCGTGCAGACCAAGGACCAGATGTCTCTCACACAACGGCTTCACCGAGATCGTGTGCGCACCAAGTACATCACAAGGAGAATGTCCAGGAGCACAAAACAGCAGAGCAATGGCGCTTCAAGTGAGAGCGTCCTAACTCGCAACAATACGTTGTGACTGTGGGTTTGGGCACGGCCGCCATCCCACAGACCCTTCTCCTGACCACCGAGAGCGACCTGACGTGGGTTCAGTGCAAGCCATGCAACTGTTACCCCCAGAAGCTCCATCCATTTGATCCGAGCAGGTCATCTACCTACACCACTATCCCTTGTGACTCCAAGAGTGCAGGGATCTGGCTGCAGGCCTTGATGGCCATGGCTGCACCAGTGGCAATAGGGAATGCGCATTCCATATCTACTATGGAAGCAGCGAAAAAATGACCAGGGTGTACAGCAGTGACTCACTGACCCTTAGTGCAGGAGCCGCCTTCCGGAGCGCCATGGCAGAGTACCCCCTCGCGCCGCCTGAGGGACACCTCGACACGTGCTACAACTTCACAGGGTACGGCAGCGTCGCCATGCCGACCGTGTCGCTGACATTCAGCGGCGGCGCCACCGTCGACCTCGACGCTTCTTCTGGGGTCCTCCTGGATGGATGCCTCGCGTTCTCGTCAAATGCCGGGGACCAATACGCTGGTGTCATCGGCAGCGTGACTCAGCGAACCATCGAGGTTCTCTATGACATGCCAGGTGGAAAGGTTGGGTTCTGGACGGGCGCTTGCTGACTGGAGGATCTGCTGGCCACGCTACTTGGTCTTGGAAAGCCCTGTTTCTAGATGTATATATACTAGGTAGTTCGGGCCGTGCCCGCATGTATAGATATGTTTGCCCATCTTTGTTGTGTAACCTTTGTCGCGGAGTATCAGTCTATATAGGGATGCACTGGTGTGTGCGTCTGTTGTGGTTTGTTTTGTATATGATTGTAATATATGTCCTCTTGTATATACAGGTTCAAGATTGTATCTATAGAAGTATCAATCAGAAATTGGCTGGCACAGAATTACATAAGCATGTCAACATAAGGTCTGCTAATCAATTGGGCATGGAAGCAGTAGCTTCTGCGAGGCAGCCAGGTAGGTATAGCAACAGAATACTGCTAGCCTGTACACAGAAGTGTTTTGAGCCAAAGATGCAAGAGGGTAAACTGGAGTTGTATAACTGAAAAAAAACTCAAGAATTGATGCGTCAGCACAAAGAAATCAGCGTTAAAGCCGGAGGCATCTCCTCGCAACATCGACATGAATGGGTAATCTAGATATGCATGTCTTTCTGAAACAGATGTATCGTAGCAATAATAACCAGTCAACGTACCTATGGTAGATGAATTCCAGAGGTAAGAATAGATCGAAAGATGACAGGATCAGAGCCAGGTCAACTGTTTGATCGATCTGGCTGGGTTAGATCACGGTCAGGTACTGATCTATCATTATGCAAGGATACATGATATGACATGAGCCATGTTCTGCTGCATGATAACCCAGAATAAGTATATCTATCAAAATGCATGACCCCTATATCAGAGATTGAATATTTCTATGAACAATAGGGGATAGAAAATATGAATCAACTATTTCTATGAAGAATAGGGGATAGAAAATAAGAATCAACAAACTATGCAATGTCATATACCTCCAGACCAAACCTTGAAAGATTGATTTGCTCTCAGTTGCTTCACTGCACATTGATCTGGACACAATATATCTCCCATCCCATCCCTGACCTGTAAAAAGCAATGATGGTTATTAGGCGAACTTTTGCAGTCTCAACTGAATAGTTCTTGCATCACAATATATTAACATGGATTCTTATAATTCAGTAAATGAACAAAATTTCCCTTTCCAAAGTGACGTGCTGTCAAGATAATATCTTAGGATAAAATGGACAATATTGCTGCAGTCAAAAATAACAATGCACCCGGGCACGGCATCTACGCGCATAAAGAAACTTTAGTCCAAACTTAAATAGCAGGACTTCCTAATAAAACTGTAAAAACACCATTAATCTAGCATTCTCATTATTGAAAGAAGAAAAGTGGAGAGTATGACCAGCGTGTGGTTCGGTTGTGAATCGAGATTGTCCACATCTCCATCTGGCGAGGTATGACGATGGGCGCTTCGGCCCCAGGCCTGCTGGCGGCCCAAGCTCCTTGGCCATCACCGTCTCTCCGTCACGGATCCGCCGCCGCAGCCGCCGGCACGGCATGGTACCACATCCACATGTGCCCTGGCGCTGGGCAAGAGAGCAAGAGGCGACAAAGGTCCGCCGGCGGCGATGACAGAAATCCGAACGGAGGAGGGAGATACACACGCAAAGTTTTGTACTGCAATGCCGCAGCATTTTCTGGTGTCTCTCTATTCATTATAAAGGAAATACATGCATCCATACATGGTTACAAACTAACTGAGACAATCACGGCATACCCACAATCGGTTGTTGCCATCCCAACAGCCAAGGCATACCGCCTGCCATGCTTAGTCACTAATCAGTCTAAGCTACCAAATATAGTTAGCGGGTGCTCAGGGTTTATTCCAACAATCTCCTCCTAAGCCCTTGAGCAACTACTCTAACTTCTTCATGCCGATCCCATCACGGAGTTCTTGAAACCTGCTTCGACCAAGCGCCTTTGTCAGGATGTCGCCCAGCTGAAGCTCAGTGCCGACAAACTCTATGTCGATCAGCCTTCTGTCCCAACACTCCCGGATGAAGTGAAATTTTACATCAATGTGTTTACTCCGGTCGTGATGAACAGGATTCTTCATCAGTGCGATAGCGGACTTGTTGTCCACCTTGAGCTTTGGTGCGTGGACAGCTCCTCCGATGAGCTCTGCTAGCAGACGCGCTAGCCAGACTCCTTCGCACGCAGCTCCGGCCGCCGCTATGTACTCTGCTTCGCAAGACGATAGGGCGACGACCTTCTGTTTCGACGATTGCCAAGCAATCGGACCTCCGCCCAGGAAGAAGATGAGACCGCTAGTGCTCTTGCGATCATTCACGTCCCCAGCAAGGTCACTGTCTGAGTAGCCTGTCAGCTGGGGCGCTGAACCCTTCCTTCCTGCCGGTCGGTAGTGCAAACCCCAGTGCACCGTGCCTGCCACATAACGAAGTACTCGCTTCACGGCTGCAAGATGCTCCTGTCGCGGCGCCTCCATGAACCTGCTGAGGTACCCAACAACGTATGCTAGGTCCGGCCTTGAGTTGCATAGGTACCTCAAGCTACCGATGAGGCTGCGATACTCGGTGGCATCAACAGCCGGCGTCGTACCTTCCTTCAGGAGCTTCAGCTTCATCTCCATAGGCGTGGCGCTGGCATTGCACCCCATCAGTCCGCCCTTCTCAAGGATCTTGGCGGCGTAGGCACTCTGCCGCAGTGTGATGCCGTGAGCTCCTTGGGTGACCTCGAGCCCAAGGTAGTAGGACAAGAGCCCAAGGTCACTCATGCGAAAGGTGCGCAGCATCTGTCCCTTGAACTTCTTGACGGCGTCGGCATCACCACCCGTGATAATGAGATCGTCGACATACACACCCACGATCAGGCGCCCTGTGCTCTTGCCACGGGTATACATGCCGTGCTCGTCGACGCAGCGAGTGAAGCCGAGACCGAGCAGAGCAGCGTCGAGCTTCTGGTTCCACGCCCTTGGGGCTTGGCGAAGCCCGTACAGAGCCTTCCGGAGGCGCAGCACCTTGTGCTTGTTCTTGCTGTCGACAAATCCGGGAGGTTGCTGGACGTAGACTTCCTCCTGGAGTTCGCCGTTTAGGAACGCCGATTTGACGTCCATGTGGTGGACGCCCCAGCCGAAGTGAGCAGCAATGGCAAGAAGCAGTCGGACTGACTCCAGCCGAGCGACGGGGGCGAACACTTCTTCAAAGTCGATCCCGGGGCGCTGCACGTACCCCTTGGCCACGAGGCGCGCCTTGTACTTGACGATGGCGCCATTCTCGTCACGCTTCACTTTGTACACCCATTTTAGGCCGATGGCGTGTTGGTCCCGTGGGAGATCAGCCAGCGACCATGTGTTGTTGTCGCGGATGGACTGGAGCTCCTCCTCCATCGCCGCGTTCCAGTTAGGATCGCCGTTGGCATCCTTGAACGACTTGGGCTCCTCCACACTGACATTGTGTAGTTCAGCTTCCTCGACGTCGCGGTGAGCATGCCCGGGCACGGTGTTGGTGCCCAGAATATTCTGGAGCGTCCTGTACCGGTGCTCTAGGTCTTCGTCGTCATCGGCGTCGAGGTTCGGGTCGTCATTCAGCGGCGTCGCGTATTCCACTCGAGGAGGTGAACCTCGAGCAGAGCCTCGAGCAGGTGAGCCTCGAGCAGAGCCTCGAGCAGGTGAGGCCCCTCGAGCAGAGCCTCGAGAGCCTCGAGCAGAGCCTCGAGCAGGCGAGGCCCCTCGAGCAGGCGAGGCCCCTCGAGCAGAGCCTCGAACAGGCGAGGCCCCTCGAGCAGAGCCTCGAGCAGGCGAGGCCCCTCGAGCAGAGCCTCGAGTAGGTGAGGCCCCCTCTCGAGCGGACGTGGGCGATGAAGAACCAGGCACGGTCGATGTCGAGGGTGCTGGTGGCTGGTGACACAGCTCATACTCCTCCTCGATGATGAATGGCACCGAACTGCCACTCGCCGCGGCGCTCCCCCAGTCCCAGTGCGCGTTCTCGTCAAACACGACATCGCGCGCGACCCGGACACGCTCCGTGGCGGGGTCATAGAAGCGGTACGCTTTCGCTCCATCTTCGTAGCCGATGAAGACTACCTTCTGGCCGCGATCCTCCAGCTTGCTTGGATGCGGTCGAAGACGCTTGATGTAGGCGACACACCCAAACACTCTGAGGAAATGCACGGGTGGCTTCTTCCCGTACCAGGCCTGGTACGGTGTCTGGCCGTCGAGGGCGGCCGTTGGCGACCGGTTGAGGAGGTACACTGCTGTGTGCACCGCCTCTCCCCAGAAGAAGCCTGGCATGCTCCGCGCGCGAAGGATGCTCCGCGCCGTGTTCACGACCATCTGGTTCCTCCTCTCCACGACGCCATTCTGTTGCGGAGTGTGCGGCGCGGAGTGTTGTCGAAGGATTCCCTCGCTGGCGCAGTACTCGCCGAACTGCACCGAGGTGAATTCGCCTCCGTTGTCGGTGCGGAGGACCTTGAGCTTCTTGCCAGTCTCGCGTTCCACCTTCGCCTGGAACGTCATGATGGCCGCTTGTGCGTCGGCCTTCGAGCGCAGCAGGATGAGCCACATGTACCGGCTCATGTCATCGACCAGCAGGAGGAAGTAGGTGTTCCCAGCCGGTGTGGACGGAGTAATCGGCCCGCAGAGATCTGCGTGGACCAGCTCGAGCTGCTCCTTCGCCCGGTATTTGGCAGCCTGCGGGAACGGCGTTCTCTTCTGCTTGGCAAGAACGCAGTCCTCGCAGACTTGCTCGATGTGGTCGATCGCCGGTAATCCCTTCACCATCTTGCCCCGGCTCAGCTTCCTCAGAGACTGGAAACTGAGATGCCCATACCTCTCGTGCCACTTCCAGGCGACGTCGCCGACACGCGCGGTGAGGCACACCGGGGCGGCGATGTTCATGTCGAGGTAGTAGAGGCGGCTTGGGGATCGGTGAACTTTGGCGAGCAGGAGTTGTTGTAGATCGAAGATGCGGAGGATGCCTTCTTCGATGGCGACCTTGTACCCGCTCTCGTCCATCTGGCCGAGGCTCACGATGTTGGTGGTGAGCCGCGGGATGAAGTAGACTCCGTCGAGCCGGCGGTGTTCGCCGGATCTGAGGGCGAAGAGGACGGTGCCCTTCCCCTCGATGTTGACCACCGACCCGTCGCCGAACTTGACGGTGCCGGTCACGCTGCTGTCGAGCTCGGAGAAGACACGACGCGAACCCGTCATGTGGTTCGTCGCACCGGTGTCGAGGACCCATCGGCAGGGCCCCTCTGCCTCCTTCTCCTCCTCTCTGAGGTGGAGCAAGACCTTTGGCTCGTCGAGTTGGACGCGCTGCAGCGGGTCGACGGTGCGCGGCGACGGCGGCAGCGAGGAGCCTCGAGCATATCCTCGAGCAGGTGAGGCCTCTCGAGCAGAACCTCGAGCTGGTGAGGCCTCTCGAGCAGACCCTCGAGTAGGTGAGGCGTCTCGAGCAGACCCTCGAGCCGGTGACCCTTGAGTAGGTGAGGCTCGAGCCGAGCCTCGAGCATGTGAGCCTCGAGCATGTGAGGCTCGAGTAGGTGAGGCTCGAGAAGGTGAGCCTCGAGCCGGCGAGTGGGGAACGGATGCGCGTGACGCGGTTACCTCAGACTCGACGGAGATGTACATGAGGGCTCGATCCTCTTCCTCCTCGACCTGGGCCACATAAGCCGTGGCCTTCTTCTTCTTGCCACGGCAGTCTCTGGCCCAATGGCCTTTCTTCCCGCAATTGTTGCAGAGGGTTCCGGGCGGAGGCTTGCCACCGCCAGCGATCCCGGCGCCGGCGTTCTGGCCGTCTTGGCCGTTTCGCGCCGTGGAACCTGCACCGCCACGAACGCGTCCGCGCCCTTGGCGCTTCCCGCGACCGCTGGAGCTGCCGCTGCCACCGGTGCTCTCCTGCTCGCGGCGGGCCTTACGACGTGCCTCCCACTCGTCTTCGCAGAGCAGGAGCCGCCCCATGCCGTCCGTGATTTCCTTCGGCTTACTGCGTTCCTCGAACACGCGCAGCCTCCCGACGACCTCCTCGATCGAGACCGTGTCCAACTCGAGGAACATCTCGAGGGAGACTGCAGCCTGGGAGAGACGATCCGGAACGACCTGCAACAATTTCTTGACTACCTCGGCGTCCGTGATCTTGTCACCGAGCGTCCGGAGGTTTGTGGCGAGCGTCGTGATGCGCGTGCCGAACTCGGTGACGCTCTCGCCTTCCTTGAAGGAGAGGTTCCCGAATTCCCGACGAAGCTGCTGCGCGCTGGCGTCGCGAGAGCGTGCGTCCCCGATGCGCAGCGCCTTGACCGCATCCCAAGCCTGCTTCACAGTCGGCTTTCGGCCGAGGGTGGTCCACATCTCGGAGGGAACTGAGCGCAACAGCCCGGCCATTGCCTGGCGATCGGCGTGGTACTCGTCGTCGTCGGGATCTTCGTCGATGCCGATGTCGACGGCGTCCCAGACGCGGAGCGTCTGGAAATTCACTTCCATCACCAGCGCCCACTCTGGATAATTCGTCCGTGTGAGCATCGGCCACGCGACGTTCGCAGACGAACGCTCGATGACGCGCTCCACGATCCGTGAGCCGGAGCGGTGACGCGAGTGGCGACCCGTCGAGCGTCCACGACGACGCGGCGGCGACCGCGACGGCTTGATCTTCTCCTCGTTGCCGTAGCCATTGGAAGGAGACCGCGAGGCCATGGCGACGACGGCAACCTAGCTCCGATGCCAATTGACAGAAATCCGAACGGAGGAGGAAGATACACACGCAAAGTTTTGTACTGCAATGCCGCAGCATTTTCTGGTGTCTCTCTATTCATTATAAAGGAAATACATGCATCCATACATGGTTACAAACTAACTGAGACAATCACGGCATACCCACAATCGGTTGTTGCCATCCCAACAGCCAAGGCATACCGCCTGCCATGCTTAGTCACTAATCAGTCTAAGCTACCAAATATAGTTAGCGGGTGCTCAGGGTTTATTCCAACAGGCGACGTCTGCACACTGGAGAGAGGACAAAGCGGGGGCGGCGAATGCGAGGCACCCGGGCAACTACACACGCCGCGGCTGGTGGAGAGGAACTGAGGAAGAGAACCAAGAGGAGGAGGCCAACGATGGGCCTTGGAACCACAGAAGCCCAAAAGGAGGGCTGCACACGCACGAATCTTAAGCTGAATAAAAAAATATACCATTTTTTCTAAAAAAAAAGCTGAATATATACCATTTCCTCAAAAAAAAAGCAGAATAAATTTTAGTGACATTTTCCCACCAGCGAGAGTAAGGCATCGGCATAGGCATCGGCATCGGCGTCGGCGTCGGCGATCGGCTTTTCCCCGCAAGCACTGTTGTGTCGCCGGGAGCATGTTCGCACTTCGCAGGTCTGGACTCCGTCTCTCCATGTCTGTTTAGATTGCATCAATGTTCTTCTAATTTATCACCTTGTCTTGGAATTGCACTTTACAGGCAAGCTCTGCAGTTAGAGCATAGAAATGGGAAAAGCTCCTGGAACAGCGCGCAGCAGCAGTGTCTAGAGCTTGCCGTGGTAGAGCCGTGGCATGGGCGAAGGACGTGTCGAAGGTTGGCGAGGTGGAAACGCTACTGGCGAGCAGCTTCTAGGATGGCGACAACACGACACTCGACGAGGGGTTGCGTTGCTCGGCGAGGAAGGAGACGGAGCGGCGCATGCCGAGGATGGCGACGGGATGGCATAGGTGCACTGCATCGGTGAAGACACGGCGGCGGCAATTTTGCCTATCCACAGGAGCTCTTGGCACTAGCAGTTGTGTGGGCTACCATGAGACTTGCCATTGTATGCCAGCAATCGGCACCCTGGACCCCTCAGGCTCACCGGCAGGCTCGCCTAATGGTCCACCTCTTCCTCGGCCCAGAAGACTCTGTTGGCCCAACCCACGCTACGTCGGTCCAACCTGGTGAAACTTTTATTGTGGGATAATTATTGTATGTTTGAATTATGGTAAAAATTTCATACTTATTAGATCATGTATAACTTAGTTATAGATTTATTTTGATTTAACATGCATAAACTAAAAAGTTATAACTAAGTTATATGACATCTAATGAGTATAAAATTTTTATAATACCTCAAGTATAAATAATTAGCCCACCATAAAAATTTCATCACAATTGGACTAAAGAAACTTTATCTATTAATTATTCTAATTAATTATAGAAAACCATAACTCTAAAGTTAAAACAAAAACTTTATACAAAAGCATATCATATTATATATTCATCGTGTGGATCTACTTATCTAGACCAACAAAAATAGATTTTTTATTTTATGATTTTTTATAATTTACTATGATTTTTCAAGAACTCAGCCAAAATAAATAAAAAATAAAAAAGACAAAGCCGCCATCAAAACCGCTCATAACAATGCTAAAGACGTAATTTCTATAGTTTCAATAGTTGAAGGATGTGTTTTGTCCGATTTTAAAATTCAGGGATTAAAATTAGACTTTTGCGACAGTCGAGGGATCGAAACTCGACTTTTTCCAACCTGAAAAGCATAGATGTGCTATATGTAATGTGAGAGGGCGAGTGGATGCACGACCGTGGGCCCAAAGAGAAGGACAGCAGCGCGTTCGGGTGTGCGGCGGCCCTGCCCACGCCGTCCCGGAACCGGAGCGGGTTCAACTCGCCGGCGTCCACGCCCCACACCTCCTCGTCGTGGTGGAGCATCAGGAACGGGATCGACAGTTGCGTGCCCTTGGGCACCTTCACGCCGCAGAGGTCCGCGTCCGCCGTCGCCCGCCTGTCGATAGTGATGACAGGGCCGTACAACCGGAGTGTCTCTTGCAACACCATCGTCATCTGCAAATTATTGAACGACAACCACGGCACCGTTGATTTAATCACAGTAGTCGATCTTGTACTTCTCGTTCATGGTCGGTACTTACCAGCTTGAGCTTGTTGAGGGCGTCGCCGTTGAGAGGCACTTGGGCACCGCCGCACTCGCGGAGCACCTCCTCCCTGAGCCGCTGCTGCCACTCGGGGTGGGTGCCGAGGAGGAACATGGTCCAGGTGAGGAGGTGCGCGGTTGTGTCCTGGCCGGCGAAGAAGAACAACTTGCCCTCCTCGATGATCTCGTCCATGCTCAAGGCCTGCTGCGTCTTGCCGTCGTCGTCGACAGCGTTGTTGGCCTCCAACATGAGGCCGAGCAGGTCGCTGCCGTAGCCCCTGGATTCCTTAGCTGAGGCCAAGCGCTCCTCGATGATGGCCATGAGCGTGTCCCGCATGGTGCGCTCGAGCTGCCACCGGCGCACGTTGGCCTTGGTCGGCACGTGTTCCATGCCCGGGACACGCACGACGACGTTGTTGGTGGAGGCGAAGGCCATAAGCAGCTCCCGTTGCGCCAGGAACACCTCCTTCCCCCGCCTGTAGCTGCTCCCGAATGCTGTGTGCGAGATGACGTCGGCGGTTAGCTCCGAGAACCGCTGCCCGACCTCCACCGTTGCCTCCCCGTTCCTCGACTCCACAGCGCGCGCCTCCCAGTCCCCGATCTCCTCGGCCGCGCACGCCGCCATCGCCGCCGTCATCGACTTGAGCCTGTCCATGGCGAACGCCGGGTTCACGACGCGTCGTTGGCGCACCCAGTCGTCGCCCTTGGTGAAGACCAGGCCCATGCCCATGACCGCCTTGAGTGCGGGGCTCGGGTCCTGGTTCACGTACAGCCCGGCCTTGTCCGAGAGGATCCGCTTCACCATGGCGAGGTCGCCCACCCACAGCCTTGGCGTTGAGCCGGTCCACGACACGAACACCTTGCCGTAGAGCGACGCCCACGTCTGCACGTGCGGCATCACGCGGGCGACGATGTCGTTGGAGCTCCACTCCAGAGCCTCGCCGCTCGCCGCCGCCAGCATCGCCCGCGCTTCCCGGTTGTTGCCCACGTAGAAGCGGTACGGCGGGCCCCGGACACCCTGCCGCGCGAACGCCCGTGCCACGGCGTACGGCCGCAACAACTGGCGCACCAGAGCCGCCCACAGCAACGGGACCAGCGCCGCGGCGAGCGTAGCGAGGACCACTCCCATGTCGCTGCCGCCGCTCATCTCGACCCCTCCAATGGCACTGCCGCTAGTTGCTGCACTGTGCTATACCACGCCGTTCAGATTTCGCCGGTGTTGCGGATATATATATATATGCAGCGGCAGCACAGCTTGGACATCTCTGGTCCATCGATGTCGATGTCGATGTCGGCCGGTTCACGGAAGAAAGGGCGTGCAAAACGTGCGATTGCGATCTTGCTGAATGCTGACGGACGGTTGCTGAGTGCAAAAAACAGTGTGGTTTGACTGGTTATTAGCTATAGTAGCACACTAGCACCTCAGCCAAGCTCCTGAGATGCAAAATCAGCCCCTCAACCAGGCCTTCAAGGAGCGAGGTTTCCTTCCATTAAAATTTGTTCAAAATGATTCAAATCGGGCTTGGGCTTGCACCCAGAGGGCAATTTGTTGTGCTACTTAAAAGATGTCTATATGACTGTGTATGTCTATATGTATGCTTGTTTATTGTCTATATCAAATTGTGCAACTACTTTGAAATTGCACTTAGGAATTTTGAACAAAGTTTGTAATTTTATATTTATATTTCCTGCTATAGCGCAAATCATTTAAATCATCTAGTGGCCAAACAGAGGCTGACCGATCATTTAGCATTTAGCGTCTAAGATAGCACTGATCCAAAGTGACATCAAGGTACTCTATACCAATTTGGTGAACAGATCAAAATGTGGATATCACATCAAAAGGTAGACCCTAGAAATTAAAGACTGTGTTCACACTAAGCAAATTTGGCTCAAATTTTCTGGAAATGATTTAATATACTAAGAAACTACATCGTGCCGACTACCACCTCTAGCTGAATATGTAGATCCCACATCAAGTTAATCTACTTACTGACTATAACATGTAGTATGTTCAACCCTTTTCAAACCAATAGACATATATACATATAAAATACAATATTATATATAGAAAACCCAACCGAAATATGTATGGATGCCAGTTTTGATGTCGAAAGCGCCATCAGACATCAGTGTTCATTTTGAGCACACCCTGCTCTGGACGCCTCCATTTACTGACCTGACGGGAATCTGGCAATGGTGTGCCATCCACTTCTGTCTGATACCTGTCAGCAAGTGACGCTGCAACATACGCCATATCTATAGCTGTTCTCCTCCTCCCATCTTCTCTGTAAGTATTTCTTTCATTCCACCATAACCACAAGAGCAACACTGTTATCAACTGAGTCTTTGGTTTGAATTCCAATATCTTCTCCATCATTGCCTTTGCCGATACTGCTTCCAGCAGAATGCACCTGACGCCTTCCATGTTCAGCTCCCTCCATACATATTTCACTTCCTTGCATTTCAGGAAAAAAGGTGTGCTCCATCCTCATCTAGCCTGTGACACATACAACAGCGCGTGTCTATCTTCATCCCCCGTCTCTGCAAAATCCTCCTTACTGCCAGAGTATTGTGACTAAGCCTCCACAAGAACGTCAAACTTGCATAGGGGCCGGGCAGGAAGGACATATCCAAAACAGACATGAAATTGGGTGTTTCCATCTGACAAAATCTAAGTAAACATGGGTCCAAAAGGAAGCAGTGAATGATATACGGTGGTTTCACTTGCCAGTCACCATCTCAAAACAATTGCCTAATGCAGCCTTTTAAAGCTGCAAACCAAACCAGCAAACAAAGTGAAAATATCTCCGTATGCAAGTTGGCACAGGAAGTCGACAAAATAGCACTTTTAAACATTTTCATATCATTAACATTGACAAGAGCTCCCTGGACATATATTCCGCATGCTTGGTAGCAAGGATGACTGCCTCCTCATATGGAAAACAATAGAAGCAGACCAAAATTTGTTACAATCAAAAATTCGCAACCTGGCAGTACAAAACTGACGCTAGGGAAAAATTAATCATTTGGGCATCATCTCTTTTTTGCTAAACTAAAGAAGCTAGCAGCAATACTCTACAATCGGTATATCTAAATATTCTTCCTTAAAATTACCAAAATGGAACAAAAATCTAAAATTAAGGAATAGAAATAAAAACACACTTACCTTTCTAGCACAAACATATGGAACTGCACTCTACAAGCTGGAATTGATGTAGTGACAATTTAACTTGCAACCAACATAAAAATGATCACGTACATTCACAGGGATAAACAAAAATATTGAATATATGAACAGTTGACCCAAGCTAAAATGAAAAATGAAACAAACTCGTTCTTAGCTTTTTGGCAAAAAGAAGGTTGTTAATTCAGTCACATAGTTGATATATTTAACTTCCACCTTTCAATGGCACTATTAAAAATATAATGAAATCAGCATCAAGTGAAGTAAAACCACAACCACTTTGGACCGCGAATCTGTGAGTGTAGATAGCCATATCTAAGAGAAGCACAGCGATGCACTTGTTTACACATCAGATCTATGCAGCAGGTGCTCAATCAATGCAAGCAGGCAAGAGAACAATGTTTAAATCAATCAGTAGAAAAGTAGCAGAGGATAAAATGTTTATACAGGGTTCTTAATTTTCAGAATGTGGTGAGAAACAGATTATAATTTAGATTCATTTCACGTAGCTAATAAGTGTAATGGAAAAAAACATTGG
The DNA here is from genome assembly GCA_023333625.1 of Bothriochloa decipiens. NCBI lineage: Eukaryota > Viridiplantae > Streptophyta > Magnoliopsida > Poales > Poaceae > Bothriochloa > Bothriochloa decipiens. The sequence continues at coordinate 38,176,185 of CM041638.1, read as the reverse complement.
AAATAGAATTGATGAGAGGAATTTAGTGACAATCCACGGAGCAAACTGGAAACTAAAACTCTGCCCCCAAGCCTATGGATAATTGGAGGCACAACAGCATTCAGATGATTCAGACCTGTAGCTCAAACGCAGATGCACTTAAATGCCAAGGAATAGTAACACACAGTTGCCAAGCCTATGGTGCTTGCTTTACCGTTAGGAATTGAGGTGAAGCTGTGGCAGAGCATTTACTCAAGGCTCGATCTACTACTCATTGCATTGAACAAATAGATCACAAGAAACATTTTATAAAACCAAAGTCTGACATTTTATTGCATTGAACAAATATTACACTGATCAATTCCTGTTACAAAGATTGGTCAAACAAATAATTGTCAAGGAAGCAACAATGAATTAGGTTGCTTCATAACGTTAAATGAATCAGCTAAGCGCCCAAGTCGCTACAATGCAATGAAGTAGCCCCTGTGGCACTACAGTCCTACATCTAGAAACAGCTCCTAGTGATCTACGCAATAACTAAACAGCGTCATAGCGAATAACTAAACAGTGTCATGTATCCAGAGTGACTTAACATTCTTGAACCAGGGGTGCTCAAGCGCTTGCGCCGCTGTGAGCCTCTCTTCAGGGGAGGACAGCAGCCTCGTCAGCACATCACGCCCATCCTCTGACAGACCTTCCAAGAATCCAGGATCAAGCTTCCCTGCAGCAGACGCCATCTGATCTCGAAGCTCGGACATCTGGTCAAGCATCTCCTTCCCTGTCTCCGCCGCGAACAGAGTGTCACCGCCACTCAGAAGCTCTGCCATGACACACCCGAGGCCCCACATATCGACAGCGGGGCCGTAGAACCCATGGCGCTCGAGCATCTCCGGCGCGTTATACTGCAGCGTCCCGACGAGGTAGGCCTCATGCGCCTTCCCGGCGGGCTTCTGTCGCGTGGCCGATCCAAAGTCGCAGACTTTGAGCTCGCCAAGAGGGCAGACGAGGACATTCTCGGGCTTCATGTCCCGGTGGATGAACCCGACATCATGAATCTTCTTGGCGGCGCCGGCGAGCTGCCGCATCATCTCGCGGACCGCGTCCTCGGGCAAGGGCCTCCACATGGACTCGCGGAGGCTTGCTCCACCGTGGACCAGCTCCAGCAGGAGGTGGACGTCCCCGGTCCTGGGGTCGGCGGCGACGTCCTGGATCCCGATGATGGAGGGGTGGCCGCGGCACGCGTGGAGGGAGCCGGCCTCCATGGCGAGCGCGCGGTGGCCGGGGTGGCCGTGGCCGTCGGGCCCGTCGCCGCAGATCCACTTGAGCGCCACCTTCTTGCCGGTGCGGCGGTCGAGCGCCTTACGTACGACGCCCTCGGCGCCCTCCCCGAGCACCTCGAACAGCTCGAAGTCATCGATGCTCCTGAACCCGCTGTGCCGCGGTCGCTTGTTCGCGCTTGCTTCTTGGTGCGGTGCCGGATGCTTGCGGGACGTCGGACGGCCCGCCACAGCCACCGCCGCAGACATTCTGAGATTGGGAGAGGAAGGACAGTGGGGATCTGGGTGGGCACGAGGAGGCGGGGATTGGAAGACGGTTGCAGAACAGGGAGAAGAGCAAATTGCAGATCGAGATTGGAAAGAAGCGATTGGGAGAGGCCAATTGAAGGGAAGGGAAGGGGGATTTGTGGTGGGCGGTGGCGTGGCTGTAACGCATACGACTCCGACTTGAATTCAACTTTTGGTTTCGAGTAGGATACGGCCTCGCCTTTTCACAGGCGCGCCAAATTTTTGCCTAACCGCTTGAGTCGGATGGGCAGGCTTTGCTGACGTCATCACTACAGCACTGGCGACAGCACGGATTTTCGTAAATACAAATTCCATCACAAATATTATTTGTTCTTGTCTGCGTAATACGTATAGGTGAATGGATTTCCTTCAAACTTTCAAGATTTATATACTTTTTTGACGAAATAGTCATTCTTGTCCTCAAACTATTAGGCGAGGCTCGTTTAGGTCCATCAACTATCAAAATGTCTAATTAGTCCCTAAACTATCTATTTTTGGTTCAATCTCGTACCTCCCCTTTAATTAGTTGCCATGTGTCCCAGAGAACATGTAAAAGGTCAATGTTGCCCTTCTATTATATGCACTATATTCATTTCTTACTCATTTTCCTTAGTATATGCACTATATTCATTTCTTACCTATGTTCCTAACTTGGTCTGTATTGCATGGCAGCAAGAACATGCTAGATCATCTAATCATCCCACCATCATTGGAAGTCAGAGTACCCCGCTAGCAATTGAATATGCAAAGGAAAATCCATAGCTGCAAAAAATAGAAGGGCAACATTGACCTTTTGCATGTTCTCTGGGACACATGGCAACTAATTAAAGGGAAGGTACGAGATTAGCCAAAAAATAGATAGTTTAGGGATTAAATTGGATGTTTTTATAGTTGAGGGATTAAAATGAGCCTTTCCAGTTTGAGGATGAGAATGGCTATTTCACCTTATTTTTTCTATCGTGTCATGTAAAGAATAAAGTAAAGACTTGAAAAGGTAGTCTCTACTTAGCATCAGTAAAATCTATACCCTAATAGTAAAAAGACAAAATTTCCCGCATATCTTTTGTTCACCTCTTGTTTCTTCGCCTCTCCGTCTCCATATACGACTCGGCCTCACTTTTTTCGTTTCTTTTTTTGTCCGCCCAGCTGACTCGCAACTCATCGGTTAAAAAACCCATGTTGTATGGAAAAATCTTTGCTAAAAAAAGGAAAAAGGGACTGCTTACCGATTAAAAAAACATGTAGTATCGAACTCTAACACTGTCCTAGGAATCATCCACGTAAAAGGGATCGAAATCTTTCTGTTGAAAAAAAACAGGTGAAATCTCTACTACATATATATATCTACATCTACGGTCAGACTTTTGTAGAAAAAACAAAAGGAAAATATTATATGATGGCTTGCCATGTTTGTTTCGCTGAAAAGCCAAGCTGAAAAGTATTTTCGCTGATTTGTCGTGAGAAAAAACATTATATGATGACTAAATAGGACAGTACCCATAGCAATGCACGGGCATTTATATTTGCATAGAAACCAATTAATTAAACTGAAAAAATGAGATATCATTGTAATTCATTCAGTGTTTCCAAACTCATAATATTTTCAAATAAAAATTCTGAATTTTTAGATATTAAGGAAATACTATTCCAAACATATTGTAACAGACACATAGACACGGTGGGGAGCCTGGGTCGGCAAGCCCACGGGCCGGTTTACACTATAACATTTCCAACTCATAAGATATTCAAATAAAAATTGTGAATTTTTAGATAATAAGCAAATGATATTCCAAACATATTGTGACATACTCGTGGCTTGTGAATTGCGACACTAAGCTCAGCAAGCACCGGTGCGGAACCCAACCCGTGATCCTTGCAGGTCGTAGAGCACCTCGATGGTTCGCTGGTTCAGGTTGCCGATGAGCCCAGTGTATTCGTCACCTGTCGACCAGAACGCGAGGCAACCATCCAGCAGGAGCCCGGACGATGCGTCGATGTCGACGGTGGCGCCGCCCCGGAACGTCAGCGACACGGTGGGCACCTTGACGTTGTCGTACCCAGTGAGGTTGTAGCAGGTGTCGAGCTGGGCCGTCGGCGGCGCCAGAGGGTACTCCGCCATGGCGCTCCGGAACGCGGTCCGCAGTGCCGCGTAGGCCGTGTCTTGAAGCGCTGTGACGACCGTGGCTGAAGCCAAGATCATCCCCTCCTTGAACACCGCGGCTGGTATGTCTAGCTGTTGCCCGCCGACGCTGATGCCGATGAGCATCAGCTGGTAGAACCAGGGCTGCTCGTCCATTGTGAGCAGCGGCGTGAAGACGAAGTCTGACGTGTTCTCCGGCGCCCCGAAGGCCAGGAACCCCGTGGAGTCTCCTGTCGGCGGGAGGCAGAGCGAGAAGGCGCCACGGTGCTCTGTGGACGTCTGCCCCACAAGGGACAACGGCAGGCGGCCCAGGGCGAGCACGCCGTCGTACTTGATGCCCTCAACGCCGGAAGGGGCTGCCTGGTCATGAACGCAGCCAAAGTGGAAGTTCTCGACGACGGCTCCTGGGCCAAGTGTCAGCCTGTCGCTGCTGTACACGCCGGTCGTGTTGGCGCCGCTGCCATAGTGCAGAGAGAACCCGCATTCCCAGTTGCTGGCGCAGCCATTGCCACCGTAGCTAGCGGCCAGGTCTCTGCACTCCTGTGAGTCACAAGGAATAGTGGTGTAGGTAGAAGACCTACTCGGATCAAATGGAGGGAGTTTCTGGGCGTAGCAGGTGCTGGAGTTGCACGGCTTGCACTGCACCCACGTCAGGTCGCTTTCGGTGGTCAGTACGAGGGTCTGGGGGACTGCCGGCGTGCCCAAGGCCCCGGTGACAAGGTATTGTCGCGTGTCATAGGTTGAGCCCAGCCGTGTCGGGACGCTTACAGTTGAAGCGTCATTGCTCTGCTGTCTCCTGCTCATGGACATTCTCCTTGTGATGTACTTGGTGCGCACACGATCTTGGTGAAGCCGTTGCGCCAGAGGCGCCTCGCCTTTGGTCCACAACGGCGAGCACGGCCCGTTTCGATCTGCCAGTGGCACCGACACACGCCCTGGCTGTGGAGACAACCCTGCAAACATGGAGAGGTTTTGCATTAGTATTGACAAGGATCTGGCTTTTCATCATGGGATTCATGTGGTTTATAGATAGATCTGTTGATACCCTTCAATGTCGTCGAACAAGATCCTTCTGATGACTGAAATGATGTTTTTGGCACCATCACATATCTGCTTTCCTTATGACCTCCTGCTGCTTCATTTGCTTGGGCAATGCCGCCGTAACTGCATATGGGGAGTAGGAGCACATAGAGGAGAAAAGCAGACGCCATGGCAAGAGATGAGTGAGATACTATGTTTCATTCCACTACTATGACGTGTGTTAAATAAGGGACGCACTCGATTTGTTTACGAGGATCAACGGACTTGGTCCACACTTGGAGGTGGAACTGAGCCTGCGTATATTCCCCTTGAGCTAGCTGTCTTCTATATATTTTGTCTCGATGTCTATGCACACAATCTCTGGGGGCTGCCAAGTGTTATGTTAGTGTGTGACTACAGCAACGCTGCCAATGCCTGAAGATCTGATGTAATAATACTAGGAATAATATATTTATATATTTGGGAACATATAAGGCCTCCGTACGTTCATGTCTTTGTACTTCCATCCAGAATCTCGATTATATATAATCTGGTATCAATGATGATTTGGTTGCTTAGTCTTTAGCAGCCATTTTTTTTGCTAGTTTAATTCGTCTCACTATGCTAGAAATGCTCATCAGTGACGCATCTAGAGGGTCATCAGTGACGTGTAAAAGCCACATCATTGTTCTTGCATCAGTGATAAGGGTACATCAGTTTATATATATGTCCCACAATCTAAACAAGCCTCAAATACAAGACCAATTCATACTTAATCCATACCTCCTTTTCATTGCCAGCCTTTCTTGCTATTTTCGTACTTATGCATTGTTGGCTCATTCGAATACTAATTAACTACTTGCACATCCTCATAGGTGAAGGGACAGAGATAGCGCTTAGTGATTGATTGAGTTGCCATGGCTAGGTGAAGAAGCAAGCGCTTGTGCTGATCTGAGGTAATGATAAGTCATGTAATACCATATATAAAATCATTGTTGGGTAAACAATTAAATTGACTTGATTCTATGCATTGAACTCTTACGTGTTGATTAGTTCAAGTCACGGACTCAATGGAGGATTTGCTCAAGGATTGAGAAAAGGTTGGTTGTAACTCTTATGAAGTGTTAGAATCTAGTACCCCTGGTATGTGTAGAAGACTGTAAATTCATAAGTACAACTCCAAGAAAGTACAAGTGGTTGCCTCTTATAACCATACTTGCCCCTGGGATCATATTATTCTTGACCTATACATGAATCTAGTGCAATAGAATTATCTTGGCAAAGGATGGATCCTGCTTGGTTCAGGCTATGGAGCTCGGTCGTCCTTCCGGTGTCCTAGGGGCAAGAACGCGCTGTTGGAGTTTGAGGTCACGAGGAAAGTGTCACGGTGTACAAGACGAAGGTAAGCCCAGAAGCAAAGGAGAGCAAGCAGGCTAAGAAGCCCAATCCCAAGTTTGCAGGCCCAAGCTGGAGGAAGTAATTCCGAGCCCAAAATCGGCCAGCTGCGGCTGGCGAAAGCTACTGTCTAATAGCTGTAACGAGACGTTATTGACTAGTGTTTAAATCCTAGTGTTTTTCTGGTATCTTTTTAAGGATTTACCGGCGTTATGTGTTAAATGGTAAGCGACGTTTCTGTCAACAACGAGGCGTCGGTTACAGAGTAAGGTTTACGTATGTGTATTCATAAAGGTGCATATTGTGGGCGTCTATATTGTACTGTGTAATTCTTAAAATAAAGTTATAACAAGATTGTTTAAAAGTGGGGTGAGGAAGCAAAACGGAATTTGTCTTATTCGGATGAATTTTCAATGAAATATAATACGGGACCTTTTTTACTATACTAGTCAATAGCGCGCGCGAACGCGCGCGAGTTCTGGCCGCCCTTGATTTTTAGAAACACACGAACAATAAAAATTCGGCTCATGCATCAGGCAGCTGTTCAATGGTCCAAGGCAAACTACGACGTCAACTGTCCTACATAATATTACAGAATTCAGGACACGCAGGCAACATAGTCTTACATAGGCATACATAAAACGGTGAAGAATAAAACAGCAAGTACATGTAACATATACACATAAAAGTCTTGGAACAGACAATAGTCCATGATTAAATTTGGGTCTCAAGGAAAGCAGCATCAGCTTTTGAGGTTCACATGCGTAGGCGCGCTGACCTAACAAAAAATCACCAGAAAAACAAAGCAGTGAACTGAGGATCGATTTTAATTTCCTAGGCAGAGTACATCACATGTGTCTAAGTTCATAAATCGTAGCATAGTAAAAAAGTTCCAACGATTCACAAAAGGGCAAGATATTGCCAAATCACCAAACTTCACCACATGATAACAGTACTAAGTTGACAGCGTAAGATCATATTGGGATTAGCCTAATCAATCGACATCCATTCATCTATATATGTGACCTCCAATCCTCCATTGGCAGCGGCTTCGCCTTCTATAAGCTTCTCAGTAGCAGCACTACTGTCTGTAGGGCCAACATCTGATCCTCAAGATGTGCCCTTCATTTTCAGATGAAAGTTAGATCACTAAATTTGAAAGGCGACACTGCAAATCTGATGAGATGATTCATTTTGTGATGGCAGTATGGAGGTATTGGAATATTCAGCTGTGTTTGAATGATCTACATAAAAAAATTATAAGAGAATATTGGTTAGCTAATTTCACTAAATAAATCACATACACATGAAAACATGCAGGTTTGTTATGCATTTTTTATTCCGTTTGGCTAACCTGTAAGTTGCAGAAACACGCAATAATATTATATCGTAAAGAAACAATTATTTGCATTATTCGAGCAAGAGGCAAATTACCATCATACCATGGGCAAAGCAGCATAACCTTCTTTCACACAACGGAAGAGTTATTAAGGCAGTAGCTCACCATGGAAGGCTCCTCCTAAATTTCTTCAGAAGCCTACAACTGCAAGCACTAAGACACTAAGAAGCACTTGTGGTATTAATATATATTTGAAAATTAGGCCAAGACAAAGCAACAAGAGATGCAAGAAAAGAATGATGCAAGGCAGTAGCTAACCATGGCAGGCTTTTCCGAGGACGCATTCCAGAATGTAGAAGATGTATGTAAACTGAGAAATAAGATAACTTGATAGCTCAAGTCATCCAGAACAATAAAAGACATATAGGTGAATCTATGTGAATCTATCAGACAACATATGGGGTAGTTCAATACATAATAACATGTAAATATGGCTGCATTTTTACCACAAAAACTATCAAAATTTCTGAACAATCAGAAACTCAAATGAAGACCAACTGAGCTCAAGGCTCAAGATCGATTGAACTGTAACCCAAGCAGCAGATAAAACGGGCGTAGTTCGCAGGATAGGTTTGATTCTTGAATCACGCATTCAGGATTAACAAATGACCAGAGCAAATTAACTTATCGAGGCAAAACTTGATAGGAATAAACAGAGCCAAACACACCTGATAAGAATAAACAAAGAGTCAAGAACCCAGGGACGGAGCAAGCACGTAAAAGCAACACAGCAAGCATGGCCGCGGGGGAGAGTGAGGAATACACCGTACGTGTGGATGGACCACAGAAGCTGGTTGCGAGGCAGTGAAGGCTGCGGCGGATTGGAACCACGAGATCCCATGAGAGGGGCAAGCCCCGACACCAGGTACGTATATGAGCGTTGCTGCTCCCACTACTCTACTAAGCCGGCTGCCGGCCGAACGACACCACCATCCTTGAGGCCGGCGATGGGTGTGACTACCCCGCCACCTCGAGAGAGAAAGGGAGGGAGGGGCCGCGCAGCTGGATTTGCGCCGCCGCCGCACCAGGAGGTCGCCTGTGGCTGGGTTGCCGCGCCAGCGCCCGCCCGTGCCACGGCAACACGGTTGGGAGCCCATGCCAGGCCACCGCGCTTGGGGCCTCCTTCGCCATGGCCAGCAGGGGGGCTCCCTACCGAAGCTCCTCCACGGCACAGATCTGACACCCTCTTGACTTCCCTTCAACACCTAGAAATCACATGCGGCGAGTCGCGCGGGGAGGCAGTGAATCAAGAAACCACGATGCACAGACGAAAAAGGAAGACAAAGCGGGTTTGGGGATAGCTCGGGCGACTCACCTGGCACAACCGGCACGACGGAAGGGGATAAGAAACGGAGGCGTGCGCGGCTTCTTTATCTGGCAAATCGGGACTGGGCTGGGCCGCCGCGCATCTGCAGCGGCCTCAATCGGGGGACATCCTCGCCACTCGTCCCTGCGCCGAGCCGGGGGCTCCCTCGCCCTAGCCGCCCACGAAAGACCACCGGGGTCCAACCATAGAGGTGCCAGTGCGTCGCCGCGTCTGGGGGCACCATCGCCCTCGCCGCCGCGTCTTAGGCACCCTTGCCCTTGCCGCCGCAGAGGGGCCGATGTGCCGCCGCGCCGGGGGGTGTCCTCGCCCTGGTTGCCCACGCAAGAACGCCGGTGCGCCGCTGCACACCCACCCATAGGGCCCACCCAGGCCGCCGCACCACCGTGCCAGGGGGCACCGGCTCCGCACCGACGCGCCGGGCTCGAGGGATGCTCCCGCGCCGCTTCGCCGGGGTGGGGCACCCGCCTGCGCCGGCACGGCGCGACCGCCCAATGGGCGCCCGCGCGACCAGGCCCGCCCTAGCCGCCGCCAGGAGAGGAGAGTGAGCAGAGAGCGGAGCTGTGCCGTCGTCGTGCTGGGGCATCGCCACGCCGCGCATCCCGCGAGGCCCTCTTGCGCCACCGCACAACCGCGCCACAGCTTCCATGCCGGTGTACCGCCGTGTCGGTCAGAGAAAGAGTGGGGGACGGGGAGTAATGGAGCTGCCGCCGCCTGCCTTTTACATGAGAGAGGAGCAACGAAAGGACCATGGCAGGACCCATATGGACTGCTTGGCCAACCACTGCTCGACAACAGCAGTGCAAAAGCGCGCGAACTCTTGGCGCGCTGGCGGTAAAAGCCCGCGAAAACACTCCAGAGATTCCCAGAGCTGGGCTGACGGTGGCCGTGCTGTAGAGCCGGCCAATGGGCGATAGACAACAGCAAAGCTGGTAGGCATTCAAGCAGGGCAGCGGAACGGGCTGGCCAATCCCAGAGCTCCGAGGGATGCAGCTCAGGACCAGCGGGACCCACCTGGCCGTACCGTCCCCGAGCCCTGGTCAACGAAATCACCACCGCTCGATCCAGATCCAGCGCCCCTCATTTATTTTGGTGACGTGGCAATGGCGAGGCCGCGCCGTGGCCTGGTAGTCTCATCTCTTTAGGTTTTCTTTATTAAATTATTATTGACTGATTGGAGCGATCTATACTCTTATAGCCAGTCGCATAGCATCTCGAACGTCCGCTGCTGCACGTTCCTCGTGCATCAGTCGATACACAAGCTGGATATTAATATATTCCTTTTTTTTAAAAAAAAATGGCCGTCAACGCGAGGCAGACAGGGTAGAGTATGCCGTAGATGTCGAGGTCCATGACGGCGCCACGGGAGAACGTCAGTGTCACCGCTGGCACCGTGATCGTGCTGAAGCCGGCAAGCCGCTGAAGTTGAAGCAGGTGTCCAGAATGCCCACCGGGGCCACCGACGGGTACGCCTTCATCTCTTTCCACCTGAACGCCGTCGGCGGCAGCTACGTGATGACCTCTCTGCAGGAGGGTTCTCAGCCGGTTCATGTTGTGGCTGAGGACGTGGCGCTCAAATGCGCCGCAACATTTCGGTGGAGGACCTGGAAGCCCGCAGGCTACTGGGATTGTGAGCTTGTTGCCAAAATTTGTCACTTTGGGTCATTGGCATGCAGTAAACGGAGTCAGGTACGTATCTAGACACATTATTATATCTAAATACGTATCAAAATGGATGTATTAAAAAAGTCAAATAACTAATAATTTAAAATAGAGGGAGTACGTGTTAAGCATGAATATCATCAAGCAGTTGTATTTGTATATTGCAAGCCTAAAACAGTTGTTATACACACTGAGTTGAAAATTGGTTCTAGAAGGACCCGAATATGCTTTCGTTTTCTTAAGCAAAAACATTTGCCAGTTTTCGGATGCAATATAGAGGTGTCTATTAGTATGTATCAGTAATTAGTTACTGCATTCGAACGATCAGTAAACTGTTCATTTGTCTGACCCTATGTGTTGAAGTGATCTTTTTAATAAGATACTCCTCTTCATGTAGGACGGACCCGATGTTTGTTATTGAGGTTGTTCAAGATTTTACATAGACCTTTGAGTAACTCTACTTGATTGAGAAAAGCCAATCCTCTATTTCAGGTGATTTTTTTTGTTTTGCAAAAGGTCAATCCTCTGTTCAGGTGATATGATGAAGAGGGTTAAGAAATCATAGCTCCACGTAATAAGGTGATGTACTCTTGCAAATTGTGTTTCCTCATTTCCTTTAGACATGCAACCCACATATCACTTAGGAAAAATATCATTACTTATGTTACCTTTGCTCTCCTTTCTGTTAGCTTCTCTTGTCGTTGTTGATCCATCTGCATGACGCGATGACTTGCTCACTGTGGCAGAACCTCCTAAATTATATGGCCCACATGCACCCATTATTGTCTCAAAGACCTCTAATAGCCATGCATGCGTCTCATACAACTTAGAAAGCCCTGTCGGGTGCCCTTAAAGGACCCCGATTAAACCACGTTTTACAACTCATAGCAGGATCAACAAAGGAGTAGCTCCAACATTACAACATTTGTTACAAAATATATATATCAGAGTACGGAAGAATAATAAAATTAAATTTATAAAATATATGAATAAGTTAACTTTTTACAAACTTAACTTCAACTGCGGAGCAGAGTAGAACTACAGAAGACAACTTAGGTAGAGCACCTAAGTCAGGAGAGGACAATCAGATCACATCGAGCCCACCGACATGAACTTGATTTGAACACCAATTAGCACCTGCAACAGGGGTTCAACAAACCCTATGTACAAAAGTACTCAACAAGACTGACCCGATGAAAAAGAGGGGTGAAGACTCAGGAATGCAGGCTAGAGGGACAAGGTAAGGCTCGCAAGAAGCAAGGACTTTTTACAGAAAAGCTCTTGTGGATCAAATTTTAACTCATCATTAGATATAACAGAAAGTAAAAATTTTCTTGCTCTAACTCAAGATTACCAACCAACTTTATTTTGATACCTTATCACCATCCAAGTTGTTACTACGATGATGAGCACCGATCGAGTCTTCTTCTCCGAGAAGCAACAACAATTCAAATCCATTTTCATACCCAGCTGGGACCTAGATCTCGATATGCATGAGGCTCCAACCAAAAATACATACCAGACCACAGATATACCGGGATAACAACCGCAGCCATATATCACCACATGATACACGTGAGCACTTGGACCCAGTGTACCGATATACGTGGGAACTTAAACCCACGGTATACCACACTATGACATATGTGGGGACTCTAGCCCACAATATATCACTCTATGACATACTTGGGCTCCAACCCTCAGTATATCACTTCATGCATGTGGATTTTCTAGTTTCTCGATATCACCAGATCACCATCAACACGGGGCCTAGGGCATCAACAGACGAAAACACTACAAAGGGACTCCATTCTCAATGCAAGTTACCGGTCCGGACTCGATTTATTAACTATCATCATAATTCCATCGGGTAAAGCCAAACTCATATTTTCCATTCTTTTTCTTTTTGAAAAACCTACTAATTAAGCAGGGATAAGCATAACTACGCATTTTCCAAAAATAGGTAACAAGGAATATGGGAATAAGACAGGTAATGCAATCGGTAGGTTTTCACTCAACTCCTATTACTTAATGCAATATTTCATAACTGAAGCGATAAAAACTTTATAAAAACAAGGATAGGGTTTAAATGCATCCGGGGCTTGCCTTGGTATTCGGGGTAGACGGTCTCGAGCTCTAGATCAACACCCAACTCCTGAGTCTGCTCTTCCTTGGAATCTGATGTGACAACGTTAAACTCTCCATTAACGGAAACTATATGAATAAATGATATGCTTCAACATGATGGAATAGTAAACATGATGCTCGATGGATGCATGATCAGATTAAGGGCTTGAGTACAACTTTCCTTCACGATAAAGTTGCAAGCCAACAAAACTTACTCACTAAGTTCGTTAGGGTTAACTACATCTTTAATGAAATTATTTAAGCACATGAAATAACGTTGATTAAGCCCTAATGACATGATTAAGATAAGCACAAACAATTAATTACAGTGCCAAGGGTCATTAAGGTTAATAACCCAAGGTCATCAATCAATCCCAAAGTCAAACAAATCCTATAATGATTAAACTTAATTAAAGGGATTAATTAATTAATTAAAAACATAAAATACAGGCATAAAATTAAAGTTATCTAATTAATCTCAAAATTTTATTTTGAAGACATCTTGGTCTAATTAGATGGCAAAATAAATTTTAGAAATAAAAGCCAACTATTTTATTTATTAAAAATCATAGAAGATGCATTTTTCAATTAAAAGAGCTAATTTTAACTTATGCAAAAAGTACTCAAATTTGGTATTTCATATTTTTCCTAGGTAGAGGACATCATGAAGAGCATACACATAAATTTTCAGAATTTTTGGAATAGTACATGATTTACTATGATTTTCTAAAGAATAGCATTTAAATCATTTTTTGAAAATAAATAAAGAAAAAGGAAAATCCCTCCCCGAGTTGACCACGCCGGCGGCGAACTTTGACCGGTCGGTTATCGCCGGCGGCGAGGTCTTGGAGCGTGGCAAGGACACCAACGTGACCTACTCAAGCTCGCGAACACGATGGGGTAGTCAATGAGGTGGCAAAGGCACGACGGCGAGCTCACCGCCAGCCATGGCGGCCACGATGGTGCTGCGCATGACACACTGGCAGCGAGGAGATGGCAGATCTCAAATGGAGGGCGGGGTTAGCACCAGGAGCTCACCGTAGTGCTGCTGCGCTTGAAGATGAGGCCCGAGGCGGGGTAGAGCAAGGTCGACGGTGTATGGCGGCGGCAAGGCGCAATTCCGGCGTGTCGGAGTGATGTCTGCAGAAAATGAGGAATCTATCATGTACGCGGCATCAACGTGAAGCGACTGCGCTAAAAAGTGTAGGCTACGGCTCACCATGGCGAGCTCTCGACGGCGTGGTCGAGGTCGGCGGCGCTGTGGCCGGCGACGGAAAAGAAAGCGGCGCGCGGACGGCTCAAGCGGCAAGAGAGAGTGCGAGCTGGCTCAGAAGAAGTGCACGAGCGAGGCGGAGCTACTGGCAAGACGAAACGGCCAGCGATGGCCCGACGACGGCAGCGGCGAGCGGCGAAGCTGGCGGCGGCGAGAAGAAAGCAGGAGAAGAAGAGAAATGGCGGCCGACTCTGCTACTTATAGGAAGGAGGTGAAGCACGGGCGAGTGACACGCAGGCGAGGAGGTTTCTAGTGACGGCGTGCGCTGGCGATGGCCGGCAAGCCAGGATGGGCATGGAGGCCACGGCGATGGCGGCGCCAGTGAGGGAAGAAGACGATGTTGACGTCATCAATACTGTAGCAACCGATGTCATACTGAATTTTTCAAATTACTCCAAAAATTATATAATAACTTGAAAATATCCAAATATATAATTTGCATAAATTTTCAAGAGCTACCCTTTTCATTTAATAAGCATTTTCAAATTCTGCTTAGTTTTTCATGTATGAATTCAAATTCAAAAGGAGAATAAAACCCTAGAAACAAATATTTGAAATTACTTTTGATTTTTAATGAAACTTGAAAATCTTCAAAACTATGGAATGTTCAACTTTTCAATCCAAAAATTTTTCATATACAAAGTTTTCCCAAATTATCTAAAATTTTTGAATTATGGTTTTAAAATCAAAAGGGGACAAATGCTAAAAAACTGTATTTTCAAATTCATTTGAAATTCTTTTTGGAAACTTGAAAAACTTTGAATACCACTATTGTAGGTCTCAACAAGATTGACAAAATCGCTTTTTGAACCAACCATAAATTCTTTGTAGATTTTGAAATATACAAAAGGTGATAAAAGGGACATTTTGAATTTTTAGGGATTTTGAAAGTGGTTTTTGAATCATCAACCAACTCATCATTTCAATAGTGCAACCAACCTACAAAATTAAATTTGTTTTTGTTGAGACATATCATGGTTGACCTAATATACAAGATTGCAAAGTACAAAAAGACAAAGCAAGATTTTAGTTTGTTTCAACTTGTTGCAGGAACACATAAAATGATAAAGGGACTTTAGATAAATAGAAAGCATCATCATTTTATGTATAAAACTAAGCATCACATAAAAGATATCATTAAAACATAAATGCATTTATGCCATGATGCTCGATGATTACACTTGATAATGCATTTGATTAATATTTTAATTACTTATTAACATCTAGGATATTACACTCACGACCTTGGTTGCCTAGAGCGGTGGCACAGTGGCCCACCCACCGCACTCTCAGCCACCTAGAGGAGAGGGGTGGTAACACGCTCATTCTCGTAATCTACCCCAAGCACGGTGGACCATATGCTATGCCATGAGAATTTCTTTAATTTGGGGATGGTCGGATTGCTTCTACCTATTGGTCTTTGTTGGGGGTGGGGATAACCCACGTTGGACCATATGCTATGCCACGAGAATTTCTTTAATTTGGGGATGGTATGATTTCTTCTACCTATTGGTCTTTTTGGGGGCGGGGATAACCCTCGCTAGGGACCCCTAATCAGCCCCATGGCGCCGAGTCCCCGGCGAATGGATCTTTGTTAAAGACACCAACCCTCACCAATGAAGGTGACCCTCCCTCGGCCTTTGAGGTGGGGGTTGGCCTGCATGACAGCATAGGTAGCGAGGGACGACCGGCTCGACGGTCAGGTCATGTCACTCGGCAGAGAAACTGCACAGATCTCTCAAAGCTTTTCTCAATTTGAAGGAGCAGTTATGGTTTGAGAGTCAAAGTACAGTTAACAAATCATAGCCCCAAGTTGAAGGAGCAGTTATGGTTCGAGAGTCAAACTACGGTTTTGGCCTCGGGACAGGCCTAGTGGCATTTTCTAAAGGTACCAATCCTTATTGTAAAATGCCCCTTGACCCTTGGTATGCCTTATAAATACCACAGGGGGTGGTGGAGCTTTAGAGGGGGAGGTGGTTGTACAATTTCAAGGCCATTTACTGCAATATTACTATAGTGTTTATTTCATATACCAGTTTGCGTTGACTGATTCCCCCTCCTCACTTCCTATGGTAAACCCTTGCCCTTTCTCCCGCTCGGCATCGAGCGAGGGAAGAGGGCATGTTTAAACCCCACAGTCTTGCTGCCTGTCTGGTGTGGCTCGGCATGGGAGGGAAAGAGATGAATCCGTCTTTCTTTTCTTTGAAGGATTACAAAACGAATTTTTCTAAATTGTTAAACAAAATTAGGAAAAAGAATTGCAAAGTATTGGAGCTATCTTTTTTCTCTTCAATCCCCTTTTATATTACAAGATTATAGGGACAAGGGATCTATTTTCTAAATTTGGTGGATATGTTTTTTATGGTCAAAATTATAGATTTTCTCTCCGTAAAATCAACATCACATTCATATATTATATAAACATGTATAATTTTTTGACAATATTACAAAAATTTGAGTGTAATCTTATTTATTTGCATATTTATGATATCATCAGCCCATTATAACATTCTTTCCATAGCAACCTTATTGCTGGTATCTCAACATTCTAATCAAAATTTACCATATTTGACATGGAGAGAAAGGTCAAGGAATGACAACTTATCATTGCGTAGCTTAATTGTGGAGATACCACTTCTAGTATTTACTCGGACAATTTGTTGCGTCTGGTTATTTTTGATAAAACGTAAGGTCATTTATGCCGATATCTGTCATAAAATCCATATCAAATCAAATATATATATAATTATGTATAGCAGGAGTTAATAATATTGAGACTGTCTAAACATCACTCACGCAATTTATAGCTTTCTATCACACGATGTTTTGACATATATTTTGTGATGTTTTAGTGTGTTCTTGGCGATGTTCTAGACAAACATGTGTCCTCATGAGGAAATGTGCACGAATGTCGCAAGGGACACGGCAGAACATTGCGAGAAACGTGTCAGAACATCGCAAAACATCGCAAGGAATACGGCAGAACATCACGACAAATATGTCGAAACATCGCAAGAACACGCCAGAAGATTTGAAAAAGAAACACTCCAGAACATCGCTGAGAACACACCAGAACATCGCAAGTAACACTGTAGAACATCGCGTGACAAGAACCTAAAAATTGCTTGAGTAATGTATAGCTTTTCTATAAGCTCACTACTAAAACAATGTACTAATGAAATTGCCATTATAAGTTTAATGCTAATATTTTTTTAAAAAACAAGAATAAATAGACAGTCCTTTTCTAGGGAAAAATCAGTACTAGATAGTCTCGCTCCCGTTGATGCTCCATAACCGGATTAGAATAACCGTCTGCGCCTCAAAATAAAATAACCACACTACATAATTTCAAGCTTGGCCTGACGGGTAGCATATATGTGTAGCACTAAACACGCTTCTACTGTGCTGCAAGCTTTGAAGTTGATCATTTTTTTTAAATAATGTTTTTGCAGTTGATCATACAACGAATTGTGATTATTCTTGCGCTGGGCGGGGCACTTTCAGGTGCATATGCGTGGTTCGATAATTCTCCGGCAGGTTTCAGGGGCTCCGTGTGGAGCTGACGGAGGGAGGACTCGTGATGTGGTCACTAAATAGCCACGCCAACGTCACGCTAATACTTTGGAGCGGCCGACAGAGCTGATCAACTTTGGCTGAGGAATGACATTGTACGTGCCGCCAACGAGATATATACATAAACTACAAATGGGAAATCTTGAAGTCTTCGCAGCTTCACGGCGGATATCGGCGAATCTTAGTTGAGGCGTGCTTATATAATTCATCTATGATAAGTTAGTTGGTCAGATTTTTCCATGGCTTCTCCGCTGCTTCTGCTGGTTGTCTTGTGTAGCTACTGCTGCTACATCACCCATGGAGGCGACGAGCATGGGTTTGTAGTGGTGCCACGCAGGTCTCATGAGACAGATGAAGCAGTATGCTCTGCATCCAGAGGTACGTGACCTAAGTATTTTGTCGTGCTCACTTGTTTGGCCGGCCGCCTGCACATATGAGATCACGTAACCAACATATATACGCATGATGACTTTCAGTGAACCTGAAGCCGAGCAGCGCTACTGTGTCACTGCCACTGGCGCACCGGCACGGACCGTGCGCGCCGTCGCAGTACTCCGACGTGCCGCCGCCGTCCTTCTCCGAGATACTACGCCGTAGCCGCGCCCGCACGAACTACATCATGAGCCGAGCGTCCATGGGCATGGCGAGCACGCGAGACGATGTCGCCGTGACCGTCCCGGCCCACCTAGCAGGTTCTGTGTCGGACGGGCTGGAGTACGTCGTCACGCTGGGCTTCGGCACGCCATCGGTGCCACAGACCCTCCTCATGGACACCGGCAGCTCCCTCACCTGGGTGCAGTGCGCGCCGTGCAACGCCACCAGCTGCTACCGGCAGAAGGATCCTCTCTTTGATCCCAGCAAGTCTTCCACATACACTCCCATCGGCTGCGACACCGACACCTGCCAGAAGCTCGATCACCACAACGACAACGGCTGCACGAGTGGCGGCGGCGGCACCCAGTGCGGATACAGAGTCGAGTACGGATCCGGCTTGCGCACGAGGGTCGTGTACAGCAACGAGACGCTGACGCTGTCTCCGGGGGTCACCATCAAGGATTTCAGTTTCGGCTGTGGCCACGACCAGCGCGAAGCCGACGACGGCGTCGTGGGTCTCGGAAGCATATTGGGTTTAGGCGGCGCGCAGGAGTCGCTTGCCATGCATACTTCTTCGGTCTACGGTGGCGCCTTCTCGTACTGCCTTCCGGCGCGGAGCAGCGAGCCGGGTTCCTAGCCCTCGGCGCGCCGCCGCCGTCGAACGCTAACACGTCGTCGGCCTTCGCGTTCACGCCGATGTGGCACCTGGAGGACGACCCAACGTCATACATGGTGAACATGACGGGCATCAGCGTGGGTGGGAAGCCGCTGGACATCCCGCAGTCGGCGTTCCAAGGTGGCATGCTCATAGACTGCGGTGGGACCGTCACGGCGCTCCTGGACACTGCGTACAACGCGTTGACGGCCGCGCTCCGGGAGGCCTTCGCGGCGTACCCTATAACAACCCTAGAAATCCGGTCACCAAAAATACGGGCTTTCAAAATTTTTCTAAAGTTTACCAGTGAATGGTGGATGTCATGTAGGAAACCCGCCAATAGTTGCACAAATAGCACCCGACGTTAGCCCGAGCATTGTATTCAAATAACCAGAGTTTGATTCGCCTCTTATTCGATTTTATGTGATGTTAATAAAATCGAATAACCTTTAATGTATGTATACATATATGCCTGCTACCGAACCCCCCCCGCGCTGGCCTAGCTCGTCCGCGCGCTCGACCGCCGGCCTGCTGCGAGCTCGAGGCCCAGCTCGACCGCCTGCCCGAGCTCGAGGCCCAGCTCGGCCTGCTGCGCTGCCGCCTGCCCGCTCGCTCGCACGCTCGCCCGACCGGCCTGCCTCGAGCGTCGGCCCAGTCGCGCCACGCGTTGCCGCGCCTCGTCGATCGCCCGCGCGCGCTCGACCGTCCACCGACCGCCGGCCCAACAAGGCGGCCCACCAAGGGCCTGCCGCCGTATGCGCCCGCGCCCCCCCTTTCTCTCGCTGACGCGTGGGACCGTGCTGTCAGCTTCCACCTTTTACCACTTCTGGTCGACCGCACGTCGCGTCCGTCGCACCATTTTTGTGCACCGCGCGCCTCCGCCGTCCGCCCGAGTACGGCCGCGTCCCGCGCCGTCCATCTAACCGCCTGCTTGCACCGCGCTTCACCGAACCCTAACCCTAATCGTGGCCGCGCACAGCCGCCCGATGGGCATCTTCTGCCTCCGCCGTCCATGGCAGGCCGCCGTGCCTATTTAAAGAGGAGCACCCTGGCCTCTAGGGTTTCCCCATCGCCCCGCCGTCTTTGTGGAGACCCGCCGCCAGATCAGTCGAGCGAGGGAGAGAGAGAGAAGGAGGAAGGAGAAGGAAGGAGGCGGAGCTAGAGCGCTGCTGCCGCCGCCGCCGTCCGCGCGCTGAGGAGGACCTGGGAGCGCCGCATAACCGCCTCGACACCCCGGCTTCGCCTTCCCTGCACCGAGCCGCCACCAAGCCCGCGTCACCTGCCTCGACCGTCGCTACGCGAGTAAGCATCCCCGCCCTCGCCCTGCTCGGCCATGACCACCACTAGTACATCGTCGATGTTCTTGCTCCCCTTACCCTGTTTCTTTCCTTACCGCGACCGATAGCTTCGCCGTAGTCTAGAGCACGTTTTTGGCAACCTCTAGGAGCCGGCACGGGCCACAGTTGGAGCCACGCACTTTTGCAGCTCTGGCCTCCCCGGACTCTGGCCGCCGGAGCGTCCGCCGTGGCCGCCGAGCCACGCACGCCCCGCCGTGCCTCGACTAGCCCCGGTAGTTAGCTCATGGAGATCCCAGCTTCTCCAATCGAAGGGCAAGAAGGAAGATGGAGACCAACGCCCGGCTTCGCCGGCAAATTTGGCCTCGCCGTCGCCAGACGCCGCTGCCGCGCCTCGCTGACCGCCACTAGCTCGAGGGTCGATTTCCCCGAGTTAGAGCACCTAGCCGACCAGCCACGTAGTCCAGCTAATGCTCCGACATTCGTCGAGGGTCCGCCCGACGAAGTCGAGGGTCCGACCGACGAAGTCAAGGGTCCGCCCGACATACATCGAGGGTCCACCCGACAAGTCGAGGGTCCGCTCGATGAAGTTGAGGGTCCGACCGACGAAGTTGAGGGTCCGCCCGACATTCGTCGAGGGTCCACCCGACAAAGTCGAGGGTCCGCCCGACATTCGTCGAGGGTCCGCCCGATGAGTCGAGGGTCCGCCCGACGGAGTCGAGGGTTCACCCGACGAGTCGAGGTCCGACCGAAGGAGTCGAGGGCCTGGCTCTAATTGAGGTCCTGCCCGAGTCGAGGACCCGGCTCGAGGCCAGAGGGTCAAGTCTCGAGGGGTGCACTGTTCTCGAGGGCTGCCCCTTTCGTGCGAACAAGTCCGTCTTCGAGGGCAGCCCGTTCGCCAGAGCGAGCTCCGTCCTCGAGGGGTCGCCCGGACCGCCCCCTCGAGTGTACAGTGCCGACCCAACTTGGCCCAGAACCAGCCCCGTCCGGTCGAGACCGTCAACGTTGACCGTTGACCTGGCCCCACCTGTCAGTGACCAGAACCGTGGTCCCCACCTGTCAGCCACTAAATGGACCCGTCGACACTGACGTCAGCATGACGTCAGCATGATGTCAGCACATCCCCAGCTGCACTGTTCCTGCGCGCCACGTGGCCCAATCAGGAGTTGCCACGTGTCAGCTCCAGGTTAATCTGCCCTTTTTCTTTTTCCGAAAATAGAATAAACTTCGGAAAATCATAACTTCTTCATACGAACTCCGAAAAATATGAACCAAGTGTCCAAATTTTCATAAAAATAAGCTCTACGTCATAGGCTTGTGTGTGAGTGCATTTGGAGTTATTGAATTTTATTGCTTCTTTGTGTTGACTCTATAGGAGCCGCTAACGCGGCTATTATGTCTCGTTTCAGAGGAGGATCAGCTTGAGGAGGATGACTACGAGTACGAGGAGGAGCTCGGTGACGACTTCACAGGTGCCACACCCCACCCAACCTCGTAGATCCTATTACGCATGGCATAATATCTAGTTGCTAGTGCTTTAATTATGAATATCACCTGATGATAGGTTGCATGGTAGAACTGCCTGATGAGCCTTTACCTTGTCGCAACCTTACTCCTGCACACCTGCTGATAGGCTAGACGCTTGCTTATTTCACTTATGATGCTTTACTTCTACTACGCTTATATCTGTGTGATGATGATGCGTGGTGGAGAGTATGGTCATATGGTTAAGGCACGTGGTGCCACTTTACTCGGGGAGAGTGCTGCGTGCGTCTTGGGTGTGTGGTGAGGGTTGAGTCGATTGGACAGGATTCTACGACGAGCCATGTGGGCGAGTCTTGCCGGGGGATGTGTTCTGGGCATTCCCGTGTGAGGTGCTTGTGGCGGGCACATTGTGATGCATAAGGAGATCCCGGGGGTGAGAACCTTCGTGGAGCGAAGCCCCGGGAAGGAGGTGCTGTTGTAGCACGGACTGTTATAGTCCCAAAAGAGAAGATAATCCTGTCTGATCCCCCCTAGGACCTGATATCTCTTGAGGACCGGAACCTTGGGACTTACGTGCTCACCACTCGCTCTTGAATGGGCGGGAGACGGATGTCTGACTAGCTAGGACGGTGCCACTACTACTAGGTTGTTAGCAGAAAGTGTCGGGAGGTACGGGCGTGGAGACCCACACCCTCCTTAGACAGCATAGTGACCACGGAGGCCCGGTACTATGTCTCACAGTCTCAGTGTGCCGGTGGTACCTATCCGGGATGTCCCAGTACTGAGTGGTCGGGTGGCATCGCACCGGTTAGAAAGCAGCCGGAATCAGCTTAGGCGGGGCACCGCCGATGATAGTGATCTTGTGGTTACGGGAGTACACGCTCTGCAGAGTTTATGAATCTATATATAGTCCGCGAGCCACTGGTATGGCTCTTTCCTAAGACCCACGCTTCTCGGGAGTAGTGAGAGGAGTCCTTCTATTTCTCCCCCTGGTGTTACCCTTCCGGCTGTGAGCCGCTGAGACAGGCTCCGAGAGGGAGTTGGACCTGTCGACTGAGTGCGAGAGGGTGAGATGTGTGTGATGGTGATGGAATGGGTTGGATGTGTGGATGAGATGGATTAAATTTGATGAATTATATTATATAATATTGGTCACTGTTTGCATAGGAAACTACAGCCACATATTAGGTTGATTTGATTATATCCTTTGCATCCCACCAAATACTACATAGCAAAAGCAAAGCATAGGGTGGGAGATGTGGCCAGTACAAACCGTACTGAAAATTATTTGGCAGGTGAGCCCGACTACGACTATGACGATGAGGAGGAGTAGACGTCTTGTTCCTACGCTCAGGCTTCTTTTTGGAGAATTTATTGTACTTCCGCCTTCCGCAGCTGCCCCCAGAAGCTGCTGCTACTCTGATGATTCCGCCAGTGTGGCGATGAATTATTTATGTAATTCCCCCTAATTGTAATCTTTTGTACGATGTATGGATCCTGTATCGACTACTGCAGGATAATGAGATGGTTTGATGCTTCAAACTATTATATTATCCGCCATTCTGTGTATTTTCCCTTCGTGGAAAATTGAGGATGTTTCATACCCCATGGTGTCGAACGAGGAGTTCCACACCTGCTACAACTTCACTGGTTACAGCAATGTCACCGTGCCGAGGGTCGCGTTCACGTTCAGCGGCGGCGCCACCGTCGACCTCAACGTCCCCAATGGGATTCTGGTCAAGGACTGCCTCGCCTTCCGGGATTCAGGGCCAGACGTTGGCCTCGGCATCATCGGCAGTGTGAATCAGCGCACGATTGAGATGCTCTACGATGTCGGCCGTTCCAGGGTCGGATTCCGAGCCGGTGCATGCTGAAGCGACGAGTACATGGGAACGTATGTCTGTTTGCTCATGACGCTTATTGATTTTCTTGTGACGAGTACTCTTTTTTTTTTTTTGATAAATTGACGGGGGTAGAGATCCCCACCTAAGTTTGAAATACATAGCAGTGACGTGTGTGCTCTGTAAAACAGGTTCCTCATATTAAGCAACTTCTTAGCAACTACTGAACTCTTTGCCAAAAGGACCAGCACTTCTTAGCAACTCTTTGCTTCTAAACGTTCTCATAATCAGGCACTACTAAATATATATATTATGATAAGGACACATTGTATCTGCTTCTAGACGTTTTGATAATCTAGTAAGAGAATTTGAAAGTCGCATCATATATTTTTGAATGTCGAGCTATAGGTGGTAGCTCGCATCGTTTTTGTCTGAAGCCATCTTAGTGTTGAAATACCAATACTATTGTTTAGGTTTACAAATACGTATGCGAACAATGTATCTATTATCTTGGCAACAAGATGTGTAACACGCATAACGCAGGCTCCTCCAATTGGGCAAGAATTTAGGCCAAATTGGGCCAACAGGAGGGGCTCAGCCGCCGTCGCCATGGTCGGGCTCGGGCAGAGGGCGCCCTAGGCATGAGGTGCGCCGGCCTACGGGGTGCAACCCCCTCAAGCCGCAGCAAATCCGCCATCCGTTAAGCATCCTAAATTGAGCCCCCAAGATTGGAAATAGCTGGTTGAATAAAAGGAAGGACCAAATTGTAATACGAAAGTCCGTGATATGAGGATTTCCTAGTTAGCTTAGAAAAGAAGCTAACCCGACTATAAATACGGGGTGTAATCAATTGGGAAAAGGCAATAAAGAAAAGGATCAATCCCTTATCTTCTCTCCTCTCCTCTCTCTCCACCCCCACGCGCGCCGCCCCTACGCCCGCGCGCAGCCGTCGCCGCGCATCGCTAGCCGCCCCGCCGCCGTCCGCCGCCGCTCCTCCGGCTTGCCACGTGGCCCGCCGGATCGCGCTCCTTACACCTGGTATCGGATGACCGGTTC
Source organism: Bothriochloa decipiens (assembly GCA_023333625.1). Lineage (NCBI taxonomy): Eukaryota > Viridiplantae > Streptophyta > Magnoliopsida > Poales > Poaceae > Bothriochloa > Bothriochloa decipiens. The sequence goes on along the minus strand of CM041638.1, from coordinate 38,151,802 downwards.
GATCCCACACTGCTGCCATGGCCAAGTTATCCGAGATCGAGGAGCTTCTCCAAAACTTCACCGCCGAGACCCTCCGCAAGATGGATCATCTCCATGGAGAACTCACGCCGTCAACGCTCGTCTCCAAAACTTGAGCACAAGGATGTCAACACGACCAAACCAATGGCGACCGATGAGATCGAGATTCAACCAGTGATCGCAGAAGCAACCACACCAACTGTTGCCAACATCAACCAACACGTCGGCATCCACGCGCACGAGGCGCGCCACGACCAGGAGGAGGCACCTCCAGCACCACCCAAGGTCAGCCTACGCCATCGTCGCCAAGCATCCCCCACGCCGTCACCAACGCCATCACCATATGCTTTACCAGGCAATGGCGTCGTGATGCTAATTGGGAAGAGGAATGCCGAAGTGCAAGGCGCTTTCCCACTGTACCTTCAAGGCATGATCCTTGACTCCGACGTCCACGTCCTCATCGACTCCGGCTCAACCCACAACGTCGTCGACACGAACCTCGCCCGCGCCATCGGCCTCCACGAATGACACATCAACATATCCGTCATTGTCGGCAACGGCAAAGAGGTACCCATAGTGCCATTGAGGATCAATAGTGACACATACACCTTTGATGCATTGCTGATCGACCTCGACCGCGACATTGACATCATACTAGGCGCACCTTGGCTGCAAAATTTGGGACTTGTCACATGAGACTTCATCAATAGGACAATGACCTATGTCAAAAATGGCCAGCATTATGTACTGTTCGCACCTCCACACCTGTAGACACCGTCAACAACAATAGCGCAACAACCACCTCAACTACAACAACTAGCATACTACCCTATGATCCAACCACATATCATGACTCGCCGGGCACAGCAACCAAGTCTACCGACAGCCTTCAGCAGCCTCGACAGTAAGGGCCCGGACATCTTCGAACGGCTTCGTCGGGCAACACAAGAACAAAAGGAGCTCCGAGCAATAGCCTTGGCCATTGCTGATAGGTCAGTGGCCAATGCATGGAGCTTCAACGATGGTCTGATCTTTTTCGACGGACGACTATTCCTACCATCAGCATTACCACTACTGCCAGACGTACTAGACTTCCTCAACAACATGGGACCTACAGCAATAAGGGGCTAGCACTGGGAGCTTATCATCAGCCGACAACAACACAAGAAAGTATCATGCCTTCGTACATACTTCAAGGTCAACCGTGGAATTTCAAGATACCAATGTTAAACACCACAACCATCTTCCTTGATAGCAAAGGGCACACGCTCATCCGTGTCAGGCATATCAACATCGACTTAATACAGGCTACAAGTGATCAACATCTGTGCCCTAACCACTTCGATTTGGGCACATTTATGTTTGGAGATATGATGGATCTGACAACATCACCACCAGAACTCATCACCAAAACCTTGTGGCGTCGCCTACCTCTCTACATTGGAACTGAATCAAGCAAACATATCCACAACTTCAATAGACCTCCAAGGACAATGGCTACACTTGACATGTGTATCTCTGTTCCGAAGAATCTCCTAGCTACAGCACCAGGTGGCCCGCGACATGGACCCGACATAAACAAATCCATCTACAAACTCTTCGGCACCATTGGCAACCTGCACTACTGCTTTGAGTTTGTTCCCCTACGCACAAGGCAGAACATCATTAAGGAAGTAATGGAAGGACGACCTGCTTCATGGAAGCACATCCACAATCAGTACCACTTTCGCATTATGGCGTCAACAACTGGTTTGTATCCGGTCGGGGAAGGGGCAAGAGCTGTAACACGCATAACGTAGGCTCCTCCAATTGGGAAAAAATTTGGGCCAAATTGGGCCAACAGGAGGGGCTTAGCCGCCGTCGCCGTCGGGCTCGGGCAGAGGGCGCCCTAGGCATGAGGCGCGCCGGCCTATGGGGTGCAACCCCCTCGAGCCGCCGCAAATCCGCCATCCGTTGAGCATCCTAAATTGAGCCCCCAAGATTGGAAATAGCGACCGAATTGTAATAGGAAAGTCCGTGATATGAGGATTTCCTAGTTAGCTTATGAAAGAAGCTAAACCGGCTATAAATACAGGGTGTAATCAATTGGGAAAAGGCAATAAAGAAAATGGTCAATCCCTTATCTTCTCTCCTCTCCTCTCTCCCCACCCCCACGCGCGCCGCCCCCACGCCAGCACGCAGCCTCCGCTGCGCGCCGCCAGCCGCTCCGCCGCCGCCATGCACCGCCACTCGTCCGACGTGCCACGTGACCCATCGGATTGCGCTCCCTACAAGATGGCTTCGAACAAAAAAGTTGTGAGTAGATGTTTTAAATTTCTTCGAGCTCTACAAATTGATATAAACTTTATCTCCACCCAAGATTATATGGAAAATGTATGATTTTTTAAGAAATATTACAAAGAACAATAATTTAAATTCGACCCATTCAAATGGTACAAAGGGAAATCTACCAATAAATCTCACCAATTGAATTCACGAAATGGTTATTCTTTTACAAAAATGATCCACCATTCAATTTTTTGTAAAAACTAAATAGGTTTTGGAACCTTTCGGTGGCATTATGAGATTCTTTGTATTCCTTAAAATTACGGCAAATAGGTTCAAGTATCTAACTGGTTTAACTTTCAAAACTGAAATTTGGAAGCGAAAGTGATACGATCGAAGGTAAAGACAGACCAAACTCAATATTCCCTTCATACCATCATGTCTCATATGATCATATATACACGAGTCCCCTATTTTAAGAGAGGCAACCCCCCCCCCCCCCCAAGCCTTGTATGTGATCAGTCGACTACACCCATGGAGTGAGGTAGCTACGATGATGCTGAGATTGAGGAGGATGAAGACATTGCTGTCATGATTGTGGTGTGGAGAGTTAGAGGCAGAGGGTGGATTGGTGGGCATGGATCCTGCTTGATTCCCTTTCTTAATCGTGGAGAGATCGATTTTTGAGTAATGGGGATGTGGGGTGTGGACACCTCACTACATCCACGAGCTGAGTCGCTGCAAGGTTGCCAGATTGTCCAAAAAGTCAATTTGACTTGGTCAATTGATTACTCAACATAGTGTCTGCTTTGACAGCAAGGCCTTTACTATGATTTGGTTGGAGGATTACTCAACATAGTGTCTGCTTTTACCCCTCGTGTGTTAGAATTTATATGGATTATTGCTCTAATTTCATACGAAAAAATTCTAATAAATCTTAAAGGCCTAAATACATGTATTTTCTAATGAGCTTTAATGTTTAAGTCCATGAGTAGAGGTGGGAGGTACAACATCAATTAGTACCATATTGCTAGTTAATATAGAGGCAGGGGATTTTCTTCTGCATATATACGTACTGATCCTCCTAGGAATAGACACACCAAAAACTACAATTAGAAATTTCAATTAGAAATCCTAATGTAGTAAAATAGTATTTTCCTCTTCTCGCTACTAAGCTACTGCTCTCAACCTTCACGATGGGTCGTCTTCCATGAAGTGGCGGACGCAGGATGAAAACATAGGAGGGGCTAAACAATGGAGGTTTAGAGCTAGAGTTAAAAATTAATGGTGAATTTAAGACTTAGCAACAGTAAATTTAGTTGAGCAATCATGCTTAGGGGGGCTGGAGCCCACCCAGGCTCCCCCTTTGGATCCGCGCCTGCTTCCATCCAAGTCAGGCGGCACTACCTTCCGGCATATTCGTCATCGTCAACTCAAGCGAAGTCTTCCACCGCCGCTAACCAACGTCAATGATCTCGACCACTCGACCACGCCTTTGACGACTATGACATCTAGCTCGCCTTCGACGAATCAACTTTGTCTGCATCTCCACCACCAGGGCACCCTAGTAGCAACCTAGGCTAAGCGTACTCCTAGTCCTAGCACTAGCAGGATAGTACAGTGGCCGACAGGGAACGCATGATACTCGTCACGGCGCAGTGCACTGGAAGTGAGAAAGTGAGGAGACATGATTGTCTGGTATTCTGGTTAGCGCTGGGGTACGCATGACCCAAGGAAACGGGAAGTCGACCCTAAAACCCAAATCACACCAAACATTCCAATGATGTGGGTAAAATAGCCTGCCTGTTTGGAATTGGAAGTGCGCGCGCGCGACGAACTTAACACGCGAGCCCCCGACGGCTGACGCGTAGCAGTAGGGCAGCTGCAGAGGGGAATCCCAACATGAGGCCGATTCTCTGACATCGAAAGTGTTGACACGGAAAGGGAGAAAGCTACGCCATGCCAGAAAGCGACAGGCTTGGCCGTGCACGAGCTCGACTGCGGTCCAGGGGAGGCCTTTTAGCCTTGACCTGCATTTGACGACGCGTAGTAACAAAGATCTTCAATAATAACTTAAATTTAATCATATTCATATAATTTTAAATAATCTAGTAGTTAAATTTTAAATTAAAAAATTCTACGAACTGTAATTTAGAATGGATGAGTACCTTTTTTCCGTGATGATGATCTACTCCGATTTTTCACGTGGTAATGCGGGAGATAGTTGATCATACGAGTAGACAGCTCTTGCCGCACCGCTACGGGCAATGTTGCTTGATGAACCTGGTATTGCGCTGCGTGAGGAGGGCAAGCAACAAGGTTGTGATGCGACAAGGCGGCCTACACGCCATGTCGTGCCCTAGCCTATGGGTCCGTGTCCGTGCCTCATGGTAGTGCGAGTGCCTTGAACTGCAAATGTATTTTCCTAGCAGTTTTATAGGTTAGGGATAGGGATAGGACTTCTTATTTATGTATAGGATCCACGACTGCGATTCAGATTGATTTACCCTTCTTGAAGAAAACAACTAGTAATTTAGTGAACTCATTATCTAAAAAAAGTAATTTAGTGAACTTGATCAGAATGGTGCTTCCCTCTCTGCCATTCGGTAAAAATTGTGGCAGCAAATTCTGCTTTCAGACATAGGACCGTGTGACAGGCTGAGCATCTTTTTTTTTTGACAACAGAAACTGTGGGAGAGATCCCCACAGTGGAAGCCATTTTCATTAATTTATAAAAAAGGGGAGTACATGCTTACCTATATCAAATTAACTAAAAGCATCGTGCCATACACAAAAAGATAACCTTAGGTCCTCTTTAATTCTAACTGAGTGGAGAAGGCATTGGCTTCTGAAATTGGCACACCACCTGCACGTCTATCCTTGGCACCCGCCTCTAAAAAACTTTATCATTTCTCATCTTCCAAATCTCCCATGCTGTTGTCAAAGTTATTTCTGTAAAACATGGGATAGTATGTGTGGATCTTGCATGTGTGAATCTATCATGTAGTTGTAGAGCTGGATCCCATTGAATTCCAATCTTTGTCCAGCAATTCTGGGCAAAAGGATAGCTGAAAAACAGATGCTCTATGGTTTCCTGCTCACTAGTAGTGCACATGATACATACCGTGCCACCTTGCACATTGAGATGTCTCCTTTGCAGCATTGTTTTAGTGTTAAGTCGATCCATGAGAATGAGCCATGCGAAGAACTTAATCCTAGGAATGCATCTTGACTTCCATACTATCTTGAAAATGGGATGTGCTTGTACTGCACGAAAGACGAAGATATAGAATTGTCGTAAAGTGTATCCGTTCCCCCAAACAGATGTCCATCTATCAGCACTGTCTTGATCATATGTAGCGTCTGTGCCTATTTTGGAGGGCCTCAAGTTCTTCAAGCTCCTGTGTAGAGAGAGGTAGGAAAAATAGCGTGTCAAGATCTTCAGCCTGCATGACTTGCTGCACTGAGATGCTCTCATTGCGTGCGAAGGAGGCCAGTGTTGGGAATCTGTGTGATAGGATTCCAGTTGAGCAGAAGTCGTCCGAAAAACTGACACTAGAACCATCTCCAACTGTGCATCTGTGAACCTGTCTGAATAAGTCACTGAGATGCAGCACGTCCTTCCACAGGATCCTACCTCTGTCCAGGTGTGGGGTACACGGTTGTCATAGTATTTGCTCCACACTAGGTGCACCCAAGAGACGTCTTCTCGGTTGTAGAATTTGCTGAGGTGTTTCATGAGCAAAACATCATTTTGAATTCGAAGGTTTATGATCCCTGTACCTCCTTTGTCCTTCGGTTGTATTACATATCAAGAGTTTTGTTTGTACTCCCTCAATCTTGGTATATACTAGTGGATTTTGGGTTGTCCTAAATTGAATCATGCTAAGACCGACGAAATTTTGTGAACAAACAATAATATTTAGAAATGTCAAATGAGCTTCGTTAGATGCATTATGAAATGTATCTTCATAATTTAGCTCCTTATTGCTGCCAATGCGGGAAGCCGGGAAGTAGGGAGAGCATGGTCAGAATTTCCTCTCTGCCATTCGATTTAGTAAACTTGGTCAGAATTTCCTCTCTGCCATTCGATGAAAATTGTGGCAGCAAAGTCTGCTTTCAGACATAGGACCGTATGACAGGATGAACATTTCATCCCTGCGCGCGGAGCATGGTGACGGATGCCGGTATAGTGTGCCATGTGGTGCGGCAGCACCGCCGAGAGAGGTTGGAAACTAGAGCTCCTCGCGCCTCCTCGTCGAATTTTAACCGGCGCGGTGCACGGAGCCTTGGGATCGGGATTGTTTAACCGAGATGGCGAATTTTAACCTGCGCGGTGCAC
>CM041638.1:38041311-38145167 GCA_023333625.1 Bothriochloa decipiens | reverse complement strand
TCGGGATTGTTTAACCGAGATGGCGAATTTTAACCTGCGCGGTGCACGGAGCCGTGGGATCGGGATTGTTTAACCGAGATGGACCCGTAGCGGTCGTGTACACAGAGTACTTGCCGTGATGTGTTTCCCTTATTGTAGCCTGGAAAATTACACATATCATCCACGATGCAGTGCGACTCGGGTTCCTACTTCCTATGACAAGAAGGGAAAGTATGTATACCAAACACAAATATCATCCACGATGCAGTGGGTGCCTATATATATATGACAAGAAGGCTACTTGAGTGTCTTGAGAATGTTACTGAACAGCTTCATTGTCATAGCAGACAAAGTGGGCGCTTGCATTAGCCGTGACCCAGCTAGTAGGTATAATCTTAGTGATTTAATCTTGTCATTTATAATGTCCAATCTATTCTAGTGTATGAGTCAGTATACTCCAGTATGTTGATGACACAATCATGTATCTTAGGCATGATCTTGTGAAAGCTAGGAATCTAAAGCTCTTGCTTTACTTGTATGAAATGTTATCTGGGCTGAAAATTAACTTCAACAAGAGTGAAATTATGATGATAAATGATTTAGATGATATGGCTCTGGAATATGCTGAAATCTTCAACTGTCAAGTAAGCCAGTTCCCAATCAAATATCTAGGTGTACCCATAAGTCCCAGCAGACTGGATGCCTTTGGTGGAAAAAACTAATAAAAAGCTAGATGTTTGGAAAGGTGCATCCATGTCCATTGCTGGTCGATCTTCACCCATTACCTCCAGCCTTAATAACACTCCCACATATCACATGGCTATCTATAGACTTCCTAAGACCATTATCAAAGCTATGGATAAGACCAGAAGAACCTTCTTCTGGCAAGGTGGCCATACAAAAAGAAAGTATGACCTGGTCAAATGGACCAAGGCTTGCAAAAGCAAGAAGAAGGGAGGGCTGGGAATAAAAGACATCAACATAATGAATATAAGTCTCCTATGTAAGTGGTGGTGGAAACTGAAAAAAGAAAGTAGATTATGGCAGGAGATTGTTGCATTCAAATATCTTAAAAAAGACACCATCTCCACAGTCAGACATAAACAATCTGATTCTCCAATATGGGCTGACTTGTTGAAAATTAAGAGCATCTATTTGCAGGGGAGGAAAATTAGCTTCAGAAATGGAAAGAGCACCTTGCTGTGGTCAGATACTTGGTTATATGATGAGCCTCTCTCTACCCTCTTCCCTGAACTTTTTAAACTATGTGAACAAAAGCAAATCACAGTGGCCCAGTTGATTAATGGAGAAGTGGATATCACTTTTGTCAGGTGGTTAACACCTGAGCTACAAATTATGTGGAACCAAGTCTTGAGGGACATTATAAATACACATCTGGGATCTGAACAGGATGTAGTCCCATGGAAGCTAGGGAGTAGGAAAAGATTTTCTGTTCAGTCCACTTACAATGCCCTAACCAAAGCTGACAATGGCCCTTCCTTCCAATACATTTGGAAAGGCAAAATACCAGCTAAGATCAAGATATTCCTGTGGCTGGTAGCTAACAATGCTATTTTGACAAGAGATAATATGATCAAAAGACAGTGGCAGGGTGACCCAACCTGTGTGTTTTGCCACAAACTGAAACTGTTGATCATTTACTATTTACATGCTCTGTGGCTAAATGTATTTGGGCAACAATTGCCACTGCTTTAGATGCCTCTGACATTCCTAGCTCCTTTAATCAATGCTGCCCATGGTGCCACAAATGGCTAAAAAATACAAAACATTTTCATGCCATTGGAATTGCTGCTATTTGTTGGTCCATTTGGAAGGCACGAAACAGTGTTTGTTTTGAAAGGAAAATAATTCATAATCCCTTGACTATCATCAGTCATGCCTGTGCGCTAATGAAATATTGGTCAGGTTTGCTGAAGCCTCAGGACAAGGTACTGATGATTAGAGGAGTGGGCTCGCTGTACAAGATCGCTGTCAGGTTGCTGTCTAAGAAGAAAGCAAGCCCCATCCAGCTGAGGATTCTACCGGCGCCTGAAGACGGGGAAGAGGACCCAGCTCCACACATGCAAGAGGAGCGCCAGGACGCTGAAGGACATGAAGAGCATCCAGACACTGAAGGCCATGCATGATTACGCTCTGTTGCTTTATATTAGTCAGCTTAGACACTTGATGTGTGCTGCCTCAGCAGTTATTCCCCTGATCAGTTGTTTTCTGTATCCGTTCGGGTCAAACTCTCTGGACCCCTCCTTTTGCTGTCATCTGAACTTTTCTTAAACTCTTAATGTATTTCCGTTACATTGTTAATGGAAATGGGGATCCCCCTTGTTCGAAATTTTTTTTTTACACTAGCTACATGTTCATGCTATGTGATATATTTGCTAGTATATGTGATATGCTGATCTGTTATGCTAGTAATCTATACATACTTAATTTAGTTCATCTATTTGTCATGATCTATATTCCGGTTTAAATTTGAAAATTGCTTAATTATTTAACATCGTGTATAGGTGGTTTTGGTGGTTAACCATTGTTTTTTGTAACTAACAGTTTGTTTTGGAGAAATAGATTAGTGTTAGGTCGCAAAGCATGAAAATGAAGAAATATCCTCAAGCATGAATGAAGAGATCAGGTTGAGGAACATGGGGCGCGAGAAAGGAGCGCATCGACAACAACCCGAACAAAAAACATCCAATGGAGGAGATTAGAGGTGGATATGATAGAATAGGGCCAGCTATATATTTTTTTTTTCCAAAATCCACTCCTTATGTATAGATATTTTAAAAAACATAAGAACGTGCCCCTAATATAATCCAACCGAAATAAAAATCCATTACACAAAAGAGGAAGCTCTCACAAGTTACAAGACAGGTCCACGGCAATGGCACAGCCATACGGTTCTGTATCACTAGTACATAGCTGGTGCCTCGTGTAATAAAATTCTGCACCAAGCTCATGCTAGAAACAACACCTGCTCTAGCTCCCCCTTGTGCTAGGCAACTTATGAACCTGCACAATACAACGCCACCCCCTTCACTTCCCCCACGGCAAGTGCCGATCGATGCTGGAAAATTGATGCTTGGGCGTCAAACGTTCGATCTTCTCGGCGGCATGGGCGAATGCGCATCGCTCGCTCTTGAGCTGAACACTGATCTTGGGTACTGAGAATCCACCATCATCTCCTGCAAATTCCCCATCCAATGCTTAGTCGTGTTAGAAAAAAATGTTTGGTTGTTATGGACGGAGGATGCTTACGGCGGCGTGCGACCGTGAGACGTTGCTGTGGAACGGCGAGCTGTACATGCCGCCACCACCGCCCATGCCGCCACCACCCCTGATGGCACCGCAGTACTGCATGTTGTCGTCGCCGAGCGCGCGAAGCCGGTTGAGCTCCGGGAGCACGACGGCGCCGAGGTCCGGCCTGTCCTTGCGGCGCAGCTCGCAGCACCGTAGCGCCATCTCGGCGAGGCACTGAGCCTCCTCGAGCGGCCAGTCCGGCACGGCCGGGTCGAGCATGTCCAGCAGCGCGCCGCGCTCCAGCGCACGGCCGACGTGGTGCGACAGCCCCATGGGCGGCTTCGCCGTGATGATCTGCAGCAGCATGACGCCGAAGGAGTAGATGTCCGACTTGACGCCCAGCATGCCCGTCTGCTGGTACTCCGGGTCGATGTAGCAGAAGGTGCCCGCGGTGGACGTCATCCGGTACTGCGTGACCGTGTCGGCGACGGACGGCGGCACGAGGCGTGCCAGCCCGACGTCGCTGATCTTGCTCACGTAGTTGCGGTCCAGCAGGATGTTGCCCGGCTTGAGGTCCCGGTGCACCAGCGGCTCCGGCTTGGTCTGGTGCAGGAACAGCAGGCCCGTGGCGATCTCGGCGCAGATGCGGAACCGGTGCTGCCAGGGGATCACCGGCCCGCCTGCGCCGCCGGCGCGGCGGAACAGGCAGTCGTCGAGGCTGCCGCTGGCCATGTACTCGTACACGAGGCAGCCGTACTCCGGGCACGCGCCGAGGAGGAGCACCATGTTTGGGTGGCGGATGCAGCTGAGCACCTCCACCTCCTGCTGGAACTGCGACCGGCCCTGCGCCGCGTCTGGCCGGAGCACCTTGATGGCCACCTGCGTGTGGTCCAGGAAGCCCTTGTAGACGGGGCCGTACCCGCCCTCGCCGACCTTGCGCGCGTCGTTGAAGTTGTCGGTGCCCTGCTCGATCTCCTCGATGCTGTAGCGCCGGTACCGGACCTCGTGCGACATGCCGCCGCCGCGGTTGTTCTTGCGCTCCTCGGCCTCCTTGAGCAGCTTCTTCTCGGCGGTGATCCGCTTCTGCACCTCCATCTCGGCGATCCGCTGCGACGCCTCGGCGGCCTCCATGGCCGCCTTCGCCTTGGCCTTCTCCCGCTCGATCATCGCCATGGCCGAGTCCTCGGTCACCTGCGTCTTCTGCTCCTCCTCCATCTTCCAGCGTTGCAGCTCCATGGCCTTCTGCTTGGCCGTCAGCGCCTCCTTGCAGGCCGTGCTGTACATGTCCATGGTCTGCTTCAGCTCCAGGCGCAGCCGCTTCATCTCCGCCTCCACGTCGTCCTGCATGCCCAGGGAGCAGTAGGAGGAGCTACTGCTCTGCGAGAAGGTGGTGTGGTCCATGCCGCCGCCGCCGAAGGAGTCGCCGCCCCATTTGCTGGGCGTGCGCGACGACATGTCGAAGCTGTGGTCGTAGCTGTCCACCGAGCCGTTGGACATCCGCGGCGGGATCATTGCCGAAGAGTGGTGGTCGACGCTGCGGCGGCCGGTGCTGCTGACGAACGAGATGTCCGCCGAGTCCGGCATGGACATGTGGCTGAGGTCGGCGTACGACTTGCGCGTGTTGGCGGGGCCCCCGCGCGCGAACGGCGACCGGAAGTTGTCCACCCGTGGCGTCTCTCCGTGCTCAGAGTGGCCCCTCGACGACGACGACCACCACTGCGACTGCGGCGGCGGCTCGGGCTTGGGCGTGCTCTGCTGCGGCGCCGACTGGATTATCTGCGACCGGAGCGGCGATACCCGCGGCGCGGCGCGGATGGAGTTGCGCTGGGACGCCACCTTGCCCTTGTTGACGATGTACACCGTGCAGAAGTCCGGCGCGCCCTTGGAGATCGTGGTGGGGATGTCCGCCTTGAAGCGGATGAAGCCGCCCCTCGCCGTGGCGCCGAGGACGAGCTTCTCTACGGCGGCGTGCGCCGAGAACTCGATGATGGCCTTGGCTACGTCGTGCTCGTCGAGCACCACGTCCTTGCAGTGGATGTCCTTGCGGGTGCAGAAACATCGGAACGGGCGGAAGAGGTCCTTCATGTGCGGGTCCGTCGGCTGCTTGAACCCGGCGCCGTCCTCCACGCCGCCGGAGGTGCCCGTGGTGTTCACGTGGACCAGGACGATGGTCTGCCCCTTGTGGACCAGCGAGTCGATGGCCCACTTGAGCGCGTTCTGGCTGTTCTTGTCCTTGTCGATGCACATGGCCACCAGCGGGTAGCCGAGCTCCGTCGTCCCGGCGTCCCTGCCGCCGTCATGGTAAGACCGCCCCATCTGTCTGTCGTCGTCCTTGTCGACGGCGGTGCGACGACCCTCCTAGCTTCCGCCGGATTAATCAATCGTTCAGCTCACGAGCCGCAACACGATGACCGATGACGATCTCGATCAGTGTTGTGCCATGGCCAGATCGATCGACCAACGGACGGGAGGACGACGGGGGCACGCCGAGGGGCCGGGAGGGCACGTCGTCGGTCTTCTTCGCAGCTTCTTCCTGCTCGAAGGTTGACCTCTCCGTTATTAAGCACGCCATTTTAGGGATGTGGTGGCCGTTTAGGCATTACGAGCCGGCTGAAAATAGAGCTGTTCAACGAACGGGGCTTCAACCTCGTTCAATGGGTGGCCACTGAACAACAGATTTCCTGTCCTTTTGGAACACGTGTTATATTAGTCGAGTTTCTTTTAACCCTTTGGATTGCATTATCACAAATCCACCGTGCTTGCATTGCTGACGAGTGCACACGATTTCAACTTGTTTATAGCTTTCCAAAGTCATACTTAACTTCTTTAACTTGCCTAGTTTTTAGAGCTAGAAAAACAAATCAAATCTCTATAACAAAAATTAGTTTCACTAATTTTTTTATAAAATATATCCTGAAAGTGTGTTCATTTAAATGTATTATCATTTAGAACAAAGTGAATAATATATATTTTTACATATATATTATAAAATACATTTGGATAATACAATTTTGAAATGCCGGAAAGCATTTAAATTTACTAGTCAGACCGTCAATAAAAAAATCAAAGCATATCGTTCATCTATAGTGAAACTACTATAAAATCAAATAAATGTGCCAAAATTCCGGTGATCGGATTTAATAAATAAATCGGCCTTCTGCAGATCTTGGCGATTTCGGGTGCTTTCACCGCCGGTGATGGCCGACGGCGGAGTCCTCCAATGCGAATGGTGTTCACTATGCCTATGGAACAAGTTGTCATTTCTGTTTTCATTAGGGGCCTGTGTGCAAGTTGGTCAGGCCAGCTGTATCTATATCCTGTTGTTCAGTCTCCGCATTTCACTGTGTACGTGTACGCTTTCCTTATCTACGAATACAGATATGTTTTATCAAAAAAAGAGATTTGAATATACATAGTAGTAATTTTTTTTGTTGATAAACGTAGTAATAGAATTATGGATGTGACCAAACTGGTCGCCTAACTGGGCACTCGATACTGCAGACAAGTCCACTAACAATTCCTCATTCCATCAAAACTTTTTTCCCCTGCACCATTTGAAACAAAATGACAAGACAAAAGATTATTTGACATTGAATGGTCTCTCTACATTTCCTCTTCGTTTCTTTGTCTCAGCATTCATGCTCACTAACCCTGCTACAGTTTTGAATTAAAGAGAAATCTATTATGTTATGCCGATAGATAGATGAAAGAAGATTGCTAAGTAATTGCAAAACTACAAACTGCGATGAGTCACGAAGACATAGTATTGCAATAATTTGCACTATCAAATTTTCTGTGCAGACTGTACAAGTTTCTAAGAACTGTTACTTGTTCTTAGAAAATTAATTGCCAATTTTCAACAAATAAGCTTCACTCCAATAGGGTATGCATATTTGGAAATATTTTAAAATGTGTATAGCATTGTAGCTGACTAGTACATTGCAGATGGAAAAAATTCATGCCTGATGCTCCACAAATAATAATTACATGCTACAAATGATACTCCACAAACAGTTCAACCTACGGGCTACGTACCACAAAAGTGATAACGCATTCATCAATTTCACAAAGCTATTAATAGATTCACTAGTTTCACAAGGGCAATAATAACAAGATGGAAGAGGAGCAGTATCAGATTATGTTGTTCTAATCTTCTTCCTTAACCACTTGAGTCGTGTAGTCTTTCGCGGTCATGAAAATAGCCCTATTTTGTGAATCTTTGAAGACATCAGAAGCTTCGACCTTCTCATCATTTGATAGATCTTCCATGTTGGCCACAACAGCAATGCACACATGGATGGGGAACTCATGTGCATTAATTCTTTCCCTTTCCATGTTCAGCCTCGGCTTGCTTCTCTTTCCGTTTTGGAAACCATCCCATCATCACAGCAACCTTCCCATCTTGTTTGCATCTTGAATCCTGCCCTTTGCGCTTTATCACTAGACGCTGGATTTTTGTTTCTAGAAGTATCAAGCATTTTCTTTCTTTTTTTATTGATGAACTAGTGGTTGGTTGGTCCACAATTCTGACCACATCATCATCCATAGCAAGTCCAAAAGGGTCAAAAGGGCCTTCTCAGTTTCTTCCCAAATATAGTTGGCTTGTGTGATGTGAGTGTTGGCGCTCCTTATTACATATAATTTGACTGCCAAACTAATTTAAATCCATGAAGACATCATAGAAAATTTTTATATAGTTAACAAGTTCCACGAATTTTGGTTCTATTCACTGTTTTGCAAGAATATCTAAATTTTCGTCAAATAAAAGTATCTCAAAAGAAGAATTGGAGTACACCATTGCGTAGAGCTCGTCGCGCTGATCGAAATTCATATATTATTTGCTATTTTTGGCACCACTTGATAATAGGCCAAGGGCGAGCGAGGCAAAAAACCAATAGGCAAAATAAAAAGATATGAAATTTCGAAATTTAAAAGGAGTGCTGACGTCCCCCCGATGGTCAACGCCAGTATCGGTGAATGGGAAGCAGAGGGCCCCACAGCGGGCCAGGAGTCCCCACGCAGGCGACAGCAGCCAGCCTGTAGGGAGCAAACGGCCGCCCGGCCCACACACGCGCGTCCGCGCGGAGAGCAAAGGGCGGGAGCTGGAATTCGAACGAGCCAATGGCAAGCTGACACGTGGCACAGCGGACGCCAGGCCCTCAGGCACGCGCGGGGGCGCGGCCGTTCCGCTCTACCAGGCCAGGGCCACGTGGCGGCGCCGGACTGGTGCGCTGGGGTCGGTTGCTGGTCCGCGGGAATAACGCGCGGATGGGCTGCGGGAATAACGCCCGTGCCGACCTATTTGCTCCCAAAAATGACTGACAGCGCAGATTACGGCGGTTTAGGTCCGGTTCAAGGCATTAATCTTGGTTCTTGTCCGGTTTTTGGCATAGGACGGTGGGGAATTAATGTACCGACCTTAATATAGTCGGTTGCATGCATGAAATCGTCATTAGGCAGGGGGTGATGTGCAAAAGTGCCCTCCTCCTCTCTAGTATAAATATAGGGCCATTCCCCTATTGTAAACATACTCTACACTATATATTTGAGCTATACAATATATATTCTACCTCTTGAGGTTCATTTTTAAATCATTATAGTAGCAGAGGTGTCCCTCTAGGTGCTCTCACCTAGTTGTACAAGTTAGAAAAGAGGAAGAGAGGATGCGCAGAGCGGAGGAGGAGCCGGCTTGTCGGGTTCTCCTCCAACTTGTATCTCTATAGAGCCGACTCCTTCGTGAGTAATATCTGTATTCTTTCTTTGCAATTTCCTTGTGATCTATTTAATTAAAGTTTAGCGCTTACTTTACTTTCTTACGGGTTCTCCGCTCTACCGATGCTCTAGTCCAAGGCACCGGGCTAGAGTAGTAACCGATAGCATAGACGTGGTGTGTAGGCTAGAGTGTTACCTGAGTTTGCGTCAAGCCCAACGGATAGTTGTGGTAGCCCCGGGGGTGACAGACCCAACAAGACCTTTGTTTTCCACCACGTTCGGGCTGGTGTTTCTGTAGAGCTTTTAGCGGCCTTCTCCCGATCACCTTTTTCCCAGTCTTTTCGAGGGTCAGAAAGGTAAGTTTAGTAAGCCGAAACTTTAGTCATCTAGTGATGTTGGTCTGACCTTAGAATCCCCTCTCTCCCTACCAAAAATATCTTTCTCCCCTATTCTTTTGGACATTCTTGGTCCTCTCTAGTACACTCCGTTCCCTGTGAAAATTACGATACCCTAAATACTTCCGGGTGAAAGCTACAATGGTACTCCGTGTGCTTGCGGATTTATCTACTTACGCTAAGAAATACCAACAAGCATTCTGGCGCCGTTGTCGGAGAACAGTAGCTGTTCTAGATCTGAACCAAGTTCGTCCGTGTATCCTTTTTGTTTTTCTTTTACCACAAAAATATCTACAACTAGCCACCATATGGATTCCACTCCTATTCACAAATTTTCCGCACCTAAGGCCGAGTTCTTAGAGCCACCACAATCATCAGAGCCAATCATAGCTCCTGGCTATGAACTCCGTCCTGTCTTTATAGCCATGGTTCAGGACCAATCCTTCTCTGGGCACAATGATGAAAATCCATACACTCACCTTCGGGAATTTGAGCACTTGTGTTCGTGTCTATATATTTCTAGCATGACACATGAGACCATTAAATGGAAATTGTTTCCATTCTCCCTTTTAGGGAGAGCGAAAAAATGGTACGCTCATACCGTTGGTGGAGTAAACGGAAATTGGGTCGAACTTCAAAACAAATTTTGTTTCGCTTTCTTCCCTCCTTCCCAAGTTGCCACCCTTCGAATTGAAATTCTTACATTTCAACAAAAGGAGAAGGAGACTTTAGGAGCAGCCTGGGCTAGGTTCACAAATCTTCTAAACACAGGCCCAGACCTTTCTTTGCCTAACCAAGTCCTCCTAAATCATTTTCTTCGTGGTCTAATCAAAGAAACTGCTCTCACCCTTGACCTATCTTCTGGAGGCTCGTTCACGCACATGACCATTATTGAGGGGAGAGCTTTACTTGAGAAAATACTTGAAAACACCCCTTACACCAGTATATATGACGAGTTTCCTGAAGTAGTTGAGGTTGGTCCCAACCAACAAGAGGAGACACTAGCGGCCGAATCCAAAATTCCTTCAAATCCATCTCCTGATCCGGTTGCCATAGAGCCTCCTACCCAGGGAATAGACCACACTCTAGAGGATGATGAACCTCATCCTTCTTCATAATTTCCCTTTGAATTCAAGGAAGATCTTTTTGAAGATTTTGGAAATGCCTCGAATTTACCCATTCAAGTGAGACCTCTAGTGCACTCTGCACCGACTGAGGATGATGGTCCACACAATGAGCCCTTCCTTGTAGAACATATTAAAGGACTCTCAGCCATCATGAGTTGTGAGTGGTTGGTAGAAACAGAGCTATCCATTGAGGTAGCCCAAATCATTGCCCCCTCAGATATTCTACTTTGCACTCTTAAGGGGACCACTATAGAGGCTCACTATAGTCCTACCGTTGGGATGAATATCATGTCAAAAGCTCTGGCTGATAAACTTTGCCCCAACGATTCCATGAATCCATCACAAAAGCTTTTAAGAATTCCCACGGGAGTTACTCTTGAAAGTTATGGGGTCATAAGGTCTATTTTGATTCACATAAGAGGTCTTGAGTACCGTCAAGATTTTCATATCTATGACATCTCGGACACATCCCTCTTGGTTGGTTTACCTTTGGGGACATTCTTTCAGGAAAGACCAAAATAGGGTTGCTTGAACTTAAAATTGGGAAGTTCTCCTATCGCTGTTATGCTTTCACGCTCTAACAATGCGATAGTAGAACCTAAGCACGAACAAGACCCTATTGAGGAAGTCTTGATGGATTCTTTAGAAGACATGGCTCAACCAGCTCTAAATGATGAAAACTGTATTCAAGAAGAGGAAGAGCTGGCAGAACCTGTCGAGTTAGACAAAACTGAAATACCATCAAAGCCCTCAATCAAGCTTAAGCCCCTCCCTTCTGGCTTAAAGTATGTCTTTCTAAATGATAATCGAGAAACTCCGGTTATCATAAGTGACAAGCTTTCCCCAGGTGAAACCCGTAGACTTGTCGCTATCTTAGAAAAACATAAATCAGCCATAGGCTACTCACTCGATGACCTCAAAGGGATTAGTCCCACTCTCTGCACCCATATAATTCGTATCAATCCTGATTCATCACCTTCTAGGGAACCCCAGCGGAGACTTAACAATGCTATGCGCGAGGTTGTTAAGAAAGAGGTCCTCAAACTCTTGCATGCCAGGATTATTTATCCCATGCCTCATAGCGAGTGGGCTAGCCCTGTCCAGGTCATACCAAAGAAAGGAGGGATGACAGTCATTGAGAATGAAAAGAACGAACTTATCCCTCAACGAACTATCACATGGTGGCGGATGTGTATCGACTACCCGAAACTCAATAAGGCCACTAAGAAGGATCACTTCCCATTGCCGTTCATTGATGAAATGTTAGAACAGCTTGCGAATCACTCCTTCTTTTGTTTCCTTGACAGGTATTCCGGGTATCACCAAATCCCGATCCACCCCGACGACCAAAGTAAGACTTCTTTCACATGCCCGTATGGAACTTACGCATACCGACGTATGTCGTTCGTTTGTGCAATGCATGATGTCTATTTTCTCTGACATGATAGAGAAAATCATGGAGGTGTTCATGGATGATTTTAGCGTCTATGGAAAAACCTTCAATGATTGTTTAGAGAATCTAGACAAGGTCTTACAACGGTGCGAAGAAAAGCACATAGTCCTGAACTAGGAGAAATGCCATTTTATGGTTCAGGAAGCGATAGTGCTTGGACACAAAGTGTCCTCTCGTGGGATAGAGGTGGACAAAGCAAAAATTGAGGTCATAGAACAACTTCCACCTCCCACGAACATGAAGGGCATTCGTAGCTTTTTAGGCCATGCAGGGTTCTATAGGCGATTCATCAAAGACTTTTCTCAAATCGCTAGACCCCTGACTAGCCTTTTAGCTAAAGATGCACCTTTCATCTTTGACAATGAGTGTCATGAAGCCATTCAAATCTTGAAAAAGGAACTCATTTCACCAATCATCCAACCACCTGATTGGACATTTCCCTTTGAGATCATGTGCGATGCTAGCGACTTTGTGGTTGGTGCCGTTTTGGGCCAAACAAAAGATAAAAAGGATCATGCTATATGCTACGCTAGCAAAACTCGATCTGGGGCACAACTGAACTATGCCACAACTGAGAAAGAGTTGTTGGCTGTGATCTTTGCAATAGACAAGTTTAGGTCTTACTTAGTGGGGGCAAAGGTAATTGTTTATATAGATCATGTCGCTCTCAAATACCTCCTCACTAAGAAAGACGCTAAACCCTGGCTTATCCAATGGATTCTTTTGCTCCAAGAGTTCAACATAGAAATTAGAGATAAGAAAGGGGTAGAAAACTCGGTAGCCGATCACTTGTCTAGGCTTCGTCATAGGGATACGCATGAGTTACCTATTAATGACTATCTAAGGGACGACATGATCCTAATGGTAACGACCTTGGATCCATGGTACGCAAATATTGTCAACTATATAGTTGCAGGATATGTTGTACCAGGGGAGGACAGGAGGAAACTTAAATAGCAAAGTCGTTCCCACCTGTGGGACGACCCGTACCTCTACCGAGTCTGTGCTGATGGGCTGCTGAGGAGATGCATCCCAATGGTTGAAGCCACAAAGATCATGGAAAGATGTCATGCATCACCCTATGGATGACACTATGGAGCATTCCGAACACATGCCAAGATCTGGCAAAGTGGCTTCTTCTGGCCAACAATGTACCAAGATGCAAAAGAATTTGTCAGAAGATGTGCCAGGTGTCAGAAACATGGGAACATCAACACTTGGAATGCAATGCCGCTCATGAACAACCTCCAAGTGGAGTTGTTTGACATCTGGGGGATAGACTTCATGGGACCATTCCCAAAGTCAGGAGATGCTGAATACATCCTTGTAGCAGTGGACTACGTGTCCAAATGGGTAGAAGCTCTACCCTGCTGATCTGTAGATTCCAAGCACTCCAAAAAGATGTTCCATGAAGTGATAATCCCAAGGTTTGGAACACCCCGACTGGTCATAAGTGACGGAGGGTCACACTTCATCGACAAGTCCTTTCAGGAGTTCCTAGCCAGATACGGAGTCAAACACAACTTTGGAACTCTGTACCATCCCCAAACAAACGATCAAGTTGAAACATCAAACAAGAAGATCAAGAATATTTTGCAAAAGGACGTCAATGAGATGGTGAAGAAATGGAAGGACCAGCTGCATGATGCACTATGGGCATACCGAACGGCGTACAGGACCCCCATAGGCATGTCACCATATCCGCTGGTATACGGGAAAACATGCCATCTGCATGTGGAGTTGGAGTTTAGGGCCCATTGGGCCATCAAGAAATGGATTATGGACCTCCACCTAGCTGGCAGGAATCGCCAAATGCAAATATCTAAGCTAGAAGAATAGAGAGAGATAGCATACCACAGCTCCAAGATCTACAAATAGAGAACAAAAAGATGGCATGACAAAAGAATCAAGCACAAAGAGTTCACACCCGGAGATAAAGTCCTGATGTTCAACTAAAGGGTGAAACTCTTTCATCATGGAAAGCTTGAAAGCAAATGGGAAGGGCCATTCAAGGTAATAGAGACCTCGCCACATGGTGCCATCACGCTCCAAGATGATGAAGGTAACATATTTAAGGTAAATGGCCAATGTTTAAAAGTTTTCCTTGAACCTCAAAACTTAGAAGAAATAGACTCAATTGAATTCTTGCAATTTAATGATTCAATCTAAAAAAGAGAGTTCAATCTTGTTAAAAAATATAAAATATAGTTGTTAATTCAATAAATTTTTGACTCTCTAGTGTTCCTCACTAGAAGAGTCCTTGTTATTTTCACCGGTTTTCTATCTTTGAATAAAAGGCAGATATAGCTCCAAAGAAGTGTGGGGGTGTGAAGCTCCTCCATTGCAGAACAAAAAGCACCTAACCACATCATGAACTGGTGGAGGAACTTGTACACAACTTGGTTTGATCACCTCCTTCCCACCTGTTCATGTTCGTACTCCTGATCCTGTCATGTTTAAATCCTGTAAATTAAAAAGAACCGAGTCTCACACTTAGATTTAAATTTTGAAAGTGAATATAGCTTTTTGAGTATGGGCTGCATAATTGTTAAACCTTACATATCCTTAATGCTTGTGGGAAATATATCATATAGGAAAACCATTTTGACTAAGTTGTTGTGAAGTGAGATATGGCTTTGGCATGGTAAATCCACCTTTTCTGTCAAAGTACTTGGAGAATTTTATTTTTGATAAAATGCCAAAAAATCCATAGTTTTACATACTCCTCAATGGTTAAAATTCCTACCAAGGCCATATGATATGTTTCAGCTATGCAAAACCTTTTGTCATATGTTACTTGTCAGATCTTTGAGTTAGGTCAAATTGTTGTGACCTATGTGAGATTATGGTCATGCACCCATGATTGAGATTCACACGCACCCACAAATAAAATGCCGACTCTCACCCTGAGAGTCACGCCCAACATGCACCCAGTCATCCACCAAAAACATGCCAACTCTTACCCTGAGAGTTGCGCACGCTTCCACCAAATAAAAATGCCGACTCTTATACTGAGAGTTGCGCATTCTTTATCCACCAAATAATTACTCCTCGCATTCGATCATGACATCTCTCCATCCAAAGTTTTCTTTGAAAACAAAACGTATGGGCTATTGAAAAAATGCCAAGGGGCATGAAAAAAAGAGAAAGAAAGAAAAAAACTTTGCCAAGGGGCAAATTATCCAATCAACAACGGGAAAGATCTAAATCCCCGTTAGAAAAAAAGAGAAGTTCGTTTTATAGCCCATACTCTTCAAAGAATCTTCCTTCTATTAATAAAGAGAGTTATGATGCATGGAGTACCAAAAATATTTAGAATTGGGAATCATCTTCCATTCAACACACTTGCACGTCTCAATCAAAGTGTATGACTTGTATCTCCGTGTGGTTTGGTTTTTAACTTAACAATATATGTGATGCAAGTATGCCCTCATTCATTTTTCCTACCTAAGCTCCACATAAGCTTTTTAGAAGTAGGAAGAAGGCAATGCTATGCCTTGGTGAGGAAACATACAAGTGTGTTTTGAGAGTACCATTTGAGGAGTACATGTGAACTATGTGTTTTATTTGAAAAAATCATAAAACCTCCAAGTCACTGAGATATGAAAATGGGATGAGATGACTATGTTTCAGAGCTGTTCCATTCTCAACCACTCAAGGAGAATTGTTAGACACTCCACATATCCCACAGGTATGAGGTATGTTTTGGAATGACCTTTATGCCAGTTCTATATCTTAAGTAGCTATGTTCATGTCTACTTTATCCTCAGCTTTGCTTGGGACGAGCAAAGATCCAAGTGTGGAGGAACTTGTTGGTGCTCCTTATTGCATATAATTTGACTGTCAAACTAATTTAAATTCATGAAGACATCATAGAAAAATTTTATTTAGTTAACAAGTTCCACGAGTTTTGGTTCTATTCATTATTTTGCAAGAATATCTAAATTTTTGTCAAATAAAAGTATCTCAAAAGAAGAATTGGAGTACACCATTGCATAGAGCTCGTCATGCTAATCGAAATTCAGATATTATTTGCTATTTTTGGACACCCGAATAAAAAGATATGAAATTTTGAAATTTAAAAGGAGTACTGACGTCACACTGACGTCAGCACCCCCGATGGTCAACGCCGGCATCAGTGAATGGGAACCAGGGGGCCCCACAGTAGGCCAGGAGTCCCCACATAGGCAAAAACCCAGCAGGCTGGCCCCACGACCACAGCAGCTGCCGGCCTGGAGGGAGCAAACGGCCGGTCCGGCCCACACACGGGTGTCCGCGCGGAGAGCAAAGGGCGGGAGCTGGAATTTGAACGAGCCAATGGCAAGTTGACACATGGCACAGCGAACGCCAGGCACTCAGGCACGCGCGGGCACACGCCCGTTCCTCTCGACCAGGCCAGGGCCACGTGGCATCGCCAGAGTTTTGCGCTGGGGTCGGTTGCTGGTCCGTGGGAATAACGCGCAGATGGGCCTCGGTTTTTGGCCTAGTTCGGCCGGTTCAGCCGCCCGCGTCGACCTATTTGCTCCCAGAAATGACTGATAGTGCAGATTACGCTAGTTTAGGTATAGTTCAGGGCGTTAATCTCTGGTTCTTGTCCAGTTTTTGGCATAGGATGGTGGGGAATTAATGTACCGACCTTACGATGGTCGGTTGCATGCATGCAACCGTCATTAGGCAGGGGGTGATGTGCAAAAGTGCCCTCCTCCTCTCTAGTATAAATATAGGGCCATTCCCCCTATTGTAAACATACTCTACACTACATATTTGAGCTATACAATATATATTCTACCTCTTGAGCTTCATTTTCATATCATTATAGTAGTAGTGGTGTCCCTCTAGGTGCTCTCACCTAGTTGTACAAGTTAGAAAAGAGGAAGAGAGGAGGCACAGAGCGGAGGCGGAGCCAGCTTGTTGGGTTCTCCTCCAACTTGTACCTCTACGGAGCCGACTTCTTCGTGAGTAATATCCACATTCTTTCTTTGCAATTTCCTTGCGGTCTATTTAATTAAAGTTTAGCGCTTCTTTACTTTCTTACAGGTTCTCCGCTCTACCGAGTGCTCTAGTCCAAGGTACTGGGCTAGAGTAGTAACCGACAACATAGACGTGGTGTCTAGGTTAGAGTGTTACCTGAGTTTGTGCCCAGCCCCATGGATAGTTGTGGTAGCCCCGGAGGTGACAGACATGACAAGGCCTTTGTTTTCCACCACGTTCGGGCTGGTGTTTTCATAGAGCTTTTAGCGGCCTTCTCCCGATCACCTTTTTCCCAGTCTTTTTGAGGGTCGAAAAGGTACCGTGCTTCGAAGTAAGTGAGTTTAGTAAGCCGAGACTTTAGTCATCTAGTGACCTTGGTCTGACCTTAGAATCCCCTCTCTCCCTACCAAAAATATCTTTCTCCCTTATTCTTTTGGACGTTCTTGGTCCTCTCTAGTACACTCCGTTCCCTGTGGAAATTACAATACCCTAAATACTTCCGGGTGAAAGCTATAACGGTACTCCATGCGCTTGCGGATTTATCTGCTTACGCTAAGAAATACCAATAGTGAGATTGAGAAAGTTATGTGGTAACACCTTGGTAAGGATGTGTGATAGGAAGTTGGAAAAAAGGTTGTGTGATAGTAGGACCTTCATAAGGTCATGTGACAGGAACTTGGGAAGAAGGTCGTGTGTTGTTGACATGATCTTGGGAAACAAGTTATGGAGGTGAAGTTTAAGGTGCCCTCAGTAGTTTGTCCCCGACCAAAAAATGAACTACCAACAATGATTAATTCAACTAAATACATCACGTTTGATTGCGAGGAAGATAAAGCTTTAGCATTGATGACATACCATCATATATAGCTCTCCTAAAGACACAAACAATGGGAAAGAATTATTGTGAAATACCTTGTGTTAGGGGTGTGTTATATGTTGGTGACCCCCCATTGATGTGAGTTGGGCCCATGTATAGCGTGAGAGTTAGTCATATGAAGCGTAGGCTCATTGTAGCCCATGTGGCCATTTTTGTAAATACTAGCCTTACTATGGGTAATAAAGACAACAATCCCTCCCACCTTTCCAATAAAGAGGGGGAGGAAAGGAGGAAGAGGGAGGAGGCTGATCATTCAGCTCTTTCCTCTTCTTTATTTCATCATTTACCGTTCATCTCTTCTATTCGTCCTTTCTCTATTCAACACCTCCAAATTTTGTTGAGCGTACCAACACCTTGGTCTTAGGATGAGAATATTGAATACAATAATGAAAATAATTAGCAATAGAGGTTATGTTGAACCAACAATACTCTTAAGAATTTAACAAAAACTAATAATTGCAATAGACAACAAATGTAGTAACAAGATTAAAATAGTCTCCTAGATTTATTTCTATGTCTGTCATCATAGATATGAAAAATGTCATATTGTTCCTAAATCTATGTCAAACCAAATAAAGAAATACATGTCTGGAGCACGATACAAAGAAAGAACCTAGGAGCAAACCTATAAGCTACTCACTTCTTCCACTCAAACTTAGACTCAAAAAGCAAGAGCACTTGATGCATTCTGGTTTGGCTGTAGCATGTGTGGACTAATTAACTTAGAGCACCTTCAAGAATCACCTGTCCATGTTCATGGATTGCATGTCCATTCTCCCATCCCTTCTTCACTCCAAGAAATCTCATAGTAACTAGTTGAATTCCCCACGTTGCGGTGGACATTTTCAGTTAAATAATGACTAATGATGCTGATAATATCAATGATGTAGCTTAGTATTTTGTTGGAGATCATGATTAACATGTTTTAAGTTGATGGTCTATACTCTATACTATCTAATTAAAATTTTAATTAAACATTGTATAAGTAGGGTACGAAAGCAAAGGTGTTATTATTTATATATGGAAGTACGCATCACATGAGTATATATAAAATAGGACTAGCAAATATACTCGTGCGTTGCAACGGGTAAAATACTAATTGTGCAAAATGATAACTTGCATCTACATATCTACTTATGTTTTATGCTTTTATAATCTATTTTATTTTATGATAACTGTTGTATCCATAATATAAGCTAATAATGAAAACGAATAACAATATATGTTAAAATCTATTTCATTCCATTTTTCAAAGTACCCATCTGTTTCTACGCATCATATCAACCCTGGCCAATGTGTCATGTTTGGTCTTCCGATGGTTATGACTGAATATATCTCTTGATTTTTTTACATGGTAGTTCTTGTTAGGAATTACATAATATATTTGTTTAAATTTTATTAGATAATAATTTACCCAAAATTCTGGATCACAAAATAATTAATTGTATCATTGACTAATTCATATTTTAATTAAAAATAGTTTTGTTTCTTACCAAAACTACATGAAATAGTAAATATCTTTCTCCTCATCAAAACTTAATGCGCAAACAAAGATAGTAAGTGCTGAAAAGTAAGACTTATGCACGTGGGTTTTCACTGAGATGGACACGGGAAAGTTAGTGAAGCCTTCAGCGACACCGATGTCGAGGATATCCTTCTCGTACTCCTCGACCAAATCCGCGTATTTAGGATCTGCCTATTGCACGAATGATTTAACTCTACTATAGACAAAAAGCACAACCTAACGACATTGATAACATTTATAGATAGATCATAATTTTAAGAAGCTAACAAAACTAATTTGGTATTTTTATGTTTTTGGTGAGTTTTTTGAGATTTCTATTTTTATAGAAAAAGGCAGAAAAGCAAAGAAAAAAAGAAAAAAGCCTGGTATATCCTTACCGAAGTCAGCCCAATTGCAAGGATTCTATCAGGAAAAAAAAAGAAGCACACAATAAGAGGCCCATTCAAATTTGGACATTTTGCATCAAAACCCTGATCTATTTCAAAAATTATTAAAGTCCTCCCATCTTTTCTTTCTCTCTGATATTTTTACATCAGGAACCCTATAGTTTTTTTATTCTATATGCCCCCACCCCTAATCAACGTAACTAAATGTGAGATTGAGTCCGTGTAGAACAAAGGGTGGAAGAAATATCGGCAGACAGAATTTTTGTGATTACGTATTAGGTAGAGATTATATATAAAAGTAACATCGGGTTGAGCAATATTAAACATTTTAGTGCCCATACATGAAGTTGGGTATTAGAGATCGCTTGAGACAACTAACTAAATTGAAATAAATTGCCAAGCTTTATAGGAGAGCCAGATCATTGGCGACGAGGGCACCCACACCAAAGGGATGGCGCCGAGGAGGGGCAGCCCTGTGCCGGTGACAATTCTTGCCTCGCCGACCGTGCTTATATAGTGGCCGTCGTGGCGCTAGTAGCGCAATAAGCCGCCAAGAACCTAAGGTGAAGCGTCCAAACATTGGAGGCGGCCGCCTGCCGCCCAGTTGACGGTGATGTTGGCGTCCCCTTTGTTGAGCTTGACGGCGTCGCTGGCGCTCCCCGCGGAGGCTGACACAATGGGAAGATGCGAGAAATTAAACCGATGTTGTCGTTGAAGTGGAACTGAGGGAGGGATCGAGGAAGATATGAGCGCAACACATCGATGCGGTGGGGCTTTATCGGGAGGCACCGACAAAATTAGTATGTGATGAATCCGGGGAAGATAGAAAGGCCAAGATCTCTTCATATGCCTGCCAATTTTATGGGAGTGATGTGCTAACGTTTTGAGAATTTGAGATAGAATGGTGTCGACAGGAGGTGCTGATGTTACTTCATCTGGTGTTCTCGACGGTCTACTGCTCATCCTCTTTGGATGGGTCGCCTGTCAGCAGGAGAGTTGGATGGTCAGCATCAGGAATTCATGCTGGTGGGCCAAGGCTGCAGGCGTGTGCTGGGAAGGAAGCTGAAAGAGTTGGAAGCTAAAAGAAGGGAACGCGTAGGGCTGCTGGGTGGAGGCTTGGATAAACATCAGATGGCTGGAAAATAAACTTGATAAAGATCATACGGCTATAAAAAGATGGTGACGTGGAAGCATGAGAGGTAAGCTTTAGTCAGTCCTATATCTCTATATAGTTCATACCCACTAAGCAATCAATGTTAGCTAAATCTGAGCCCTCATGCTTCTACGTCATCACTCTATTGCACACGTCCGATCATCATCAGGTTTGCTTTTTCAGCCGTCCGATGTACCAACCGTAGGCACCTGTACGTGCGTCCCTTCCTTCATCTTCCATCTTCCGAGCACACAAAGGCACGCCCGGCCCACCATACGTCCACCCAGCAGATAGCAGTGCTGCCTGCTCACCTCTTCCTCTTGCGCAAGAAGAGGCAAAAGCATAATCAATTCCTACAGCTGCTCACCACCATCGATTCCTCTACCACACCAAAATGAATTGCCACGGCAAGTACCTGCAAATGAATGCATAAGAAAACGAATGGTCGTTGCAGTCGATTTAAATAGCTCCGCGCTGCCATTGCTATGCTTGCCGGCCAGGCCGCATCCTGCTCCGCCTCAGCTGCCCTGCTCTGCTCAGCTGCGACGCACCGCCTCTTCAGGGATCAACGTCACCTCCGCCGGGCCGCCCCTCGGCAGCACTGCATCGGCTGTCCATTCGCTCGCATGATGCCTGCAGGCTGCAGAGCTTCGCCCGAGGCGGCTTGCAGCGCCGCGCCCGCCCCCCTCGCTACTGGTAGACGGTGGTGGAGCCTTCCTCCTCAGCCCCGCTGACCACCACAACCGAGAAAGATCTTAGCGGATCTTCGATGTGGAACGACCGTTCCATACTGGAGGAGGGAAGACCAACGAGTGCATAAAGCCATCCGCATGCATGACGTTGGGCTCCTACTGATTTTGCATTCCTTTTTACAGCAGTTTTTCTTACAGCAGAACATATGTGTGTTTTCTTTTTTTTTTTTAGATCACGCCGTTAGCACGTTTCTCATTAAGCAGAAGTAAAGAGAGTCACAAAATCGTGTTGGGTGGGTTAACCAAGGTTATCCCTCCCAAACCGAGCCAAAGTTCAAGTACACGAATAGAAGAAAAAACCAACAACAACCGGAAGCAACTGTGGAAGCAAATCTGGAGGCAAACACTTCAAATGTCCGCCATTCTTGCAAGGAGCGGTGCCATCCTCCTGAAGCCGGCACTGGTCCGCTCCTCCGCCTCGACGAGAATATCCTGAACAAGTTGTGCCGTGGTGGAACGAGTGTCATCGAAGGTCCTTGCGTTCCTTTCCTTCCATAGACGTCAAGCCACAAGAAGGAAGCTTGAATCGAACCCCCGGCGCAACTCTTTGGGCACCTTCTTCCGCTGCCGCAGCCACCAGTCAAAAGCATTGCCATCCTCGAGCTGCACCCACTGAAGCAAATTGATTTTCATAAGCCACCTGTGCCACACCTCCCTGCTGTAACTGCACCCAAGAATCAAATGACTGATCGACTTAGAGGCCTGATCGCAGAAGATGCACACATCATCCTGCTGTAGCCCATGTCGAAACTGCCTAGCCGCAGTCCAATAGCGCTCATGCATGGCTGTTCACGCGAAGAAGCGGACCCTGGGGGGGGGGGGGGGGGGGGGGGGGGGGTGTTTTAGATCTCCCAGCCACCCCGAGGAACGGATGCACCAATAAACATGGCACCAGAGGCGGAGGCAGCCGAGTAACCTCCATCTTCCGTGAGTCTCCAGGCAAATGTGCCCCGCTGAGGCGTGAGCTGAACATTTTCCAGGATGTCAAAAAGGCCGCTGACCTCGCCAATTAGCTGCAAAGAAACTGGGCCGCAAAGATGGCGAATCCAATTATTGTTGACAATGGACTCAGCAACTGTACTTCTCTTCTTCCTTTGCCGAACCGCCGCAAAAACTGTCGGCGCAATATCCCGAATACACCTCCCATCCAGCCAGTGATCAGTCCAGAAGAAGATTGAGTTGCCGTCCCCCAACGTAAAAGCGGTAGCTGCCTGGAAAAGGTCAAGGGCTGCCTGCTCAGTGGAACAAGGCCACCGGCCAGCAGTACAATCTGCCCACACCCAGCGTACTCTCAGGGCGACCCCAGTGCGCTGTAGATCGGACACACCAAGCCCGCCCAGGTATGTGGGTCTACAGACGACGGTCCATGCAACCTTGCATCTGCCTCCCACCTCCGAAGTAGAACCGGCCCAGATGAAGCCGCGCCGCAACTTGTCGATGGCATCCACTGCCCATGACGAGAGACACAGGGCGATGGAGGTATGGATTGGAATCGACAAAAGCGGGACCTTAACCAGGGCCGTCCTTCCTGCCGCGTTGAGTAAGTTACCTTTCCATCGCGGTATTCTAGCGGCCACCTTGTCAATAAGAGGCTGCTCCTCAGCACGCTTCAACTGGAAGATCGAAAGTGGGACTCCAAGGTATTTGCATGCGAATTCCTCTACCCGGCAACCCATCACCTCCTGCACCCGCGCGAGATCCTCCTGAGTACAGCCAATTGGGGTGGCCACACTTTTGTCAAGGTTTGCGAACAGCCTAGATGCCGTGACGAACAACCGCATAATCGCCTTGATGGCCTCTAGCTCTAGAGCCTTCAGCCTCTCACAAAGAGAACGAGGTCATCAGCATAGAGCAAGGCCCTCTCACCAGCGAGGCCGCGCACCGGCTACAGCAAACCACTCTGCTGGAGTGTTGACACCTCTAACTCCACTTAAGTTAGGTTGTCATCCCCAGCATGGCGCCAGAGGTGCTGGTATTAAATGCATATGATTTTCTAGAAAATGAAGAAGGGATCCGCAAGCGCACAGATAATACCGATGTAACATTTTAACCGGGAGTAATCCAGGTATCGTTATTTATATTTTACCACTGGGAAGGGATGCTTATGGATATATGAGCAATGAGCACTGCATGTGATAATGGAGAGCTTAACCATGTCTTTATCTATCTTCTCATACAAGGTAAGTATCACATAAAATAATAATATAGATATGAATGAATGATAAATGATAAAGATAAATGAGAGCACATAGCCATATAAAATAATGATAAACATCTCAATAGAGTACTCTAAGTCTATAACACTAGCATGGACTAGGACGATCCACAAGAATAAATCCTAAGTTATTTTAACTATAAAGCCAAAGCATACAATGATTAGTGCAAGTATGCCTAAAAATCATGGCGGGAAAAGGTTACATCTATGCATAGTGATATTACCAAGAAAGATCATGAACAGAGCAATCACTTCCATGTAATAGTGGTGTTCTACTAGTCCTATACTCGAGAGGAGGACTACGAAGGACTCAACAAGACTCTCACTCCCGCGATCTACCTCACGATCCAGAATATAGGGTGCAATCGCAGATAAATGCAGCCTAGGCACCATGCCTACACAATATTTATC
Organism: Bothriochloa decipiens; assembly: GCA_023333625.1. NCBI lineage: Eukaryota > Viridiplantae > Streptophyta > Magnoliopsida > Poales > Poaceae > Bothriochloa > Bothriochloa decipiens. Next base: position 38,120,959 of record CM041638.1, on the reverse strand, counting down.
ACTCACCCATCGATCTAATGAGCAAGCGTTATACGATCCTATGCACAAACATAATTCTAATCCAACTATGCTAAGCATATAATCAAAGTAAACTAAGAACAATATAATTGAGAACATAAGTAAATAGAGCAAAGTCGTATCTTATATATTAGAATAGAATAAAATACTATTCATAGTAGCAAGAACAATGATGAATATTATGATGAAGTAGAAGAAATTACCGAGAACTCTGACAGATCTAGACTCCAAGCTAGGCTTGACTCCTTCTAGATCTATTTCTATGTAGCTATGCTTCTAAACTATGGAGCTCTAATTGAGATGGTGGCTCTAGGGCTTCTTTGGATTTCTTGAATGAAGTAGAGAATGAATTAGAGAATGAATTAGGGTTTCTCCAGGGGCCGGGGGCCCTGTTTATATAGCCCCCTAGGATGCACCATAACCCCTGGATCAAACCGACTTGAATAGATGGCTGAGATTGCTCCTCAAGGTCGGTGAAGGCAGAATCCATGAGGTTGGACCTCATTGGTCCACCTGGCTGGGCGGCCGCCCAGGTGGCATGGGTGGGCGCCCAAGCCTGGCTGCCAGGTGGCCCCAGCTTTGTAGGGTCGCCTTCTCAAGTCTTCTAGAGTATTCTTGAGTTGTTGGATGGGGTATTCTGTGGGGTTATGAGGTTGCTACGCTAGCCAGAAAACAAAAATTTTTGACCTCATAAACCGGGATCTACTGCTAGTTACAGGTTACGGGATTACCACTAGACGCAGGTGCAGCAAAAGACGACTCAATGTAGTTGTACGCATCACAGCAGGCAGTGCAGTTGCATGGTCATCCGTCACCTCAATCCTCTCGCGCGGTTCATCCCAGTGCTCCAGATGCAGCACCTCCGAGGAATCCCACACGTGCAGGGAAGAAGCGATACGCCTCCGGACTGCTAGGTCCACGAGGAGCAGAAGACGCGAGTGTGGGGAGGGCGACGGCGGCTGCCAAAGGCGTGTGTGTCTCCCTAACTGCGCCCCTACCCCTTGCTTATATAGGGGTCCCCAATGAGCTCATGAGTTGGAGGCCCATTAGAAACTCCTACTTGTCCAATAGTTGACAGCGGCCTCTAGCAAGGCGTGACAACTCCTATGTGCACGCAAAGATCATATCAGACGAACCACTACGACCACATACAAGTTATTCCCTTTGCCACTCGATATATAGTTTAACTCGTGGGTTAACACTTAACCCAAGCACGGCCATGCATTTGTTGATCCAATCAGTTGAGTGATAAAGTGATATCTCTCTCGCATAGAGAGGGGCAAATTCCATCTTGATTGTCTATGTCTCAAAGCATGCTTCCCGACCACCCGAAGACCACCTTTATAACTACCCAGTTACGGAGTAGCGTTTGATAGTCCCTAAGTTGGCCATTTCACATCTTGAGTACATACCATAATCTTAGGTCTAAGGACATAACGTACATGACGTGAATAGAGACTTTCTCATGTTGGGTCAGTCCAGCCTACATGTCTCACATGTGCCCACATTATTAGTTTGACATCTTCATGTCCATGACTTGTGAAACATAGCCATCAACTAATACGTGTGCTGGTCTAATATTCAAGTGTGTTCTCACAAGAACGCCGACCTGGGACAACTTCAGAATAACCATTCAAGTAATTGAGTTCCACAAACAATTCACATAATCGCCAATCAATACAAGTTGTCTATAATGGATATTCAATGAACACTTTATTAATCATGGATACAATCGGAATATCATCATCTACATGATTAGCTCTAGGGCATATTCCCAACAGTCTCCCACTTGCACTAGAGTTAATCTCTTAGATGTCTAATCCCCATAGACCTCATGTGTGCCTCAAGCTTAGGTTGTGGAATAGCCTTTGTCAAAGGATCTGCTATATTTAAATCCGTATGTATTTTGCACAATTTGATCTCTTCTTGTTTCACAAACTCTCAAATGAGATGAAACTTTCAAAGTACATGTTTGTTCTTCTGGTGATCCCTAGGCTGCTTAGCCTGTGCAATCGCCCCATTATTATGACAATATAAATTCAATGGGTCTGACGCATTTGAAAACACACCAAGCTCAATGAGGAACCTCCTCAGCCAAACACCTTCCTTTGCAGCGCCAGAAGCTGTAATGTACTCGGCTTCTGCTATAGAATCAGACACTGTCTCCTACTTGAAACTTTTCCAGCTAACTGCACCACCATTTATTGTGAACACAAAACCTAACTGAGATAGTGAGTCATCCCCGTCGGTTTGGAAGCTAGCATCGGTGTAACCGTTTACAACGAGCTCCTCCTCACCTACATAGATTAGGAACACATCCTTAGTCCTTCATAAGTACTTTAGGATGTTCTTAACAAGCGTCCAGTGAGGTTCACTCGGATTAGCTTGGTACCTGCTCGCAACACTTAGAGCATATGAGACATCTGGGCGAGTACATATCATGGCATACATGATGGAACCAACGGCCGAAGCATATGGAACCTTACTCATGCGGTTGCGTTCTTCATCTGATGAAGGACACTGCTTGTCACTAAAGCGCATACCATGTGACATAGGCAAGAACCCTTTCTTGGACTGTTCCATGTTGAACCATTTCAACCCTTGTCAATATACGTGTCTTGGCTTAATCCTATTAGCCTTCTCGACCTATCTCTATAGATCTTAATTCCCAAGATGTATGTTGCTTCTCCTAAATCCTTCATAGAAAAGCTATTATTCAGTGAAGTCTTTACAGATTGTAACATAGGAATATCATTCCCAATCAATAGTATGTCATCCACATACAAGATCAGAAACACAATAGCGCTCCCACTTACCTTCTGGTAAACACAAGGTTCTTCATTCTGACGGAAGCCAAACCCTTTGATTACCTCATCAAAATGAATATTCCAACTCTAAGATGCTTGCTTTAACCCATAAATAGATATCTTGAGCTTGCATATCTTTCCAGCATTATTAGGATCAACAAAACCTTTGGGCTGTATCATATACATGTCCTCTTCTAAATACCCATTTAGAAAGGCTGTTTTAACATCCATCTGCCATATCTCATAATCGAAATATGCAGCAATTGCTAGAATGATCCAAATAGATTTAAGCATCGCTACCGGTGAGAACGTCTCGTTGTAGTCAATTCCTTGAACTTGCCGAAAACCTTTTGCAACAAGTCGAGCTTTATAGACATGAACATTTCTGTCCATATCCTTCTTCTTCTTAAAGATCCATTTGCTCTCTTTGGGTCTAACCCCATCAGGCGTGTCAACCAAGTTCCAAACTTGATTGTCTCCTATGGAATCTATCTAGAATCTCATGGCACTTTGCCATTTCTCGAAATCTGGATCCATCATAGCTTTCGCATAATCCGCAGGTTCATCATCATCTAACAATAACAAATCCCCACATAATGCGCGAAGTCTCATTGATCTTCGTGGTTGTGGCGGTGTCTCCACTGCCACGGGTGTCTCAACTTGCTCTGCTACATTAGCATCACTTGTAGAGTTAGTCCCTACTGGCTCATCTTGAACTTCTTCAAGATACACCTTTTGTTCATTCTTTTGTCTTTTGAGAAACTCTTTATCTAAGGAAACACTGTTTCAAGTAACAAACACTTTGCCCTCTGACCGGTTATAGACATAATACCCAAAAGTTTCCTTCGGATATCCCACGATTTGGGTGTTAGTTTATCTGATATAAGTCATTTAACATAAACTTCACAACCCCAAATTTTCAGAAAAGACAAACTAGGACTCTTACTAGTCCACATCTCATATGGTGTCTTAACTATGGACTTAGATGGTACTCTATTCAATGTGAAAGCAACTGTTTCTAGAGCGTATCCCCAAAACGATAAAGGTAGGTCTGACTGGCTCATCATAGACCGAACCATGTCCAACAAGGTCCAATTATGTTGCTCAGACACGCCATTTCTCTGAGGCATTCTGGGTGGCGTAAGCTGTGGAACAATTCCACAACTCTTAAGATGATTGCTAAACTCGTGACTTAGATATTCGCCTCCATGATTAGATCGCAAGGCCTTGATCTTCTTGCCATGTTGATTCTCTACTTCATTATGAAATTCTTTGAACTTTTCAAATGTTTCAGACTTATGCTTCATTAGGTAGACATATCCATATCTACTAAAGTCATCAGTAAAAGTTATGAAGTATTGAAATCCACCTCTAGCTGTCATGCTCATTGGTCCACATACATCAGTATGTACAAGTTCCAACAAGTCAGATGCCCTCTCAAGAAATCTTTTGAATGGTGCCTTGGTCATCTTGCCTAGCAAGCAAGCCTCACATGTCTCGTATGATTCAAAATCAAACGAAGTTAGAAGACCATCATCATGGAGCCTCTTCATGCCATTCTCACTTATATGACCCAAACGACAATGCCACATATAGGTAGGACTTAACTCATTAAGCCGAGGCCATTTAGCACTAACATTATAGATAGGTGCATCATCAAGATTTAAAATAAATAACCCATTCACAATGGATGCAAAAGCCACAAACACATCATTCTTTGAGATCACACAACCATTGTCTTTACTCACAAATGAATAACCATCCTTCATCAAGCATGAAGGTGACACAATGTTTTGACTTAAACTAGGAACAAAATAACAATTATTCAATTCCAAAATAAATCTTGACGGCAAGGGAAGTTGCATCATCCCGATGTTCAATGCAGCAACTCTTGCATTATTGCCCACGAGGAAATCAACTTCTCCTTTCTCCATGCTTCTACTTCTTATCATTCCCTGCATCGTATTGAAAATATGAGCAACCAATCCGGTATCGAATATCCAAGAATTGATATAAGAGTTAGCGAGGAAAATGTTTGTAACATGAACAACAAGAGTACAAGCAGTAGCAGTACCTTTACCGCCGCCATCCTTCTCTAAGGACGTCAAGTACTCCTTGCAGTTTCTTTTCCAGTGACCTTTTCGCTTACAATAAAAGCAATCTGAATTTGCAGATGGTCCAGCCTTGGCAGTAGATGGGTTTGGCTTAGAGATCTCATCTTTAGCCTTGCCCTTCTTCTTACTCCAAGATTTTCCCTTCCTCTTAAAATGAGGTTGGTTCTGGATTGCCAACACTTGGCTACTGCCGGCACCTTTCTTGATGTCAGCCTCTGCTATTTTCAGCATGCCACATAGTTCATTCAAGCCCCTCTCCGCGCCATGCATATGGTAGTTCGAGATGAAGTTTCCATAGCGCACAAAAAGCGATGCAAGAATGAAATCAGTAGCCAACTCTTGGCCAATTGGGAAGCCTAGCTTCTCCAACCTCTGAGTGTAACCAACCATCTTGATTACATGTGGACCAACAGCTGCGGCCTCTGCTAGCTTGGTTTCTGCAAGCGCCTTAGAGACATTGAACCTTTCAGTCCGTGCTTGAGTTTGGAACATATCTTCAAGCGCCATGATCATATCATTCACTGAATGATTGTTGTCGAACTGCATCTGCAGATTAGGTTCCATACAAACAAGCATGAGGCAACTCACTTCAAGATCCGCATCACATGCTTTATTGTAAGCGTTTTTCTCAGTAGCAGTTGCATTTTCATCAGGCTCATCTAGTAATGGGGTGTCTAGAATTTCTTCCTTTTTCTCAGCCCTGAGAACAATTCTCAGGTTGTGGATCCAATCCGCGTAATTTGTTCCATTCAACTTATCTTTCTCAAGAATTGTACGCAAAGAAAATGGTTGATTGCGAGCGGCCATCTACAACAAAAGTAACGCAAAATACTAAGACAATGTATCCATGAAAGAGTAAATTATATCAAAATAAAATCTACTCCCACTAAAATCAATATCTCTCAATTGATACTTAGTGATTCAAGACGAACAACTAACAAGTCAACTAGTGAGCTTTAGCATCACTGCTAGAAGACATGGTAGATCGGTAAGCAACACTTTGCTAATCATATCACATATGACTCTTGTTGTTGAGCAGCATCTCTATGCTACGCTCAACCTACCCATCCTCCAAGGTCCCTACCCGTTAGGATGACCTTGTTTAAGTAACCAAACCTTCTTGCAGTAAGTATCCGATACGAACCTGCTTAGTCGAGGAAAACCAGTGGCATCCTAATTTCATAGACCCACCACCGATTGTACAATACTTATGATAGTGCAAGATTTGGGGAAGCATTTAACTTAAACATTGCTGAGGGATCTCCATCTACATCAATCTGTGCATCACGGTGATCTCCATCGACCACATACAAGTTCTACTTCACTACCGCATGCAATTAGACAAAAACATAATAGCATGTGAAAGTAGAACATAGTAAGAACGGCATAATATAGGCATGATTTGGTATAGCCCATTATTCCTTTGGGGATCTCCATCTACATCAATCTGTGCATCACGGTGATCTCCATCTCCATAATTTTGTGCATCACGATGATCTCCATCTCCATGATTCGAGTATGCCATTCTTCAGTGATGATTCTACCAAGACTAGCTACTACTAGCACAAGTAAAATGAAATTACATAGTCACAGATAGATCATCATAGATTGGCACATAGGCCATTACATTAATTTTGATAATATGTGTGTGGCTCCTACCCATATTATCCTCATGACATGCAAGCCATGAATTAAATACATACATGCATCACATACACATAAGGGCTATACCAGTCATCAATACCTGCAGAACAGAGTTATCCGAATCCAACATCTAATCTTGCAATGCAGAAAACTCTATTTTCCAAGCCTTATTTTGCAATTCTAATTTTGTCGAATGTAGCAAAGCAGTAGAGAATCAAATGTAAAATTTCATTCTCTATGATTTTTGTTTAGAGTTCATCTCAATCCGAGTTACGGTTCAAAAGTTACGGCTGTTTTACCGAACAGCACTATTCTCGCAAATCGGCGCCCGGCAGTAAATTCCATCTACCACCGCCGCGCATCATATGCGCTTGGCACTTGACCTAGGGTTCAATTCAATCAATCTAATTGATCTCTAACTTGCCATGACTAGATTTACATGAATCACTTAACTCAGATGGCGGAATTCCGACTGGTACGAGTAGATCATTTCAAGACCAATACAGCAAGATGATGAACCAAGGTTAGGGACTCATCTACAACCACGCATATCACCATATGCACAAAACTGAACCTATAACGAGGCAGTAACGACTCTGATACCACTGTAGGGTTATGAGGTTGCTACGCTAGCCAGAAAATAAAAATTTTTGACCTCATAAACCGGGATCTACTGCTAGTTACAGGTTACGAGATTACCTCTAGACGTGTAGGTGCAGCGGAAGATGACTCGATGTAGTCATATGCGTCACAGCAGGCAGTGTAGTTGCATGGTCCTCCATCACCTCAATCCTCTCATGTGGTTCGTCCCAGTGCTCCAGATGCAGCACCTCCGAGGAATCCCACACGTGCAGGGAAGAAGCGATGCGCCTCTGGACTGCTAGGTTCGCGAGGAGCAGAAGGCGCGAGCGTGGGGAGGGCGACGGCGGCTGCCAAAGGCATGTGTGTCTCCCTGACCGCACCCCTACCCCTTGCTTATATAGGCATCCCCAATGAGCTCATGAGTTGGAGGCCCATTAGAAACCCTAGGCCTTGTCTAATTCGGGTCCAACCCGAATTAGGCTTCCAGCCCCTTAAGCGTGCGACCCTATGGGTTCACACACACATTAACATGGGCCGAGTACTCCTACTCGTCCAATAGTTGACAGCGGCCTCTAGCAAGGCGTGACAACTCCTATGTGCACGCAAAAATCATATCAGACGAACCACTACGACCACATACAAGTTATTCCCTTTGCCACTCGATATATGGTTCAACTCGTGGGTTAACACTTAACCCAAGCACGGCCATGCATTTGTTGATCCAATCATTTGAGTGATAAAGTGATATCTCTCTCGCATAGAGAGGGGCAAATTCCATCTTGATTGTCTATGTCTCAAAGCATGCTTCCTGACCACCCGAAGACCACCTTTATAACTACCCAGTTACGGAGTAGCGTTTGATAGTCCCTAAGTTGGCCATTTCACATCTTGAGTACATACCATAATCTTAGGTCTAAGGACATAACGTACATGATGTGAATAGAGACTTTCTCATGTCAGGTCAGTCGAGCCTACATGTCTCACATGTGCCCATATTATTAGTTTGACATCTCCATGTCCATGACTTGTGAAACATAGCCATCAACTAATACATGTGCTGGTCTAATATTCAAGTGTGTTCTCACAAGAACACCGACCAGGGACAACTTTAGAATAACCATTCAAGTAATTGAGTTCCACAAACAATTCACATAATCGCCAATCAATACAAGTTGTCTATAATGGATATTCAATGAACACTTTATTAATCATGGATACAATCGGAATATCATCATCTACAGGATTAGCTCTAGGGCATATTCCCAACATATTCTCTCTATGTAAATCTGACATGTGGGCCTGTTTTGGTTCTTTTCTGATAACCTCCTGCAGAAATAGACAATCACCAAAACTCGTGGAATTATGTTAGTGAAACCCCTATAACTAGATAGTAATCATGTTTTAGTCCATTCTCATGTTATGTTGACGGTTAAAAATGATTCTTAACTACCGTCAACATGGAGCCACCGGAGACAAAGTTTGAGCACCTCCATAACAAGCACAAAGAGCATCGGCGAGAGAAGGTCTCCTTGTTGTAGCCCTCGTGCGTGACAAATGCGTCTACCCGGGTTACCATTTAGAAGGATCTTGGTGCTTGCCATTGAGAGAATGATGGATATCTAGTTACATGATCTCCTCCCGAAGCTCATATGCTAAAGCACCTCAAGCAAGAATGTCCATGACATGGTATCGAATGCCTTTGCAATATCAATTTTAAGGAGGATGCAAGGTGTACGAGCCGCGTGGGTTGCTTTGCAAGACAACTGCACCTCCCTGATATTATCGTGCAGACTTCTTCCCTTGATGAACATGCTCTGGTTGCGCTGGACTAGACAGTTGAGCACCCCAGTCAGCCTTTTTGCCAGGCATTTAGTGATCAGCTTACTAAAGCTGTACATGAGACTAATGGGCATGTAGTCCCTTATCTCCTTCGACTGCTCCTTCTTTTTGAGAAGAACCATAAAAGCATCATTGAGCAGCTGAATGCTTCTCCCATCTTGCGACTAGAATGCATGGAAGGCATGCATGACGTCCGTTTTGATGATTGGCCAGCAAGCCTTATAAAAATTACCGATGAAGCCATCCGGACCGGGGGCCTTATCATTAGGCAAGTCGCAGATGACCCCCCATACTTCTTCCTCTATGAAGCACCCCTCTAGCATCTCCAGGTCCAGCACTGGTACTTCGATCGCATACAGGTTGATCCTATTGGTCCGCTCAAAGGCCTCCCAAGCACTCCCACATAATAATTATAAAGTGCATCTGCAATGTTCTCATCCGAGATGATCTTCTGACCCTGCACTGTAACTGCCTGGATGTGATTCTACCTTTGTTTGTGGCATGCCTGAAGGTGGTAGAATTTAGTGTCTGCGTCCTCTTTCAACAAAAACAACATTCTGGACCTCTGACATGCAATGGTTCTAGATAAGGACGCCAGCCCAAGAACCCGCATCTTCAAGCATTGACGTAGATCAAGCTCCCAAGGCTTGAGGTCCCATCGCTCCCTGTCCTCATAAAACATGAGATGGCCTCCCTAACTAGCATCAGCTGTAGCCGCACACTCCCAATCCTAGAGCAGCTCTAGTTTTGTAGCACCTTAGCCACGAACACTAGTAGAGATGTGACCTACAATGATGAAAATTCTTACGATGATTCTGTTATGGTCACCGAAGAGTGGTTTCCATGATGTTTTGGTCATTTTGGTCATTGAACTGCATGAGGATTTTGTTTTCCATGATGTATTTTGGAAAGGTCATAGGAAATGGTCACAGAAATCCTGACAAAATCGTCACAAAGGCGTTTACAGCACTGTTCATCGCTGGATTGTGACAGTTTCATGAATATCCTTGAGTTGTGACCAACACACTTCGTCACTGAAACCATTTGGCTGCGGGAGCTGGTGCCGTTTACCTACTGGAGAGCCACCTACACTCATACTTCCATCCGCCATTAGTCGTTGGACCCGCCCATCACTCAGCCGGACACTTCTTCGTCTGACGTTATGAGACCCGCCATTACTCATCCGTTCGGAATGTGCGCCGTTCTACCACACTTCACTGATCGACATGTGGGACCTCCCTGCTAGGGAAACCTTGAGGCCACCACCCTTCGACGACTGACATGTGGGACCCATCTAGGACCGTACTCCATCCGACGTGTGGGATCAGCGTGTCAGTTAGAAGGGACCCACCACATGGGACCCAGCCCACCATCCTTCAACGACTGACATATGGGAACCGTCTGGGACCGTTTTCCATCTGATGTGTGGGATCATCGTGTCAGTTAGATGGGACCTAGCACACCACCCTTCAATGAATGACATGTGAGACCTCGTTTGGGACTATTTTCCATCCGACATGTGGGATCAGCGTGTCAGTTAGATGGGACCTAGCCCCACCACACTTTGATGATTGACATGTGGGACCCCCATCTGAGACCGTTCTCTTTCTGGTGTGGGATCGGCGTGTCAGTTAGATGGGACCCAGCCCACCACCCTTCGTCGATTGACATGTGGGACCCTGTCTGGGACCGTTTTCAATCCGACGTGTGGGATCAGCGTGTCAGTTAGATGGGACCCAGCCCACCACATTTTGAAGACTGACATGTGGGACCCGTTTGGGACCGTTCTCCATCCGACGTGCGGTCAGCGTGTTAGTTGGATGGGACCCACAACGGGGGACCCATCTTCGTTCATGTGGGGTCAACCTTCATCAACTGACATGTGGGACCCTTCTGGGACCTTTCTCCATCTGACGTGTAGGATCAGCGTCAGTTAGAAGGGACCCGTCATGGGGGACCCATCTTCGTTCATGAGGGGTCAACCTTCGTTGACTAACATGTGCAACCCGACTGGGACCGTTCCCATCGGACGTGTGGACCAGAGCATCAAGTTAGATGGGACCCTCATATGGGGACCCTTCTCTGTTCATGTGGGACCACCCTTCTCTGACAGAGATGTGGGACCATCATTCTTTGACCGATGTTGAATTCTCCAAAAACATTGGGTTCTCTAGGATTCGAGCCCGGCGCTTGGCACTAAAGACGTGAAGGTCTTTGCCACTACGCTAAGCGGCTGTGTGTGTTCTCGTCCCCTTGGAGCCTTTATATATTATAATGTAAGTACATTTTATGTTCTCTTATATATATGGGACCCTAAAAGTGGATAAGTATCTACCTGTTAGACTTGTGGCAGAGTCAGAGGCGGCAATGAAGGATCCTCGGTGTGCTGTGGTGCCTCTGACGTCCATTTGGAGGCAGGCGACGGGGCTTTCTCGGTGGAGCATGGCGGCATTGGCGTCCGCATCGCTTGTGTGCTGCGGCAGTGGCAGAGGCATCAGATCTGATTCATAGGTCTTCTTTCTCCCCTTTTTACTATTTTTCTTCATTTGGGTTTTGCCTCATCATGGATCTACTAAAGGACTTTGGGATTTTGCTTAGAATGAACACATTTGATGCATACCGCCACATCCCTTAATTTTATATATATTCTGGACGGTAATGGTTCTGGTAGTCCCTGTAGCTCATGGCTGTTAGACTGAATTTGTAATGGTATTGTAAGTGTGGAGGTTAGACTTGATTTAGCTGAAATGAGCTCATACCATGGAAATTGCTAATGGTTGTTAAAGTTGCATTTTGATATGAGCCGTGGACTTCACTGATGGATCTTTGTTGCATTATTTTCTACTTCGGTGATCTCAATAGTGCTATGTTGTGTTGTTTAGCCATAAGGTGAATTTGTAATGGTATTGCAAGTGTTATGGTTAGACTTGATTTAGCTGAAATTGTATTGGACTAATTGTTATAGCCACAATAATTGATATTCTTATTTGAGTTGTCCATGTCTATGTGCTGCTACTCTAAATTTGGATGAGCTCATAACATGGAAATTGTTGTATGCTATTAAAGTTGAATTTTGGTATAAGTTATGGACTTCACTGATGAATCTTTGTTGAATTATTTTCTTCTTCATTCAGTTATCTCACTACTTAGGAATCTGTGGCCTCTTGCACACTGACAAATGGAGCAGGCCCCAACAAGAGGATGGACTCATTTGCCAGCCTCCCAGATGATCTCATTCTCGACATCATCCTATATCCCTGGCCCCTCCTTGTTCCACTACAAATTGATCTGTCGATACTAGAAACACCTCATCAATAACTCCGACATCAATGACAAGCTTGCCCACCAGACTGTGATTGGTTTCTTCTTCGATAGGAAGATTAACACTCAGCCCTTCACCAGCTGCATCGGTGAACTTCCCTGCTTCAACTTCTTGCACATAGATTGTGTAGATGTCTTAGATTGCTGCAACGGCCTCGTCCTATGCCTGTGGTCTTTTGCTATGGGATATCGCTGGGTCGTTTGCAATCCAATCACATGAAATTATAAGGAACTACTAGATAGCCCTCATAATCGTGCCCTATCTTTGGATGGTTTTGTTCCATTAGCTGGGGTGGCTCAATTATGTTTCAATCAGTCAGTCTCCTCACATTTCCATGTCGTTGAATATTTGGAACATGAAAAATCTTTGGAGATCTACTCGTCTGAAACTAATACATGGCTTAGTATAGAATGGAGATGGCGGAAGGTTCATATACAGCATGGTGAAACGCGAGGTGTATTTCTTAATGGTTTTCTACACAATATGTCATACGTTACAGCTATGGGATCTCCTATGATAATTGTTGTGGATATGGAGGGAAACACATGGAAGGAAATTGTTCCGCTTACTGGTAATGATGATCTTACCCTGCATCAATATCAGGGTCACTTGTGTGTATGTCTCGTTGATGGTCCTCACAAACAACGCAAGTTTTCAATGTGGATCCTTGAAGACTATGGTACTAATAATTGGACATTGCGGCATATAGTCATCCTTAACAATATTTTTAGAAGCATTAATATCTGATGGGTTATGATCCACACGTTGATTGCAGTTCACCCCAAATGGAATTTTGTTTTCTTAGCTGGGTGTAAAGGAGAATGAATCATCGCATATGACATGGACCGCAGAAGAGTTCATGTAATCCCTACCAGACTCTTTCAGTATCGTAGACGTCGGATTACATAGGAAGTATGGTTCCGACGAGCCTACTATCATCCATATGTTCCCTTGTTATTCGATTCACTACAGCCATGAGTTCCAGATCTAGCAGAGGAGTCCATAATTTTAAACCTATGTCCATATGAGGGAAGTCGCTTGTAAGAAAGGTGAGGTCATGCTTGTTTGTTGTAATGACTTTTGTACTTATTAGTTTTGTTTGTATGAACTTGATGTATCGATGATCGTGTGTTCCCTTGCATTTTATGTTGTAGTTGTTAATACTCTAGTACTCTGTCATATGTGTTCAAACATAAAGGGGTCAGACTTTCTTATGTCCAACAGCATTTCCATTAATAAAACTTGCTGCAATAATACCCTTGCACATGATCTGTGCTTGAAATTTACATTAAATTAAACTCTATCGTTCCACTACTATAGACTGACCAAAAACTGTAACCGTCAGCGAGCACTCGGCAGACTGATTGCTAGGGCTTTCAGAACAGAAGCATTCACACTCTGTCCTACGAGATCAAATATGGAGCGGTCAGACTTTCTTGCTTTGCAGTAAAACTCAAGAGCTACGTATCACCCGTGATGCTATATAGCGAGGTGAGACTTGTTGAGATGGACTCCTAGCAGCATATAGTTTACAACAAACTGGTAATAAGAACCAACATGGTACTATAAAGGTCAACAGAAGATCACGTACATAGGTATTATAACAACAAGTTAAAATGTTGAACATCATGATTGTCTCCAGTGAGCATGTCTTGACAACAAAATACAGTAAATCTTGCTACAGTGAACTGAGTGGTTGTGGAGAAGATGAGTACTAGTCTGGTTCGTCGGTGGATCCGTGCCGACATGCCGATGAGGCCTTGTGACCTAGAATGAACCAAAAATTTTAGAACTTATTATATGACCATAATAATAATACAATCAAAACTGACATACCCATTACCCTTTCTCCTACGTGATCAGTTATGTAGCGGTTGGACGTTCTGGCGTTCGTAGACATGATCTGCTAGGAGCCCAGACTTGGGACTTGCAAGATCAAGAGACGGGACAGTCCAACAATTTCTCTTTCGTGTGTCATGGGGAAGTCCGGCCATACCTCTTTTGTGTCCCACGGCACAGTCCTTATGGGCCTTGTGATAATTGGGCCATCCCCCGCTCTTGAGGGACAAGTCACGTGGATATATTGGATATGTATCCCCTGAAAATAGGAAAATATTTGCCCATTGGACTTGCGCTGTCTGGGCTGCGAAGCTAGAGGTGGTGGCAGAGGATCCCCGGTGTGCTGTGGTGGCTCTGGCGTCCATTTGGAGGCAGACAGCGGGGCTTTCCCGGTGGGGCGTGGCGTCATTGGCGTCCGTGTCGCTTGTGTGCCGTGGCAAAGGCGTCAGATCCGATCTGCAGATCTCCTTTCTCCCATTCCACTGTTTGTTTCTTCATTTGGGTTTTGCCTTGGCATGGATCTACTACAGGACTTGGGGATTTTGTTTTGATTGAACACCTTTTATGCATACTGCCATATCCCTTAATTTTAGATACATGCAGGACGGTAATGGTTCTCGTAGTCCCTATAGCTCATGGATGTTGGATTTGTTAGGACTCAGCAAATCAGTGCCACTAATCTTAAGCTGCACTCAATACTGCTGATGCCAATGATGCTCACTACCACTTGCACTTGTAAAACTAAGGCACTAGCACTCAATCCCTTGTTCTTCTTATAGAAAGTACAACTCCTATGAAGTTGCAGTCGCTGCCTTCAACTCATCTAAAGCTGAGCTCATGTACTGATTATCAACATGATGGTTGGAGTTGATTTAGCTGAATTTGTAATGGTAGTGTAAGTGTGATGGCTGGACTTCATTTAGCTGAATTTGTAATGGGTACAACTACATTGACTGCTATTCTAGTTTTAGTTATACATATCTATGTGCCGTTACTCTAAATTTGGATAAGCTCGTACCATGGAAAATTTAAATTGTTGTTAAATTTGCATTTTGGATGCGTTGTGGACTTCACTGATGGATCTTTGTTGGATTGTTTTTTGCTTCAGTAGTCTCATTACTTAGGAAACACAGGAATATAGCACACTAATGAAATGGAGGAGGCCCCCAACAACAGGACGGATGTAGCGGCCAGCCCCCTAGAACAAGCACTACTTATTCAATATTACATCTGATACCTTGTTTCCAGGGTCCTCTGCATAATCTTTTGGATTTTCAATTGCAGTCCTCTTCCACTGTCTATAAGCTGATGTATACTGCTTGGATTTCGTAGGAGAGACTATTTTGCAAAATACTTGTAGCTGAACAGAAATATTCTACTATGCTTTCTGACAAAGTGAATGAATTGCTAAGCATGATAGAACAGTTTGATTCTAGAACTGAGGAGTTTGAAAAAAAGGTACTAGAGCTTCAGAATAACTACAAAGAGAAACGAGAGGAGGTCAAAAAGCTCCACGAGTATGTCATGCGTATCAAGCACAACTCTCAGTCTTCAACTCCTAGGGACTTGGCTGAGTGAACATTTGTGGTTTGATGTTACAGTGCCTCAGTGCTTTTGATCAATTTCCTCCGAAGTCCGTGTTCGTGCAGTTCTTTTCAACAAATGGTCAAATGGTGTGAACATTAGTATCTATTTAATTAGAGATATGCCCTTGTTCTCTGTTTCTAAAATTGTTTTGTTGTACTGTCTTATCTTAGCTCTGTATTAGGTCTGTTGTCAAATTTTTTTTGTATTAGTTGGCTAAACTTTGTTGTGCCACTACTATAGATTGACCAAAAGTGTAGACGTCAGTAGGCACTAGCAGTGATGCTCGTAGCTATCACTGTCGGTGTCGCGAACCATCTGTGCATGTTTCTTAACCGTCTGTGCATGTTTCTTCACCGTCTCTGCCCTCTCCTTGTTCTGTTGCAAATTAGCCTCATCATATGCAGCTGCTTTTGGCCTCTTTGAGGAAACTACTAAGGAGGATACTATCAGACGCGATCAAAATTGCATGGGCTGAACTTTCTTACATCCGCAATCGCATTTCCAAACCTGTGGTTGCTCCGTTCTGCATTAGGCTATGGTGAGACTAGATGATCGCTGCAAGTCTGGAGGCAGAAGGAAGACAATTGATTTATCGCTATCGGTTTGCAAGCAGACAGATTGTTAGGGCATTGAGAATGGACAACAAGACTAATGATGAGGTTCGCGCGATACTCACGCAAGAAGTATGGCTCCGACGGACACCCCCACGACACCACCTGATCCAGTGCCATGTTTCATCCCACGATGGCCTCGCCGCACACCGCTTTCATCGTCTTGCATGACACACGTAGGGCAGCGAGGTCGTGCATCGGATGCTCTGCGGTCTTGGTGACCGGCCCGTAATCTCACCAAGCAACGACACTGGAAGCTCGTCCATACTGCATGCCACACTAGAACGCCACCAACGCGCACGCGTGCATCCACGGCCACCGCACGTCCTTCATCAATACTATCCATGTAAGTGAATATTTTAAATGGTTGGACCTTCTTGCTAGCAAGCTGTACAGTGTGGTCCAACCAAACTAGTGGCACCATCTTGGACTCTAGCTCACATAAAGCAATTTCTCCTATGTGGTTTTGCAGATGCTGCAGCTACCTAGAGATGGCTACAACAATGGCTTCATAGGTTTATGCTGTTGTTGTAATTCGTGCCCTGGAGTGGTTGGGTGGCTTCACCTTATCACAATCAATGCAACGGGCAGCAATGGGATGCGACGTCCCTGGAGCAATAGGCTGCCGTTGCCAGGCACACGCGACATGCTTGCGCCAGAATCCTAAAATTCATGATTAGCGTAGTAGACCATAATTCAAATGGCCGAACCTTGCGTTATCCTATGAATTAGTCCCTCCTTCTGCAAAAAAACAAAGCTACAGGATGAGTGCCAGCACAAGCATCATTATTTCACATTTGACATAATTTATACGGAGTAATACGGCTAACCCTCCACAAATGTGCCATATTTGTCTTGTTTGCAAAATAAGTTATTGTATATAGTTTCTTTTTGTTTTAGTTCATGTATATTTGTTTCCAATAGGGATTCAACGACAAAACTATGTGCGGCGTATGCTTAATTTTATTTGTTTCCCTTTTTTCCATTTTTTGTTAACCCTGTATAACGTGATACGTGTCTGATACAACAATGGTCAGACTTTCTGACCTGAGCACCCTGCACGGTTCTGGACTTCCTTACATGTACAATAAATAAAACACAAATAGAAGAACCATGGACGCTTGCATGCGAATCATTGATATTGAGTGGATGCAATCTTTATGCGGTACACTTCTCTTAGAAGAACCGATCGATTGTGATTCTCATAATCTAGTAGAATGAATAGACACATACCACTTTAATTTTCTGTGTAGCATCAAAACATGACTTAAACACATAGGAAACTGCACCATTACTTAAACATATAGGACACTGCAACATTTTGACTTAACAACTTCATGAGACTAAATGACAGTCGAGCATACAAAATAAACTTCTTGGATATGTCAAGGCCCACCACTGACAGGGCATGCCCCTTTCTTAACAAATAGAAGATCAGTCGCTCATTTCAGCATTTTCTGAGCCCCAGACTTCAATTCCTTCAGCTATACAGAGTGATGTCCTTCGCACACACCGCTTCACTGCAAATATATATATTTAGAAATTATTACAAGTAAGCAGGTAGGGACGTGTACAAGTTTTACATGGACAGACACTACTAGGAAATTGATTAGATAGACATATATACCATACTGACTCTCTTGGGAGCTTCTATTTCCTAAGTTCCTCCCCATCTCTAGGATGAGCCGCTATAGGACAAAACCACATTGGCAACTGTATGCTCCATCGATGATCGTAGCGGCATGCTCTGGCTTGGTTGGTGCTCTATTTGGAGCACATGATGACCTCAAAGGATTCCCAATCAAGGTTTATTGGGTCCGCGAGGTGCACACGATTGCCCCGGAGATAAGAACGAGCTCCGGTGTCATCCCCATTTTTGACAAACTTAGAGACATCGATGTAGAAAGGTTGGTTTGTGCCCACAAACAAGGTGCGATCCCTACTGAGGTGTGTTACCTGCTGCCACATGCCAGCACCGTCGTCATGCTCATGGAGGAGGACGCGATTTGGCACAAAGTCAAATTGTGTTTCCACCACCCTTGCTAGGTTCCGAGATGGATAATGTTCATATCTGTGACTGCACACGCTGACTAGCCAGAGGTTGCTGTTGCTCGTCAGGGCGAGGTAAAAAATGTTTTGCAGTCAATGGTGTTGCCGATGACAAGGTCGTCTGGTGACGCAACAATTGTGCCCTCGGCGGCAATGCCACCCTATTCAATCTTCCAGCAGTAGATTTTAGCAGAAGCTGTCACAGCAAACACTTCCCTCTGATGTACAACAATGTCCATGTACATTTCGTGATTCATTATTCTGCTTGACAGATCTCTCAATGGTGTCCACTGCTGATGGCCTTCCTTGGACGTAAAAGCAATCAAATTGTCGTATACTCAAGAGGAGAATAGAGCGACGGCCATGTAGAATCTTGTTGCGACTGCGACAGCAACTACGACTACGACAATGACTTACTCCACTCTAGCATGATCTTTCTCATCCAGACCTGTGGCCTGTACCTTTCAGACCATGGTACACGGCAGGAGACACCGGGACGTGTCCTTGGAATGGATAGCACCTGGATGTCTGGGATGGTCTCAAAGGATGGCAATGGGATACGTTCGCTGGCTCTCAAATTGAAGAGCTTGATGCTACACTGTAGGTCCGTGGTCGCTAGCCAGTGGTCCTTACCACCGACCTAGAACCTGTTCTTCAAACCCTCCACCTCACCGTAGTAGGAGTTGTCAGTGGCGACGTCGTGCAGGCTGAAGGCCCCCCGCTCCGTCTCATCGGCTTCCTCTGTGCCTTCAGGGCCTATCAGTGTTCTGACCACGGGGGTCTAGCACTAACGAGTGAATATGTGCTGCGTGCTCCCTAATCCGGATGGTGATGCAAGAAGAACACAAGGTTTATCCTAGTTAGGGTAAAAGAAGGCCCTACATCCAGCAGGGGGGACAGTTTGTATTATCTTGCACTAAAGTGCTTGTACAAGGGTGAATACAACTGTGCGAGTGAGTGAGCTAGAACTTGAGTGCTATGGGCTCTGATTGCTCTCTATGCCTTATGTTTTGGTCGAGTTCATTGCCCCTCAAACTAGGGCCTGGCGCCTCCTTTATAGGCAAAGGAGGGGCACAGGGGTACATGGATCGTAGGGCGGACGTGGCTGCTGACATCGAGGAGATGATGCCGATCATGTCAGTGTTACTATAGAGGCGTGCGCCGGGCATGGTGTGTCCTGTAGTGATGTGTTCGGAGATGGTGCAGCCATCCTTCTCGTGCGTAAGGTGACGCCGTTGATGGTTGGCGATAGATGGGTGTCCAAGCATGATTGTGTGGACCCCTGTACTCATCACGTCGGGAGTTGTTGGAGTGTTGACCAGTGATGATGAAGTCCAGCTCGAGAGGTGGTCGAGGGGGGTCAAGGCCTGATTGGATAAGTTCAAGCCTCGGGAAATGCGGTAGGGATACTGGTAAATATGGTTCGAGGGGTCGCCTGATACTGGGCACAGTGCGCGTCATGGAGCTGTAGTGCAGTACGACCCACCACATTCCCAGGTATGGGAGGTAAAAGTATGATTTGACCGGTGTACTTGTAACTGTGACTGTCACTGTGGCCATGAAGTTAGGCAGGAGCAGGTAGAATGCATTAAATCCTCCTGGATTCATACAGGAGGTAGGTATTTGAAGGGTGCATCGCATTCGAGGGGTGCCCATTCGCTCGGGTAAATCTCCATCACCAAGGTGTAGTTCGAGTGGCACCCTCAAGCCATCTGCTCTGCCTTGAGCGGGGTGCGTCAGATAGGTAGCCGCCTAGACCGCCGAGACCCGTTCGTGGGCCGGCCCAGTATGACCTGGCACTTGCGTTTCTACGCTAGGCGAGGACTAATGACACCGGGTTTGCCTTGTTGATGTCAGGGGTTAATTCCCTTAGTGGGACTTAAGGGTACCCCTTTTTTAGGTACCTGACAGTATCCCTCGAGCCCCAGCACGAGTGTTGGCACTCGAGCTAGGGGTCATAGGCCGAGAGTGAGGTGTGGTTCATAACTTTCCATGGGGGGCACGCGAGCGTCCCCTGCGGGGGTAGCCCCCGAAGCCTCGGAGGAGTAAGGAGACTCCTTCGAGGGCTTTATTTGTCTTTTGTTGAGAGGTGCTTATCTAGTTAGGCATAGTGTGCATTCCTGAAAGGTTAGGATAACATGAACTGGAATTGTAGCGCCTAGTCGAAGGGTGGTTTGAGTTGTCGAGCCCCGGGTGCGTTCGACCCTCTTTCGTCAAGGGGTGCCAGGCGTAGTCGAGCCCCCGAGCCTCGTGTGTCTTGGGCATTGCTAGCCCTAGGCATCCATCTCATGAGTCCTTTTGATTGGATGTGAGGTGAGAAGTGCCTTACTACCCTCGATTGGGTGAGTCTCTGTGTTCTCTGTGAGCTGATAACAGGGAGATCAAAGTGAGAGCTCGTGCCCTATTCGATGGGTCGACTAGCGGCCCGAAGGTGTTCTCATTGATGCATGGAGTAGATCTATGGATACCGGTTCCATTCGATAGGACTCCGTGGCTCGATGCCTCCCTCTGTGGGGATTCGATGGTAATCCTCTCATTTTTCCTTGGATACACCTGAGGGGATCTCGAGGGTTCATCCTCGAGCTGAGCTTCGTGTGGCTCCCCTGGGGTGTCCCTGACTTGAGTGCTCGAAAGCGGCTATCGAACCCTGATTGAGGTTTAGCCTTTGCTCCCTCGAGGCTTGTTGTAGGGACGGGGCCCGTTTTCCTTCTTGTGGAAGACTCCACTGGGGGATAATGTAGCGCTCCCGCCCATTGGGCGTGCCTTTTTGAGGTGTGGGCCAAAACGGCATGGTCGTGGTGGACCCAGGTAATGGCTAGGGGCTCGGCGAACAACGCACGTTCTGCTGTGAGAATCGAGGGGTGGTTAGGTGGGCGCAGTAAATGCGGGGTTTACCTTTTCCCATCATCGGATCCGCCCGTTGCTCTTCCCCTGAGTATAACTTTGTGGGAGGCGGGGTGCTGTCCACTTCCATTCTCGCCATCTTGCCTCTACCACTGCTGCTAGAGCTTCCAAATTCCTGCTCGCCAGCACTAGAGAAGAGGGGTTAGTGAGAGTTATCGTGATTGGGAATCTTCCCGGTCGCCCGTCCATCGAGCGAATCCATGCCGCCGCCGCCGTCATGGCGCCCACTTTTCTTCCTCCAGAGGCCTGGCACCCGTCGACCGTGATAGAGCAGAGGCTGTTGGAGCTGGTGGGAGAGGGGCTTCTTCACCCTATCACCACGCTAGATCGGCTAGAGTGGATAACACCGCCGTGGAGGGATCAGGAGTCGAACCCGCCGGACGGCTACGTCGTGAGCTTCATCAAGTTCCACTGGCATGGGCTTGGATCACCTCAGAGCTGATTCGTGTGGGCGCTGCTCCACCATTACGGGGTCAAGCTTTAGCACTTCTCACCCAATGCCATCTCCAGTGTCGTTATCTTCGTGGCCATTTGCAAGGGATACCTGGGGAGGAGCTGCAAGTTGAACCATCTCATTTGGACTAAAAATGAGGAAGTTATGATTTTTCAAAGGTTTTATGTAAAATCTGGAAACAGATTCTTTAAACGAAAAAAAGAAAAACACTTTTGCACCAAAAACCCTGGAGTTTTCAGAAATCAACCGAGCCCTATAAAGAAGTTCTCTGTTTCTGGCAGTTATGCACGAAGAACCTTGGCTTTCGTCGTATTCAAGGACGAGGTCCTTGCACAGGGGAGGGGCAAATCGACGGCGTCGGCGCGGTGTCGCCGGCCGTTGCCGTGGCTCCCCTGCTAAATTGAATAGAGGGAAAGCATGAGCGGGTCTAGGTGCTTTGATTCAAGGTCCTAGCGCGGTCGGAGCGGGGCCGTGGCGGCTCGGCCGCGTGCACAGGGCGGACAGCGGCTTCCCGACCGACGGCGTGGTTGAAATCCGGTGAGGAACGACCCGCACTAGCTTCATGGACTAGGGTTATGGGTTCTACATGGCAAGGCATAGCTACTGCTCGAGACAGGGAGGGAAGATGACGGCCGAATCGACCGAAATGCGGCGGCGGCGGTCACTGGTTCACTGGCCGCGGGGAAGAAGCTCTCGATTGGGGCCTTACCCTTGGCGAGGATGGCTGCTGGCAGGTGCAATAGCAAGTGCACATCGAGGCGAGTCTGTGCGCATGTTCAGAGCAGAAAATGAGCAGCGGCAAGGCTCGGTGACGGTCGCTCGGTCAGCGGCGGCGACGGCGAGCTGCGCGGAGCGGGGGAAGGAGGCTGGGAGAGCAGAGAATGAGAGGGGGACAGAAAGGAAGGAGCGGCCCGCAATCGCTTTAATGCGGTCGGAACGATCACAGCCACCCTAGACCACCGGTGTCCACTCTCCATGTGGAGCGCGTGGGCTGGGTGCGATGGGTGGTGGCCGGACATTTCCCTGACGGCTTGGACTAACCGTCACTGCAAAACTATTCCCATGACCTCTGATACAAACTTTTCTGCCCTATAGCTCCCAAACCAAGCCAAATTAGCCAATACTTATATTGAAGAAAATGTAGCTCTAGAAGAGTAGAACATTTCATCTATACAAAGTATGGCCAGATTCTGCATAGATTTTGAAATACAAAAATCCAAATGAAAATGCCTTTAAAATTCCCTAAAATAGAAAAACAGCCCCCAAACCTGCCTTTTTCAACATTTTTGAACATCTTCCAAGCATTTTCGTGAAAAATAATAATAACAACTTTTGTTCCTTATGAAATTCTCTACAAAATTTATTTAGGATGCACATAGATGAAAACACTATAGCTACCACTTTTAAATCAGTCAAACAAAGTTACTTTTATGGTCCACCTTGGTCAACCATGACATCAAAGCTTAATTAACCAAAACCATGAACATAAACCTAGGTTCATTTGGTGCCCTAATCATGTCTAGGTTGCTTTAGTGGTCATAAAACATCAAAAACTCATACCACTTATCTAATACATGTGAAATGTAAGCACAAATGAACAAATCAACCATCACACATAAAATAACAATTAACCTTTACATCAATGCTATGCATAATGATGCTTATGCTAAAGAATGCAAGTGATTATGCATGCTTAACACCTTGGGTGTTACAGCCCTTCCCCCCTTAAAGAAATCTCATCCCGAGATTTAAGTAGACTAACCATTCTTTATGAAAATCGGGATATACTTCTTTTAAATAGTCCTTGATTTCCCAAGTGGCATCGCTATCGTCATGATTGCTCCAAGAAACCTTGTATTGCCTGACCACATGATTTCTGGTCACTCTGTCTTTGACATCCAGGAGTCTCATAGGTTTCTCTTCATAATTTAAATCTGAACTTAGCTTAATGTCTTTGATTTTAATGGCTTCTTCGGTTGGAACACGTAGACATTTCTTGAGTTGGGATACATGGAAAACAGGAAACACTGCACTCATCTCTTCAGGAAGTTTAATCTTATAGGCCCATAATCCTTTTCTTTCTACTATCTGATATGGACTGACATAACGAGGTGCTAATTTCCTTTTAACACCAAAACATTGCACTTTCTTCATAGGAGAGACCTTCAGATACACATAATCACCAACATTAAAAACTAGAGGTCTTCTTCTCTTGTTAGCATAACTCTTCTGATGAGATTGTGTAGCTGCTATGTGTTCTTGAATTGTTCGAACCTGCTCTTCAGCTTCTTTAACAAAGTCAATACCATAATATCTTCTTTCTCCAGGTCCTACCCAATTCACAGACGTTCTACATCTTCGGCCATATAGTGCCTCAAAAGGAGCCATCTGTATACTCTCTTGGTAACTATTGTTATAAGAGAATTCTGCCAAAGGTAACCATTTCTCCCATGAACCCTTGGATGATAAAACACAAGCCCTCAAGAGATCTTCTAGAACTTGATCCATTCTTTCTGTCTGACCTGAAGTTTGAGGATGATAAGTTGTACTACGATTCAGCTTTGTCCCCAAATCCTTTTGCAAGTGATCCCAGAAATGAGCGGTAAACTGAAACCCTCGATCAGATACAATTGTTTTGGGAATTCCATGCAAACGAATGATCTCCCTGAGATAAATATCAGCATATTGAGGCGGTTAATAATCTGTATGAACTGGAATAAAATGCACACTCTTGGTAAGTCGATCAATGATTACCCAAATAGAGTCATACCCTTTTGGAGTTGTGGGAAGTCCGGTAATGAAATCCATACTGATATCTTCCCATTTCCATTCAGGAATCGGCAACGGTTGAAGCATTCCAGGTGGCTTCAAATGAATAGCCTTTATGCGACAACAGATGTCACACCGTGCGACATAAGCTGCAATCTCCTTTCTCATTTTTGTCCACCAATAACAAGCCTTCAGATCATGAAACATCTTACTACCGCCTGGATGAATAGATAACTTTGATAAGTGAGCTTTGTCCATGATTTGATTTCTGAGTTCTCTATCTTTTGGTACGACCAGACGATCCTCAAACCATAAGATTCCCTTCTCATCCACTCTAAAATGCTTGAGCGACTGTTTCAACATCCTTTTCTTGATATGACCTATACCCTTGTCAGTCTTCTAACCTTCGATGATCTTGTTTTCAAGTGAACAACTAATTTGAATGCTACGCAACACAACAGGATGCATGAGATTAAAGCCATCTGCTAACAAAGGTTGAATAGCATGGCAATGTGATTTTTGACTCAACGCATCTGTGACCATGTTTGCCTTTCCTGGATGATACAAGGTCTCCATATTAAAGTCCTTGATAAATTCCATCCATCGATGTTGCCTCATGTTCAACTCGAGTTGGGTAAAGATATACTTCAGACTTGTGGTCAGTTAGACTTTGCAGAAATTACCCAGCAAGTAATGCCTCCAGATTTTTAGAGCATGCACAACAGCTGCAAGCTCTAAATCATGGGTTGGATAATTCACTTCATGCTTCTTCAATTGGCGTGAGGCATAAGCTATGACTCTTCCTTCTTGCATAAGCACACATCCTAAGCCTATTTTTGATGCATCACAATATACATCAAAAGGTTTCCCTAAATCTGGTTGCGCAAGAACAGGAGCAGTGGTCAACAATTCCCGCAAGGTACGAAAAGCTGTTTCACACTCCTCTATCCAGACAAACTTCTTCTCTTTCTGCAATAGATTTGTTATCGGTTTGGCAATCTTCGAGAAATCCAGAATGAAACGATGATAATATCCGCTAGACCAAGAATACTCTGAACTTCATGCACAGTTGGTGCTTCCTAATTCATAACCTCTTGTACTTTGCTCAGATCTACTGAGATCCCCTCATCAGATAGAACATGGCCAAGGAATTGAACTTTCTTTAGCCAAAACTTACACTTGCTAAACTTGGCATACAACTTATGTTCCCTAAGCCTTTCTAGAACAATCCTTAGATGCCCGGCATGATCTTCTTTATTTTCTGAGTACACCAAAATTTCATCAATAAACACCACCACAAACTTGCCAAACTCATGCATAAAAACCGAATTCATCAGATACATGAAGTATGCAGGAGCATTTGTTAAGCCAAAGGACATAACAAGATACTCATACAATCCATATCTGGTAGAAAAAGCGGTCTTAGGCACGTCTTCCGGTCTAATCTTGATCTGATGGTAACCAGACCTAAGATCAATCTTAGAAAACACTCTCGCCTTGGATAACTGGTCAAATAAAATGTTAATACGGGGTAACGGATACTTGTTCTTAACGGTCACAGTATTGAGTGGATGATAATCCACGCACATCCATAGAGATTTGTCCTTCTTCTTCACAAAGATAGCAGGACAACCCCATTCTGACACACTAGGGCGAATAAGACCCTTGTCCAACAATTCTTTTAACTGATTTTTAAGCTCTGCCAATTCATTTGGTGGCATCCGATATGGCCTCCTAGAAATTGGGGCGGTGCCAGGCAGTAACTCTATGCAAAACTCAACATCCCTATCTGGTGGAAGACCCGAAAGCTCTTCAGGAAAAACATCCAAAAACTCACACACGACAGGAATTTCAGGAAGAGGGGTCACACGAGTAGAATAGGATACGCTATCCAGCTTAAACTTTCGGGGTAATGGCACTTGAAAGGTACCCTCCCCAAGAGGCTTTCTGATAGATAGCATCCTATTACCTGTATCGATCACAACACCCCAGAATTTCATCCAACTCATCCCCACTATCACATCCACACCTAAGCCAGGTAGAACTATCAAGTTCAACCGAAACCTCCACTTGTCTAGATCTAAGGTTGCACCTTGAACTATCTGCTTAGTAGTTATATCAGCCCCAGCTGAACTAACCTTGAATTCAATGCTCAATTCAAGTATCTTTTGGTCATGCTTCTGTGCAAATGCTTGACTCATGAAAGAATGCAATGATCCAGAATCAAACAAAATAGCGGCAGGGATTTGATTCACAAAAAACATACCCGCAGTCACTAGTTCACCAGCAAGAACTCCTTAATAGAGGTGTTGTGCACACGAGCTTGGTATGGGGCCTGCTTCTTCTTGGGAAAAGGGCAATAACGAGCAAAGTGCCCTGTCTGGTTGCAGTTGTAGCAAGGTCCATTAACAGGTGTCTTGTTAGCACCGGTCAAGCTACTCTGTCCTTCTTTCCCCTATGGCGTAGGAACTTTGAATGCTCTGTGATGCTTCTGTGGATTCTGAGCTAGATAAGGGTTATGTCTTTTCTGCTGCGAGGGCCTAAACCTCGCCCCAGACATAGGTGGATGATACGGCGTACGAAAAGCAGTTGGGCTCTTGCCTGAGAAGAACCACCTCCATCATGGGCTCTCTTGCGATTCTTGGAGGCAGCATGAACGTTGTTACTGTTTTCTTGCATAATACAATCATTCAGAAAGTCATTGAAAGTAACACGGGCAGAAGTGCTCATGGTCTTCATCAACTTGGAACTCAAGCCTCTCTTGAAACTAGCTATCTTGTTCTCGTCATTGTTAACAAACTCAGGAGCATACCGACTCAAGGTATTGAAGGCGTGCAGATACTCCTTCACTGTACGAGTCCCCATAGTAAGAGACAGAAACTCAGTCTTCTTCATAGCCATCAAACTTGGAGGAATGAAATTCCCCCGAAAAGCACGTACAAAACGGTCCCAAGTAATAGAAACACCCTGCTGAAAGGTGGTGCGATGTTGCTTCCACCACGTCCCCGCTTGTCCCTCAAGTTGATGGGTTGCATACTCTGCCTTCAGTTCTTCTGTTAACCTTAGAAGACAAAATTTATCTTCCATGGTATTGAGCCATTCATCTGCTTCAAGTGGTTCAGGAGCATCTTTAAAGACAGGAGGTTTAGTGTCCTGAAAATCCTTAAAGCTGCTATACTGATTTTGCTGAGGACCCTGACGAACATCACGGGCCAAACTTTCATGAAGAACTACTCCACGTTGCGCTGGCTGCCCAAGAATTGAGCAAACAGCTGCTTCGCATTGGTCAGAGGTGGGGGTGGTACACCACGTGCAGTGTTATCGGCACCCTCTTCAGCACCACCACTACCATTACCATCCGAACCACTACGGGTAACCGGCATCTGCATATTTCAACAATAAGTATTTATTAGGTGAATGTTGTCATAATGAGAGGTGAATGTAAAAATTATGCCAAACTGAATTTATTGAGGAGAATAAATTCGCACAATAAATAGAGGCACAATAATTCCAATTTTCACGTCACAACATCACTAATAATATTACTTCGAACCATCACAAAGCATCTTACAACATCCACATTTTGCCAGCATACATACACTGGACTTTTAAAGGTGTACGGATATCACCACATCAAACACCATGTTCCAACATTACATCAAAGTCTCAATATCGTGCAAAAGGGTTACATGACCACCTGACAGGAACGCAAAAGAACAACTAGAGACTAGCGGTCATCAACAAGGCTACTCTCCATTGTTGCTACTCTCACTAGAAGCACCGTCCAAAGCCTTCCTAGCTGTTGCTAAGGCTGCTCTCAGCTGACGGATCTCCTCCTGCTTCCTGTGCACCTCCTCGTGAAGACTAGCATTGTAAGCACGAAACCCTTCGCTTCCTCTAGCACCTACTGCTGACAGATGTTAAGACGACAAAACTCAGAGCAGGCTTCATCCCTAGCTCGAGCCATCTTCTGGCTCTCCTGAACAACCTTGTCTTTATGCTGAGACACACGGGCTACCTCCTCTCATGAGCGCTGAAGCTCACGTGTCAACTCACGCTTCTCCTTGCGTGCATCAGCTTGAGCCTCCTTGAACTCCTCACTTAGACAAAGTGCCTTAGTCTCCATGTTGACATAGGCCTTCATCACTGCTAATATAGCACTCATGGCAGGAGTGTCGCTTCCCTGCGCCTCCTTAGGACCTGCCTCCAGTGGTTTTCCCTCAGCATGTGCCACCTAGAAAGGCGGTTAGCAAAGGGAAACACACCAGGAAAAGCCTGGGCAAGCTGGTGTGGGATCTCCTCCATCAGGTGCTCCACCACGTCAAAAGCAGCAAATGTGGCACCCGTCTTGGCAGTCCTGCCCGCACCAAAATAGTGCCACCCAACCCAGTGGGGGTCACCATCCAATGGTGGGACAACTACCTCCACCCGTGCCTCTCCATAGTTCACCAAGTCATCCTTGTCCCAGTAGTACTGAGGCTCCATGCCCACCATGTACCCAGCATTGGAGAGAATCCTCCAAAGAAGGCTAGGCATGGCGTGCTCCTCAAGAAAAGTGTCCACCTCCCTTGGCATCGACTCACAGACAGCAAAGGACCACGGGGCACTCCTCCTCCAGTGGACTTGCGAGCAGTCTGCTTGGTTCTCGGCATCTGTCCAAAAGTTGTATATCCCATGAGTTTATAATTTTAAAGAATGAGACAATTTATTTATAAGGGAAGGAACCATGAAATGTATGAATGAGCAATTTTTAACCATGATGCATGCACGTTACATACGTCCTCATGAACTAATAGTCTAACATGCTATGCGGTGGCATACATTGTTCTCTCATTTATACGTAACTACTTCATTCTACCATTCACGCGGTTAGTGTACCTGTAGAAAATTCATTTCAGCCCATATCACATATGAATGCAATTCAACGTAAAAATTCACGCACCTTCCGAACAAGGTGAAAACACCAATTACTTACTACCCCAACAAGTCACGCAGAAGACGACACCGCCAGAAGACGGTCCCAACATGGGATACCTTCATATAAACATGTGTGCAACATGTGAATAATCCGGCATCAATGAGCACTCCCCTAGACTGGCATTGCATCCAATCATGCTCTCACAACTCACACTTACTAGGGCATAGAGGCAATTTGATCCGTACATTACCACTCAAGTGAATGGCACCCATACGACTCCGTCATTATATAGGCAACGACAAAATAGAAAATATGATGTAATTCCCCAAGTTAGTACTTAATTAAGCCACCTAAATTCCTATTGGGCATAAAGGATATGACCACTGGCACACTCTAAATTTTCAAAACCATAGATTTGAACACCTATGTATAGCTATACATTTTGTAAATACTTTTCGCAAACAAAAACTCTTTTATTTTAAATACTTGTGAATAGTAATGCTAAACCTTGCTCTGATGCTAGCTGTAACAGAACCGACCAATTTATTAGAGCACAAGCACGTAATTCACTATTAGATAGCAAACTTACATGATTGAGACCTAATAAATCCGGTAGTCATACCGAAATCTCGAAGGATTTCAAACTTTCCGGCATAGCCAAGATCATAATAAGTTTAGCTGTCACCATTCACAACATACATAGTTCGCACATAGTTTAAACATTGGAGATTGAAATAAGTTATTGCAACCCAAGTTCAAATTCGAATATAAAGCGGAAGCGATTTAGTTCAAAACCACACACACACTTAGTTCAAATATAGTGCCAGGTCCTTAGTCAATATCCAGCAAAAGCATAAGGTAGAGTAGAGTGACCATGCCCAAGGTCTAGTAATCACCTAACGCGGGGTAGAAGCAGTGCTGACAGTAGCCATAAAACATCTCACCATCTACAACAATATGGGAAATAAAACCCTGAGTACGAGAAGGTACTCAGCTAGACTTACCCGTCATAAACTAAACATAAATTGACTCCAAGGAGTATGCAAGGCTAGATAAGTAGGATAGCTGACTCATAAGTTGCGGAAAAGCTTGCATTAAAGAAAGGTTTGACCATAACCTTCTAGCATTGTATTATAATCTGATTAACCTTATCATGCTAAATTAGCACCTGTACTAAACAAGCTTGGTAATAATTATCCAACAAGAATAGTAACCAATTCTGGTTGAGTGCCTTTCAACATCACGGCTCAACCACCTCATCTCTTTATTCAAGTTATTACTACGATGCCATTGCTCAAGTCAAGTGTTCACTGTCCAGGAACGATGGCGATTATAATCGATTACTAACCAGCTGGTGGGTATTCC
Source organism: Bothriochloa decipiens (assembly GCA_023333625.1). NCBI lineage: Eukaryota > Viridiplantae > Streptophyta > Magnoliopsida > Poales > Poaceae > Bothriochloa > Bothriochloa decipiens. Next base: position 38,090,137 of record CM041638.1, on the reverse strand, counting down.
TCACACAAACCACACTCACCCGCTAAAGTGAGCTATAGATCACCGAAGATTCAATTCGGATAAGTCGCGGGATCAACAGGTACCATCGTATCCAGGAACTGCCCGGCTGCCTTATTTAGGGCGAACCTGACCTCGGAGTTACTCTCCGCGTAACCCTGGTCTCCCATCTTCTCCAATACGATGCGTACAGCAGGTCGACTCCCGGTCCAAATCAAACTCAGGCTTCACGGTCGGAACGACTTATCCTTCCAGCTAAATGTGAGGCATAAATTCAATATGACTTGAGGACGTACAACGGACGGGGTCCTAGATCAAGACAGATGGGATAACCTCACCGAACCTCCAATTCAGTCCCAACACCAATCCCACCCGGTCTCGATTTATTATCTCCACATGGTTATCCAAGATAACAATGTATTCAACCATTCCGAGTAGCCACCTATAACTCGCGGATGACAAGAAATCACCTGACTTCTACAGATCTAGTTAAAGTAGGGCTAAGTAGATAATTGCACCTGAACCTAACAGGGTTGAACTATAAGAGTGGCAAGGAATATAAGTAATGCAGCAACGGTATAAAACAACGCCTATAACTTAATGCATCAAACAAGTAAAGGACTCAAGTTAGATATTTTGCAAACCACAGGGAGAATGCTCCGGGGCTTGCCTTTCAGGAAAGAGCTTGGCTGATGGTCGGGACACTCGGGAAGATCAACCTCGGGATCCTCTTCTGCTGCTATCCCTTGTACCAAGGCTTCCTGCTGGCCTTCCTCTCCTTGTACTTCGGGAACTACCGTTTCGAGCTCTGACGATTTTGTACGATGCATAGTGCATATGAATACCATGAATACATAGCAAACACAAAGGTACATGCTAATGTGAATGAATGCTCAGCTAAAGATAATTGACATGATTTTAAAACATGCATGATAAGCACATGTCATCTGCATTCGCTTCTATAAAACAATCGTAAACACGCATTGCATTACAATTTACTTATACATTAAAAGCAATTATAAACGACCACTATTTTACACACTACCCTCTACTGAACCACAACTAATAACAGATCATACACATCACAAACATCGGAAAAAGCATTATTACACACATGAAATAATAACTTAAAGCATTATTAATTATTTAAACAAATCAGGATAGAACTGCAACATGACTTTAGACTATTCAGAAAATTCTATAAACATTACAGGAGCTTAAGCATGTCTAATGTAGACTACCATAAAAATTTGAGGTCAAAACAGTAAGTACTTTATCCTACACAAAAATGACAAGACATCACAATTCACTGGGCATAAAATACTTTGTATATAGAAAAATGTCAAACAACAGATCTCAGAGCATTTCTAGCTCTAGATTGACATAAAAACATCCTCCAAAAAGTTTCATGCACAAATCATATATATATTATTTATTATGAATTATTTACTATCTACTTGAAATAGGCACCATAAATAGACAGAATAATATTTACACATGATATAGCCTCACAACATTTTTCGTAGATAGAATATGACATAAGAAGACTAACAAACTTGGTTTCACATTTTTATGAGCAACAGAGAATTACTTATGCATTTTCCAAGATAAAAGCAATTAATAGGGATAAATAAATCTATACAGAAAAGTATCACAAATTTCATATTTCATATTTTTTATGCATTGATCTTCTCATAAGAAAAATACTACAAGTTGAACCATCTCATTTGGACTAAAAATGAGGAAGTTATAATTTTTCAAAGGTTTTATGTAAAATCTGGAAACAGATTCTTTAATCGAAAAAAAGGAAAAACACTTTTGCACCGGAAACCCTGGAGTTTTCAGAAATCAACCGAGCCCTATAAAGAAGTTCTCTGTGTCTGGCAGTTATGCACGAAGAACCTTGGCTTTCGTCGTATTCAAGGACGAGGTCCTTGCACAGGGGAGAGGCAAATCGACGGCGTCGACGCGGCGTCGCCGGCCGTTGCCGTGGCTCCCCGGCTAAATTGAACAGAGGGAAAGCACGAGCGGGTCTAGGCGCTTCGATTCAAGGTCCTAGCATGGTCGGAGCGGGGCCATGGCGGCTCGGTCGCATGCACAGGGCGGACGACGGCTTCCCGACCGACGGCGCGGTCGAAATTCGGCGAGGAACGACCCGCACTAGCTTCATGGACTAGGGTTACGGCTTCTACACGGCAAGGCGCAGCTACTGCTCGAGACAGGGAGGGAAGATGACGACCGAATCGACCGAAACGCGGTGACGGCGGTCACCGGTTCACCGGCCGCGGGGAAGAAGCTCTCGATTAGGGCCTTACCCTTGGCGAGGATGGCTGCTGGCAGGCGCAATAGCAAGCGCACGTTAAGGCTAGTGCGTTCGGAGCAGAAAATGAGCAGCGGCGAGGCTTGGCGATGGTCGCGCGGTCGGCGGCGGCGACGGCGAGCTGCGCAGAGCGGGGAAACGAGGCAGGGAGAGCAGAGAATGAGAGGGGGACAGAAAGGAGGGAGCGGCCCGCACTCGCTTTAATGCGGTCGGAATGGTCGCGGCCGCCCCGGATCGCCGGTGTCCGCTCGCCACACGGAGTGCGTGGGCTGGGTGCGATGGGCGGTGGCCGGACATTTCCCTGACGGCTTGGACTAACCGTCACTGAAAAGCTATTCCCATGACCTCTAATACAAATTTTTCTGCCCTATAGCTCCCAAACCAAGCTGAATTAGCCAAAACTTATATTGAAGAAAATGTAGCTCTAGAAGAGTAGAACATTTCATCTATACAAAGTATGGCCAGATTCTGCATAGATTTTGAAATACAAAATTCCAAATGAAAATGCCTTTAAAATTCCCTAAAATGGAAAAACAGCCCCCAAACCTGCCTTTTTCAACATTTTTGAACATCTTCCAAGCATTTTCATGAAAAGTGATAATAAAAACTTTTGTTCCTTATGAAATTCTCTACAAACTTTATTTAGGATGAACACACATGCAAACAATCTAGCTACCACTTTTAAATCAGTCAAACAAAGTTACTTTTATGGTCCACCTTCGTCAACCATGACATCAAAGCTTAATTAACCAAAACCATAAACATAAACCTAGGTTCATTTGATGCCCTAATCATGTCTAGGTTGCTTTAGTGGTCATAAAACATCAAACACTCATACCACTTATCCAATTCATGTGAAATGTAAGCACAAATGAACAAATCAACCATCACACATAAAATAACAATTAACCTTTACATCAATGCTATGCATAATGATGCTTATGCTAAAGAATGCAAGTGATTATGCATGCTTAACACCTTGGGTGTTACATAGACCCTCCAAGATGCCCTACGAGATGAAATGGCGGTGACCGACATGCCCCGCACCACCATCAAGTCGGTATGCGACGCTTTCGAGCTCGGCCCCGAGGAGGCAGAGGTCGAGGGTCAGTCACGTGGAGACTCCCTTGTCAACTGGATGTGGGACCTCGGGCACTTCTTGAGGGAGCAGGTACAAGATGCACTCCATATTGGCGTGAAGCGGGCGATGGCGTTCGTCTACTCTGGCTTCACGTACGACATGGAGGTTGTATCCCATGGCTTCATCTTCTACCCTAGCAGAACTGATGCCAAGAATGAGGAGAGGCTCTAGGCTCTGATTGCGGATGCCGAGGCGCCCGGTGAATAGATGGCAAAGTAGTTCAAGCCCAAGGTCCTCCTTCCTGACTTTGATGAGGGCAACAACGGTGGTGGCGACGACAACGACGATGACAGTGGTGATGGAGGCGATGAAAGCCAAGGCCTGTGAGACAATTCTAGGCAGAGAGGCCCATGTAATAAGTTAGTTTTTGTGACATTCTGATGTTGTGGCCCTGGGGGCCTTAAAACAATTATGAATTCATCGTGATGCTTTTAGGTGTGTTTTTATCTCGAGTCTCTTGCCTCTTTTCGGCTTGGTTCTTACTTTTGCTAAATTTTTTAACTCGTGGTCGAGTCCTTTGAGGGGGGAGCGAGTAGAGGTACCATAGCCCGGGGGTGTAGGTGAGCTCCCGGCTCGATGACCCATGACCCTTAGGGATTTTGAGGCATTTTTGACTAAGCAAAAGTTAGAACACTGGAGCGTGTGAGAGGAAGAAGGACGTCGAGTTTCAAAAAAACATGCAGGTTTTTTTGAGGACTTCGGGGGTTTCCCCCCTTGTAGCCTCGAGGGAGGCTTGACTTTGCATAAGCAGAGTCGAGGCTACCTTAGAGTTAACAACAAAAAAAGTACTGGAATCAAGAGCATTTCATTCATTCATGATACGACAGGTGTACATAATACGGGAAATGTACAAGGCCTTGAGGCCTTTAGGGGTAAAAGCAACGTATCTGTTCGATGTTCTAGGCATTGGTGAAGGTTTCACCTTTGTTATTCACTAGCTTGTATGTCCCAGGTTTCAGCACCTCAGCTACGGTGTATGGGCCTTCCCATGGTGGAGTCAACTTGTGGCGCCCATTGTTGCTTTATCGTCGACGAAGGACAAGATCGCCGACTTGGAAATCCGTCTTGCGCATGTGCTTGTTGTGGTAGCGTCAAAGCTTCTGCTGGTACCTCACAGAGTGGAGGAGGGTCATGTCTCGAGCTTCTTCGAGCTGGTCGACAACATTTGCGAGGGCCTCCTCATTCGTTTGCTCGTTGTAGGCCTTTAGTTGAGGGGACTCGTACTCGAGGTCAGTGGGGAGGACGGCCTCGGACCCGTAGACCAGGAAGAACAAGGTAAATCCTATGGCTCGACTAGGTGTTATCCTTAGGCTCCATAGGACCGAAGGCAGCTCGGTAGCCTATTTTGTGCCATACTTCTTCAACCGGTTGTAGATTCTTAGTTTGAGGCCCTGAAGGATCATGCCATTAGCGCGTTCGACCTGGCCATTGGTTCGAGGATGAGCGACTATGGACCAATTCACGTGAATGTGATTACAGTCATAGAAGTTTAAGAAGTTCTTGCCAGTGAACTGCGTGCTATTGTCGATGATGATGATGTTGGGACCCCAAAGCGGTGGATGATTTCGGTGAAGAATGCGACCGCTTGCTTGGAGCGGATTTTGCCGATGGGCCGGGCCTCGATCCACTTGGTGAATTTGTCGACGACTACAAGAAAATGCGTGTAGCCACTGGTTGTCTTCTTGAGAGGTCCCACAAGATTGAGCCCCCAAATGGTGAAGGGCCATGTGATGGGGATCATCTGCAGGGCATGAGCCAGGAGGTGTCTCTTCTTGGCGTAGAACTGGCACCCCTCGCATACGGCGGTCGGCCCGTAGAAACCTTGTCGGAAGGCGTTGCCGATGAGGGTCCTTGGCATGGCGTGATGGCCGCAAGCCCCCGAGTGAATGTCTGTGAGGAGCCTTCTGCCTTCCTCGATGTTGATACAACATTGGAGGATCCCAGTCAGGCTTCATCGGGGCGGTTAGCATATTTTTGAGCTTACCGAGGACCTCCTCAGTGTCGGTGTCCTGACCCTCGAGGGGTTAACACCGATGAGTAATGTTTGTAATTGCGTGCTCCCTTAATCCGGTGGATGATGCAAGAAGGACACGGTGATTTATCCTGGTTCAGGCAAAGAAGGCCCTACGTCCAGCGGGGGGAGGATGATTCGTGTTATCTTGCACCGAAGTGCTAGTACAGGGGAAAATACAAGCAGATGTGAGGAGCGTGAGGTGGGGCTTTGGCATTCGGATGCCTAGCTCTCGACCTTACACAAGCTCATGGTGTTGTTCTATGGTCTAAAGCCTTAGCGTTTTTATGCTCTCGATCCTCCTCTTTCCCTAACGTCCTGGCGCCTCCTTTTATAGATGAAGGAGGGGCACAGGAGTACATATATTTTGAGTTTGCATGGCTGGTGATGTATGACGTTGAGGCCGATCACGTTGGTGCCGCTGTAGCGATGTACGTCGGTATGGGAGGTCCTGCTGCCATCGTGTGGGGAGTTGTTGAGTCCCGCTCGAGGGTTCATTTGATGACGTCGAGGGGTGGTGGTCGAGGGTCTTGGCTTGAGTCGAGGGGGTCGAGTTGAAGGGGTCGAGCCTCACCACATAAGGTTGAATCCCGAGAAATGCAGGAAACGTATTGATTCATACGTCTCGAGGGGGTGCTGGACATGGCACAGTGCTCGGCATGGTGCAACAGCGAAGTACGATCCGCAGGATTCCGGGGTATGGGCGGTAAAAGCCAGATTTGACCGCCACACCTGCAACTGTTACCGTAACTGTGGCCATACGGTTAGGCGGGGGTAGGTAGATCGCATTGAATGCGCCCGGATCCGTACGGGAGAGTCGGTAAGCCGAGGGGTGCACGGTCCTCGAGGACCGCCCATTCGCCCGAATGAAGTTCCGTCCTCGAGGGCAGGCTCGTTCGGCGGGCAAAGTTCCATCCTCGAGGGGTCGCTCGAATTATACCCTCGAGTGTACAGTCCCGGTCCGTTCGGTAGCCCCTCGAGCAGGCTTTGGCTTTAGGCCGTCGTCATCCATTCATGGGTCAGCCCGATATGTCTTAGCCTGCGGGCCTTCGTACGTTAGCACGGGAGGTCACTGGAGGGTTCGTGTTGCTGATTTTGTGGGGTTTAGTTTTGGTAAACCAGGGGTTTGGGGTACCCATTTCCTAGGTAACGATAGTAGCCCCCGAGCCCCTGCTCGAGTGATGACACTCGGGCAGGGGGTCAGGAATTGGAAATAGGACGTGATTCAGATTTTTTCATGGGGGGCGCGCGAGCGACCCTCGCGGGGGTAGCCCCCGAGGCCTCATAGGAGTCGAAAGACTCCTATGAGGGCTTTGTTTGTCTTTGGTTGAAGGGTGCTTGTCCAGTCGGGTACAGGCCTGAACTGGAGTCGCAGCGCTTTACCGAGGGGAGCCCCCGGGGATTTTCGACCCTCTTTCGTTGAGGGGTGCCGGGCACAGTCGAGCTCCCGAGCCTCATGCGGCTGGGGCGTTGCTGGCCTCGGCATTCATCTCATGAGTCCTTTCGATCGGACGTGAGGCAAGAAGCGTCGGACTACCCTTGATAGGGCGAGCCGCGAAGTTCTCAGTGAGCTGGTAACGGGAAAATCCAAGCGAGAGCCCATTCCTCGTTCGATAGAGGTCGGCAGGGGCCCGGAGGCTGTCTCATTAAAGCAAAACGCAATGGACCTACGGATACCGATTCCATTCGATAGGTCTCGGCGGCTCGATGCCTCCCTTCGGGGGGATTCCATAAAGTCCGTAGCGTTTCGCCTTAGATGCGTCCAAAGGGGTCTCGAGAGTTCGTTCTCGAGTAGGGCCTCGTGTTGGCTCCCCCTTGTTCACCCCTGACTCGGGTGCTCGAGGGCGACTGTCGAACCCTGATCGTGGGGCCAGCCTTCGCTCCCTCGAGGCTTAGGGTCGAAGCCCGATTTTTCTAGTGCTCAAAGGCGGCCGTTGAGCCCTCACTCGAGGACCGGCCTTCGCTCCCTCAAGACTTCGAGGTAGGGCCAGAGCCCGTATTTTTTTTGGTGCTCAAGGGCGGCCATTGAGCCCTCACTCAAGGACCAGCCTTCACTCCCTCGAGACTTCGAGGTAGGGCTAGAGCCCGTATTTTTTTTGGTGCTCAAGGGCGGCCGTTGAGCCCTCACTCGAGGACCGGTCTTCGCTCCCTCGAGACTTCGAGGTAGGGCCAGAGCTCATATTTTTTTGGTGCTCAAGGGCAGCCGTTGAGCCCTCACTCGAGGACCGGCCTTCGCTCCCTCGAGACTTTGAGGTGGGGCCAGAGCCCATTTTACCTTTCGTAGAAATCTCCGTTAGCGAGTAACGGCTCTCTTTTCTTATCGTTGGACATGCCTTTTGAGGAGAAGGCCTTAGCGGTGCGATCGTGGCGGGCCCGAGCAACGGCTCTTTGCCAGAGGTCTGATGTGTGCATTCGGTCGAGGATCGAGGGGGGAACGGTCAGGTAAACGCATTAATTGCGGGAAGTTACCTTTTCCCTGCCGCTGGACTCTGCCCGTTGCTCTTCCCAGGTATAAAAATGGAGGAGGACAGGCGCTGTTCGCCCCTACTTTTGCCATCCTGCCAAACTCCTACTTTCCTGCGCGCGTGAGGGTAAAAAATTAGAGCGAGAAGTCACGATTGGGAACCTTCCTGGTCGTCTGTCCACCGAGGAGATTCGTGCTATTGTTGCCGCCTCGCGCCCACCGAGCAGATCTGTGCTGCCGCTGCCGCCATGGCCCCCATCCTCCATCCCGCCGAGCCCTGGCGCCCGTCGACTGTCACGCGGCAAAGGTTGAACAAGCTAGTAGGGGAAGGACTTCTCCAACCCATCACCGATCCGAATCGGCCGGAGTGGGTTGCGCCGTCGAGGAACCACCAAGAGCCAAACCCGCCGGAGGGCTACGTGGTGAGCTTCCTCAAGTATCATTGGCATGGGTTCGGTGTGCCCCCGAGCGAGTTCATGCGAGGGTTGACGAACTTCTACGGCGTCGAGCTCCACCATTTCTCCCCCAACGCCATCTCCAACGCCGCCATCTTCGTGGCCGTCTGCGAGGGCTACCTCAGGATGGCGCCACATTGGGAGCTGTGGCTCCACCTTTACAAGGGGGAGTGGTTCGCCTCCCCGGTGGCGCCAGGAGTAAGGTGAATCGTCAGAGCGGGGTGCCTCAACTTCGCGTTGAAGACTGGGAGGTCAGAGGAGCCACGCGAGTACATCCCCACCAGGTTGACGTCCAACCACTCCCGGTGGGATGAGCAGTGGTTCTACCTTCGTAATGACGGAGGCTTTCTCCGCCGTACACCGGGCGGCTTATCACCGAGCATCCATACAACTGGCTGCACGGCATCGCGGGAGATCTTCAGCGTCGACTTCATCCCCTTGTCGCCGCGATGAAGATCCTTCGAGAGGCGGGCCTGATGGCGGGTGTGGTGGTCTCGGCCTTCCACAGTTGACAGGTGCTCCCTCTGATGGAGCGCCCACTGTGGATGGACGAGATGCTCCCCTCGGCGGCGCCCGAGGTTCTCGAGAAGTGTCGGATGTCCGGCAAGAAGCCATCCGCCGCGAAAGTCGTCGCATGGGTAAAGGGGATGGTCGCGGGCTCGTTCAGGGCGGAAGACGTCAACCACCTCCCCATGCGGCCGGAGGAGGGTTGCCTCGACCTGGTGAGTGCCCCCACCCGTACCTTTCGCGTTTTCATTCCGCCCCCCTTCTCTTGTCCCTGTGACTAAACGTTTTCATGTAGGGGAGAATCGACTGCCGGAGATCGAGGCCCCCACTGAGGGAGGACGCTCCCGATTGTCAGGTAAGACGCTTCACCGCCCAGCAAGAGAAGTGGAGTAAGGACAAAGAGGAGAAGAAGAAAGCCAAGAAGCTCCGGGAGCGCGAAAGGCTTGCAAAGCGCCGTGCTGAGCAGAGACGTGATGGGCTCCCGGAGGAGGAGTCTCCCTCGTCCGAGGGAGATGAGGATGATGCTGACGATGACAGCGATGATGTCAAGGGGGTGGTGGGGCGTCTCGACCGCATCTTGTCGGGTTCCTCCCATGCTGATCACCCCTTCGTGCAGGAGGAGGCGGTGGAGGAGTGCGCCCCCCAGCCGATGGCGTCGGCCTCGGAGCGCCAGCGTGGGAAAAGTGGGGCCGAGGCCTCGCCTCGAGGGGGTTCACCCCCTCCTGTCGTACTTGAGGCGGGACCCCACCCACTTCGATCTGGGAAACCCGGTCTTGGTCGTCGGCGCAGGCGGAGCAGAGCCATGCTCAGGAGGCCCCGTTGGAGCGAGGAGGCACGGCGACCCCTCCGATGGCCCCGAGTAGCCTCAGCCCTGGGAAGAGCTCAGCCTCAGGAGGGGTCTCGAGATCCGCTAGCGGTTCGAGGGGGACCCGAAAGGCCTCTATCCCCTTCAGGTAAGTGTAGCTGATTCAATTATTTTTCATTGCATCTTTCTTGCATAGTTTAATAAACTTTTTGCCGTCCTCTTCTCATCCAGGCCCAAGCGCCGAATCAAGGACGCGTCTCTTGCGCCAGCTAAGCAGCTCAAGGTGGACGCAGCTGCGAAGATGGAGGCCTCGGTCACAGGTGTGACGTCGAGGCCCTTGGCTCCGTGGGAAGCGAAGTGGTTGTCCTCAGCCCTCGGTGCTATGGCGCGCGGTAGGCTGACGGGTTTCGCTCTTGCTGCAGGGTCGAGCGTCTCGGGGGCCATGACGGGCGGCGACTCCGAGCCAGGGAGGACCCAAGAGGGAGGGAGCACCTCCTTGACATCATCGTCCGTGGCCCTCGAGCTCGGCCCGGCGCCAGGGGGTGGAGCCTCGACATCGGGAGCTTCTGCTGCTGGCCGACCGGAGGCCTCGATCCCCACACCCCAGGCAGGAGCCCCCGAGGGCCACGAGCTGGGAGAGGAGGTAGTCATCATCGACCTCGAGGGTGAGGAGACCACACCTCTTCCCCCCTCGATGGGAGAGCAGAGACCTTGGCCGGCAGGGCTATGCGAGCTCGAGGCCCAGAGGAAGCAGAAGCAGGGGGCCCTGCAAGAAGCGAAGCTACCGCGACCACAGCAGGAGTGGGAGAAGGAGCCGCTGGAGCAGCGGGAAGAGGAGGAGGAAACTGGGGGCCAGCCCCAGCATCAGCAGGCGCAGCAGACGCCGCCGGGGGGCAAGGCGCCGCTGGACCCACCGGTGCAGCAGCCGCCCGAGACGTCGGAGGCAGAGGGGACATTGGGACTGCCCAAGCAATGGGTGTCCGTGATCACCCTGGACGAGCTGCTGGCCGAAGAAGAAACGGCATCGAAGGCGTCGATGGTCCCACGGCTGCCAGGGGTGCAACTGGAGGAGGCCTCGGTACCGAACCCGGTGGAAGACACGTCGATGGTGGTCCTGCCGGTGCCACAAGTCATGGTGTTGGGGGAAGCGATGGCCTCGACACCTCTGCTGCCTCCGAAGGCGCCAGAAGCAGCGTCAAGCCAGCCGCCGCAACCGTCGACGGAGCAGCCAGAGAAGACGGCGGCTTCTGGCATGCTGGGGAGGTCGACTTCCGACCCTGGGCTGAGGGATGCCAGCGCCGCGTCGGAGTTCCGCACCCCAACGGAGTTGGCCATGGGCTACGGCGTCCCACGCGATGTGGTGGACAAGATCAAGTCCTTGGCGCGAACCAAGGTCAAGACGGTCCTTCCACATTGGGGCAAGGAGTGCATCGTACTCCAGGAACTCGGTGACCCCAGCGCTCCAGGGATCGAGATGGACGACCCGGTGGAGGTCAAGTGCTGGGAGGACGCCGAGTGGTCCCGGGCGTGGCTGCAGCACTTGCTGAAGCTGGGCGTCGAGCTCACCGAAGGCCTCGACCGGAACCTCGCGGTGAGTCACTGTGTAATCCATATACAGTTTTTTGATTTCTTTCGTATGGAATGCCTTAACCCTCGATTTCCTGTCCCTAGGAGGCGTGGAGGCGTTCCTACTCCAAGTCATACTTCCTCCATGAAATGCACAATAGTCGGGAGGAAGTGCTTCACCAACTCGAAGTCGGTCGCTCTGCGCAGGGCAGGGCGGCCGAGATTGAGGAGGAGCTGAAGCGGACCAGGGAGGAGGCCGCCAAAGCCAAAGAGGAGGCCGCCCGGGTGAAGGAGGACTCCGAGGCCGCTCGAGGGGAAGCCGCCCACCTCAAGGAGGAGCTCAAGCGTGCCAGGGAGGAGGCTGACGCGGCCAAGGCAGAAGTGGAGAGGGCCAAGGGCGAGAGCATCCAAGCCCAGGAGCACGTCGAGCTACTCGTGGGGGAGGCTCAAAGCTCCATGGAGCGCATCCGCTTGCTCGAGGCCAATTTTGCTGAAGTCTCCACGGCGCGCAATGCCCTCTCCGCCTTGGTCCAGGAGGAGAAGAACCGAGCCGCTAGCCTGGAAACCCAGCTCGGGGCGATGAAGGCTACCCTCCAAGAGAAGGAGCAGGCCATCATCTTGGCTGGTGGTGCCCTCGAGACCCTCCGCTGCGAGAAGACGAAGGTGACCCGGGCCTTCAAGGAGGCCCAGTGGGAGCGAGACAAGGCTCGGGGGGAGCGCGACGCCGTGCTGGGGGATCGCAACGCCCTCGAGACTCATTGTGCTGGTGAGTTCCATAAAGTGCTTTTGATCTTTTTTCTTCCTGTATGGTTTGTCTTAACTCTTGTTTTGTGTTTCAGGCCTCAAGTCCGAGCTGCTTGCCACCCAAACCTTCGCCAAGGCACTGCAGGAGAGCCTCACGGCGGAGGGGGTGCTTCTCGGCCGGCTCCGGGTTGCCCTCGATAGGCTCTGTGCTTCCTGGGAGGTCAAGCCCATCGAGGGTGCTGAAGAAGACATCCCGGGTGCCGCGCTCATCGACCCGATCTACTACCTCGACGCCACCCTTCGTGATCACGTGCGGGAGGCGCTTCACACCGGCGTGAAGCAAGCACTAGCAGTGGTCTCCTCCGGCTTCGTCTTCGACATGAACATGGTCACCCAAGGCTTCGTTCCTGATATCTCAAAAACTGACGCCGAGAACGAGGAGCGATGCCGAGGGCTCATCAATGATGCCGAGAGGCCGGGGGAGCGCTGGTGAAGTTATTCGAGGATGAAGTCCTCCCCCCGCGGATGAAGGGTACAGCATCGAGGAGGGCGGCGACGGAGCGGGCCTGTAGGGCAAAGCTGGGCGAAGATGCCCATGTAATAAGTTAGTTTTTTTAACTTGTATTCAATGTGGCTTCGAAAGCCTTTTTGAACATGAATGCATCTATCGTAATGCAATTTGTCGTTTTACTTTTGAGCCTTCTCTGCTTTCTTTCACCTAGACTTTGCTTTTTTGACTAAGTTTTCGACACATGCTTGTATCCTTCGAGGGGGGAGCGAGTGGAGGTACCATAGCCCGAAGGCGTGGAAGAGCTCTGGCTCGACAGCCCTCAACCCCTAGGGGGTTCGAGGCGTTTTCAACTTAGTTGCGAAGCGTATCGAGGCGTGAGAAAGAAGAGGCGCTCGAGTTCTGATCGCCTGACTTTTGCTTTTCGACTAAGTGTTCGACGCAGGCTCGTATCCCTCGAGGGGGAGTGAGTGGAGGTACCGTAGCCCGGTGGAGTAGGAGAGCTCCGGCTCGACAGCCCTTGACCTCTAGGGAGTTCGAGGCATTTTCAACTTAGTTGCAAAGCGAGAGGAGACGCTCAAAAAAATCGTTCGCATTTTTAGGAACTTAGGGGGTTACCCCCCGTTAGCCCCCGAGGAAGGCTCGACTCTGGCGAGACAAGGTCGAGGCTACCTCTTGCATGTACAATAACAAGTTTGAACTTATAATCAAAAGTACTCCTTATATTTGTCAGGAAAAAATGTACAAAATATGCGAGAATGTACGAGGGCACTGGTGCCCTAAGGGTAGAAACGACGTAGCTGTTCGATGTTCCATGCGTTGGTGAGGATTTTGCGTTTGTCGTTAGCGAGCTTGTACGTCCCGAGCTTTAGCACCTCAGCTACAGCATATGGGCCTTCCCATGGTGGGGTCAGCTTGTGACGTCCTTTGTTGTTCTATCGTCGACGTAGGACGAGGTCTCCAACTTGGAAGCCCCTCGGGCGCACGTGCTTGTCGTGGTAGCGCCGAAGTTTTTGCTGATACCTCGCAGAGTGAATTAGTGCCATGTCTCGAGCCTCCTCAAGCTGGTCGATGGCGTTTGCGAGGGCTTCTTCATTGCTTTGCTCGTTGTACGCCTTTAGTCGAGGGGAACCATACTCGAGGTCAGTGGGGAGGACGGCCTCGGACCCATAGACCAGGAAGAATGGGGTGAAGCCCGTGGCTCGACTAGGTGTTGTCCTTAAGCTCCATAGGACCGAAGGCAGCTCCGTGGCCCATTTTTTTCCGTGCTTGCTGAGGCGGTTGAGGATCCTTGGCTTGAGGCCCTGCAAAATCATGCCATTGGCGCGCTCGACCTGGCCGTTAGTTCAAGGATGTGCAACCACGGACCAATTCACACGGACGTGATGGCGATCGTAGAAATCCAAGAACTTCTTGCCGGTGAACTGTGTGCCATTGTCAGTGATGATGACGTTCGGGACCCCGAAGCGATGGATGATATCGGTGAAGAACTCGATCGCCCGTTCGGAGCGGATGTTGCCGATAGGCCAGGCCTCGATCCATTTGGTAAACTTGTCGATGGCAACGAGCAGGTGCATGTACCCTTTGGTCGTCCTCTTGAGAGGCCCCACAAGATCGAGCCCCCAGACTGCAAACGGCCAGGTGATGGGGATCATTTGTAGGGTGTGAGCTGGGAGATGCGTCTGCTTGGCATAGAATTGACGCCCTTTGCACGAGCAGACAATGCTCGTGGCGTCGGAGAGGCGGTCGGCCAGTAGAAACCCTGTCGGAAGGCATTGCCTACGAGGGTCCTTGGTGCTGCGTGATGGCCGCAAGCCCCCGAGTGTATGTCCTCGAGGAGCCTCCTACCTTCCTTGATGGTAATGCAGCGCTGAAGAACGCCTGAGGGGCTTCGCCTGTAGAGTTCCTTGCCGTCACCGTAGATGATGTTGGACTTGGCCTGTCGCGCGATCCGGTGAGCTTCGATCCGGTCCTTCGAAAGCTCTCCCCTAATGAGGCAGTCGAGTAAAGGGGCTCGCCAATCCGGTGGCGGGCTCGATGGAGGGGGAGTCCCCTAGATCTCCATAACCTAGGCCCCGGTCGAGGTGGCCCCAGTCGAGGTCATGGGGTGGAGCTTCGAGGGCGTAGTGCAAGCCCCCGAGCCTAAATCAATGGAGGGCTCGAAGAGGTCCCTTGAGAATACGTCCGGAGGGACTGTACCTCGAGTCAATGCGATTTTTGCAAGCTCATCCGCGGCTTCGTTGTATCGTCGAGCAACATGAATAAGCTCGAGGCCGTGGAACTTGTCCTCCAACTTGTGCACTTCGTTGCAGTAGGCTTCCATCTTGGCGTCGTGGCAGCTCGAGGCCTTCATCACTTGGTCGACAATCAGTTGCGAGTCGCCTCAAACATCAAGAAGTCGGACCCCGAGTTCGAGGGCGATTCGTAATCCAGTGACAAGTGCTTCATGCTCCGTGATGTTATTAGAAGCGACAAAGTGGATGCGAATGACGTAACGCATGTGGACTCCGAGGGGTGAGATGAAGAGCAAGCCCACGCCTACTCCTGTCTTCATGAGCGACCCATCGAAGTACATTGTCCACAGCTTGGCTTGGATTTGGACTGGCGGCAACTGCGTGTCGGTCCACTCAGCGATGAAATCTGCTAGCACTTGAGACTTGATGGCCTTCCGCGGTGTGTAGGTGATGGTCTCACCCATGAGCTCGATCGACCACTTGGCAATCCTTCTAGCGGCCTCCCGGTTATGGATGATCTCCTCCAAGGGGAACGAAGATACCACAATAACTGGGTGGCTGAGGAAATAGTGCTGGAGCTTGCGACGTGTAAGGACGATGGCGTAGAGCAGCTTCTGCACCTGTGGGTAGCGGATTTTCGTTTCCGAAAGCACTTCGCTGATGAAGTAAACCGGCCGCTGGACGGGCAAGGCGCGCCCTTCCTCCTACCTCTCAACCACTATGGCCACGCTGACCACCTGAGTGGTTGCGGCGACATAGAGGAGGAGGGGCTCGGGCGGTTTAGTCAACATCGCTGGTCAAGGAGGGACGAGAATCGGAGTGGATGTCGGCATGCCTTTGAGTTTGTCGAGGGCCTCCTCGGCCTCCGTGGTCCATGTGAATCGCTTGGATTTTTTCAAGAGGCGGTACAGAGGCATGGCCTTCTCCCCTAAATGTGAGATGAAGCAGCTGAGGGTCGCGAGGCAGCCCATGACCCTCTGCACACCCTTGAGATCCTGAATCGGCCCCATTCGCGTGATGGCCGCCACCTTCTCGGGGTTGGCCTCGATTCCGCGCTGGGAGACGATGTATCCGAGGAGCATGCCCGAGGCACTCCAAAGACACATTTCTTAGGGTTGAGTTTTATGTTTTTGGCTCGAAGGCACCCGAACACGATTTTGAGGTCATGGATGAGGTTGCCCACTTTTCTGGACTTGACCATGATGTCATCGACGTAGGCCTCGACCGTGTCGCCTATGTGTTCGCCGAAGACGTGGAGCATGCACTGTTGATACATCGCCCCGGTGTTTCGAAGGCCGAAGGGCATGGTGACGTAGCAGTACATGCCAAAAGGTGTGATGAAGGAAGTCGCGAGCTGGTCGGACTCTTTCATCTTGATTTGGTGGTAGCTAGAATAAGCATCGAGGAACGAGAGGGTTTCACATCCCGCGGTAGAGTCAACAATTTGATCAATGCGTGGTAAAGGAAACGGAACTTTGGGACATGCTTTGTTTAAACTAGTATAGTCAATACACATCCACATTTTTCCATTCTTTTTCTTAACTAACACGGGATTAGCTAACCACTCAGGGTGATGGACCTCCTTGATGAATCCAGCCAACAAAAGCTTGTGAACCTCCTTGCCAATGATCCTGCGCTTCTCCTCGTCGAAGCGACGCAGGCGTTGCTTCACCGGTCTAGACCCGGCCCGGATTTCCAAGGCATGCTCGGCGACTTCCCTCGGTATGCCTGGCATATCCGAAGGACTCCACGCAAACATATCGGCGTTCGCGCGGAGAAAGTCGATGAGCACGGCTTCCTATTTGCCCTCGAGGTCGGCGCTGATCATTAGCACCTTCTCGCCGGGGCAGCTCGGGTCGAGGGGGACTTTCTTGGTGTCTTGTGCTGGCTCAAAGTTGCCGGCGTGTCACTTAGGATCTGGCACCTCATCGGTGAGGTGCTCGAGGGTCGCGGCTATCATGGCATTTTGCTCGACGGCCTCTCCATACTCGACGCATTCGACGTCGCAGTCGTAAGCGTGCTCGTAGGAGGAGGCGACGGTGATGACGCCCTTGGGTCCTCGCATCTTGAGCTTGAGGTAGGTGTAGTTTGGGATCGCCATGAACTGCGCGTATCCCGGTCGGCCGATGATAGCGTGATACGTTCTGTGAAACCTGACCACCTCGAAGGTGAGGGTCTCTTTTCTAAAATTGGCAGGGCTGCCAAAGCAGACAGGAAGGTCGATACGGCCGACGGGGAGAGCCTTCTTCCCTGGCACGACGCCATGGAACCCTCCGGCGCTGGGTCAGAGTTGGTACCTCTTGACTCCCAGGAGGTCAAGGGTCTCGAGGTAGATGACGTTCAGGCTACTGCCGCCGTCCATGAGGACCTTCGAGAGGCGGGTGTTTATCATGATTGGGTCAACGACGAGCGGATAGGCCCCGGGGTTGGGGACTCGATCCAGATGGTCATCGCGGTCGAACGTGATAGGCGTGTTAGACCAGTCGAGGTAGTGAGGCGTCGCGACATGGACGGAGAAGACCTCTTGACACTCCCGCTTGCGCTGTCGAGGCATGAGCTGGGTCGAGGGGCCCCCGTAGATCATGTAGCAGTCATAGACTTCGGGGAATTTTCTGTCTTCCCCGTTGTCTCCCTCACCGCCGCCTTGGTCTTTCTTGTCGTCACCTTTCTTCACGCCCACTTGCTCGAAGTGCTTTTGAAGCATGTGGCAGTCCTTAAGCTTGTGCTTCGCCCCATCCTTGTGATAAGGGCAGGGCTCCTCGAGCATTTTGTCAAAGATTGCACCCTCGGGGGATCTCGAGGTCTTTTGTGTTCGGTTGCTGCAACGAGATCGTCTTCTACAGCCTCACGCTTGCCTTGCTGATGTTTCTTCTTCTTGTTATTTCTCTTCGGCCCTTTGCTCGAGCCTCCGACGTCGTCAGCTGTTGGCGCCTTTCCCTTGTCCTTCCTGTCACTGAAGAAGGCGCCGACGGCCTCTTCGCCGGCCGTGTAATTGGCAACCACATCCATGAGCTCGTCGACGGTGTCGGGGCGGTTACGCCCTAACTCGCGAACTAGGTCCTTGCAGGTTGTACCCGCAACGAACGCTAGAATGATGTCGAGATCGGAGATATGGGGTAGTTCGGTGCGGAGCTTGGAGAATCATCGAGCAAAGTCGCGGAGAGACTCCCCTGGTTTCTGCTTGCAGTTGCGCAGTTCCCAGGAGTTCCCAGGATGCACATAGGTACCTTTGAAGTTCCCCTCGAAGATCCGGACAAGGTCGATCTAGCCGCGAATCTAGTTAGGGGAAGCTCCTCGAGCCACCTACGTGCGGTGTCAGACAGGAACAGGGGAAGGTGACGTATGATGGCGTGATCGTCATGCGCCCCGCCCGCCTGACAAGCCAGCCAAAAGTCGGCTAGCCAGAGCTCGGGATTGGTTTCGCCGTTGTATTTGACGATGCTCGTGGGGGGTCGAAACTTGTCAGGCAGCTGGGCACAGCGGATCATCCTGCTGAAGACTTGGGGACCCGATGGCTCTGGGGCCCGTCGATCTTTGTCGCTGTCGTAACGCCCTCCACGATGGGCGCTGTACCCTCGATCCTTGGCATCCCCGTGCTTGCGCCTGCGGTTCTCGACAATGTCGAGGCGCGCGTCGCGGGGACCGCGGTCGTCGTTGATACGTTCCTGGGCAGGCTTCTTCTTCGGTCGGGGGGCCGCCCTGATCGACCGATCCCTCCCTTTTGGGCTGGGAGGGCTCGACCTGAGGTTCGGAGGCTACCCCTCGATGCCTCGAGGCTGAGCTCTCGGCTTACTGAACAGCAGCTACTTGGAGGAGGTCATCGACCTCACGTTGTATCCGCTTAGCTTGCGAGTTGGATGGCGTAGGCATATTGCGTAGGAGCATAGCCACCGCGACAATGTTCTGGCTTGCTCGGGGATAACAGTTTGCGGGTTGCTCAGGTCCCCCTGCCTCGTTGATCTGCCGGTTGACCTCTCAGGCCCTGGCTCGGGTTCTACCACCGGGCGGTCGCCGCTCTTGCTCAAGGGTTAGCTCGAGCAAGCGCAATCGTTCCTGCTCGTCGGCGAGCTTCGCCTGCAACTCCCAAATTTGTGCCAGCTGGGCGTCCTGCTCGCCAGGACAGGGGCACGCCTCTCGAGGTGCGTCTGGTTGTTGGTCCTCTGCTCTAGGGAGAGCACCTCCCGCCGCAGCGGTCGCTGCCGCGGCCGCTGGATCGATGGTTTCCTGATTGGAGTCGACATCACCATCGATGTGGAGGCACTTGCGGGTAGGATCCCAATGATCAGAGTCAGAGTTGGGGTCACCGCAGCAGAAGACGGGGAATTGCCCCCGTGCCTCCTCCTGCAGCTGCCGTCGGAGTGTGCCGACGGTGTACCTCCGGGGGCCGGGCGCTCTTACGAAGGCCAAGTCCTCGGAGGCCAGTGTGACAGTCTCCATGTCCGTCATTGCACGGAGAAGGGTGCCTGGGTGATCCTCCAATGGGCTCATGTTGGAGTGGGTCGCTGTCGAGATCATCGTCGTGGGATTGTTGAAGTTGAACGAAGGCCGCCGACGATGCTCGAACAGCTCGTGCAGGAGCAGGCTCGATCGAGCAGGGACTTCATTGTGCTTCCTCGATGAGCGTACTGCGAAGGTGGAGTCGGGGTTGTGGTGGGGTCCTGCCAGTTCGCCCTCTACCCCTGAACTCGGGTCAGACAATCCCTTGACAAGAGGTTCCTCATCTCCGGTCAGGGGCGAGGAGAAAGCGACGGGAACCATCCTCGACCCAAGTTGATGGTGATGACGATGTCGACCGTGCCTCCTTCTGGATGTGGAAGCATGGTGGTGAGACTGGCGAGCGGCCCCCCATGAGCGTGGGGGCGTACCGCGACCTCCGTTCGGGTCACTGATCGAGAGCAGGGTCATGTCATAGCCCTGGCCGAGGGACATGAACTCCAGGCTCCCAAACCAGATCACCATAGCGCGCAGAAGTGGTGAAACAAAGTCGCCCATCCAGAAAAATGGCGGGAAATCATTAGTGACACGCGGTCCCCTACCTGGCGCGCCAACTGTCGGTGTCCTGACCCTCGAGGGGTTAACACCGACGAGTAATATTTGTAATTGTGTGCTCCCTTAATCCGGTGGGTGATGCAAGAAGGACACAGTGATTTATCCTAGTTCAGGCAAAGAAGGCCCTACGTCCAGCGGGGGGAGGATGATTCGTGTTATCTTGCACCGAAGTGCTAGTACAGGGGAAAATACAAGCAGATGTGAGGAGCGTGAGGTGGGGCTTTGGCGTTCGGACGCCTAGCTCTCGACCTTACACAAGCTCACGGTGTTGTTCTATGGTCTAAAGCCTTAGCGTTTTTATGCTCTCGATCCTCCTCTTTCCCTAACGTCCTGGCGCCTCCTTTTATAGATGAAGGAGGGGCACAGGAGTACATATATTTTGAGTTTGCATGGCTGGTGATGTATGACGTTGAGGCCCATCACGTCGGTGCCGCTGTAGCAATGTACGTCGGTATGGGAGGTCCTGCTGCCGTCGCGTCGGGAGTTGTTGAGTCCCGCTCGAGGGTTCGTTTGATGACGTCAAGGGGCGGCGGTCGAGGGTCTTGGCTTGAGTTGAGGGGGTCGAGTTGAAGGGGTCAAGCCTCACCGGATAAGGTCGAATCCCGGGAAATGCGGGAAACATACTGATTCATACGTCTCGAGGGGGTGCTGGACATGGCACGGTGCTCGGCATGGTGCAACAGCGAAGTACGATCCGCTAGATTCTGGGGTACGGGCGGTAAAAGCCAGATTTGACCGCCACACCTGCAACTGTTACCATAACTATGGCCATACGGTTAGGCGGGGGTAGGTAGATCGCATTGAATGTGCCCGGATCCGTACGGGAGAGTCGGTAAGCCGAGGGGTGCACGGTCCTCGAGGACCGCCCATTCGCCCGAGCGAAGGTCCGTCCTCGAGGGCAAGCTCGTTCGGTGGGCGAAGTTCCGTCCTCAAGGGGTCGCCTGAATTATACTCTCGAGTGTACAGTCCTGGTCCGTTCGGTAGCCCCTCGAGCAGGCTTTGGCTTTGGGCCGTCGTTGTCCATTCGTAGGTCAGCCCGATATGTCTTAGCCTGCGGGCCTTCGTACGTTAGAGCGGGAGGTCACTGGAGGGTTCGTGTTGCTGATTTTGCGGGGTTTATTTTCGGTAAACCAGGGGTTTGGGGTACCCATTTCCTAGGTAACGACACTCAGCCTCAACGGTCCACGCAAAGTGCTCGAATTTCTTCAGGAGTCAGTACAACGGCAGGGCCTTTTCTCCCAGGCGCGAGATGAAGCGACTGAGGGCTGCGAGGTAGCCCATGACTTTCTGTACGGCCTTCAAGTCTCGAATTGGCCCCATCTTGGTGATCGCCGTGGCCTTCTCGGGGTTGGCCTTGATACCATGCTGAGAGACAATGTATCCTAAAAGCATGCCCCAAGGCACGCTGAAGACACATTTCTCAGGATTGAGTTTGATGTTTTTGGCTCGAAGGCACTCGAACACGATCTTGAGGTCCTCGATGAGGTTGTCGACCTTTTTCAACTTGACTACGATGTCGTCGACGTAGGCCTCAACTGTGTTCCCTATGTGCTCACTGAAAACATGAAGCATGCATCGCTGGTACATCACCCTAGCATTTCGAAGGCCGAAGGGCATGGTAACATAGCAGTACATACCAAAGGGGGTGATAAAGGAGGTCACGAGCTGATCGGACTCCTTCATCTTGATTTGATGGTAACCGGAATAAGCATCAAGGAAAGAGAGAGTTTCACATCCCGCAGTGGAGTCAACAATTTGGTCATTGCGTGGTAAAGGAAATGGAACTTTGGGGCATGCTTTATTTAAACTAGTATAATCAACACACATCCTCATTTTTCCATTCTTTTTCTTAACTAGTACAGGATTGGCTAACTACTCGGGTTGATGAACCTCATTGATGAAACCGGCTGCCAGAAGCTTGTGCACCTCCTCGCTGATGATCATGCGCTTCTCTTCATTGAAGCGTCGTAGGCATTGCTTCACCGGTCTAGACCCTGCCCGAATCTCCAAGGCGTGCTCGGCGACTTCCCTCGATATGCTCGGCATGTCCAAGGGACTCCACGCAAACATGTCGGTGTTCGCGTGGAGAAAGTCAACGAGCACTACTTCCTTTTTGATGTCGAGGGTGGCACTGATCGTCAGCGCCTTCTCGCCAGAGCCGCTCGGGTCGAGGAGGATCTTCTTGGTGTCTTCTGCGGGCTCGAAGCTGCCTGCATGGCGCTTGGGCTCGAGGGACTCAGCGGCGAGGCTCTCAAGGGTCAAGGCCAACCTGGTGGTCTCCTCGACGGCCTCTCCATTCTCAATGCACTCGATGTCACAGTCGTATGCGTGCTCGTAGGAGGAGCCGATGGTGATGACGCCCTTGGGTCCCGTCATCTTGAGCTTGAGATACGTGTAGTTGGGGATCGTCATGAACTGCACATATCCAGGTCGACCATTGATGGCATGGCACGTGCCGTGGAACCCAACCACCTCAAAGGTGAGGATCTCCTTTCTAAAGTTCGTGGGGGTGCCGAAGTAGATAGGGAGGTCGATGCGACCAACGGGCAGGGCCTTCTTCCCTAGCACAACTCCATGGAAGCCCCCGGCTCTGGGCCAAAGGTGCGATCTCTTGACCCCCAGGAGGTCGAGGGTCTCGAGGTAGATGACGTTGAGGCTACTACCCCCATCCACGAGGACCTTGGACAGGCGGGTGTTGATGATGATCGGGTCAATGATGAGTGAGTAGGCTCCTGGGTTGACGACACGATCCGGATGGTCATCATGGTCGAACATGATGGGAGCATCGGACTAGTCGAGGTATTGGGGTATGGCGACTCAGACGAAGAAGACCTCTCGACGCTCTCTCTTGTGTAGTCGAGGCGTGAGCTAGGTTGAGGGGCTGCCATAGATCATGTAGCAGTCGGATGGCAGACTCAGCTTCACCGCTTCCATGCACTACGGTGATCTAGTTTGGGAGCCTGGAGTTCATGTCCCTTGGCCATGGCTACGACATGACCCTGCTTTCGGTTAGAGATCTGAGCAGAGGCCACACCGAGCCCCCATGCTTGGGAGGGGCCACACGCTGGTCTCACCACCATGCCTCCATGTCCAGGAGGAGACGTGATCACTGCCGCCGTCACCATCGACCTGTGTCTGGGTTGCCACCCACCGCGTTTCCTCCGCTCCTGGTAGGCGACGAGGGGCCCCTGGTTGGGGACCAATCTGACCCGTGCCCAGGAGCGAAGGACGAGCTGGCAGGGCTCTATGGAGACCTCAACTTCACCTTCGTGATGCGTTCATCGAGGAAGCCGGGCGAGGCTCCTCCGGCGCGTTCGGCACCGTCAACCCCCAACTTGCTGCCGCACAGGCTATTCGGGACCGGCCGTCAGTTCCCACTCGGCCTAGACAATGCTGCTAGGATGAACTCCGCCATGATATGCTCCAATGTGAGCGCACATGAGGACCACCCGAGGGCTCTCTTGCATGCTACCATGGACCTAGCAGCTGTCCTGACGGCCTCCGAGGATCTTGTTTTCTCGTGAGCACCTGGCCCAAGGTGGTACACCCTCGGCATGATGCGGCGTCAGCTGGAGGAGGAGCGGCGCGGGCAATTCCCCATCTTCTATTCTGGTAGCCCCGACTCTAACTCTGACCACTACAACCCCACCCGTGAGTGTTTTCACATCGAGGGCGGAGTTGCGTCGAGCGATAACACCATCGACCCAACGGCCACGGCAGCAGCCGCAGCCGCAACAGGAAGGGCCCACATCATGGCGGACCCAGAAGAGTAGCCGCCAGCTGTGCCCTAAGACGAGCACCCTTCTCTGGCTGACCAAGACGCTTAGCTCATGTAGGTCTGGGAGATGTGAGCCAAGCTCGATGAGGATCGGGAGCACCTACGATAGCTCGAGCGGACCCTCGAGCAGGAGCGCCAACCCTCGCCCGACGGAAGGGCCCGAGCTAGAGCCCGAGAGGTCAACTGACAAATCATTGAAGATGGGGGACCCGAGCACCCTGTCATCAATCATTTCCCTCGAGCCAGTCAAAATATCATCACAGCCGCCATGCTCCTTCGAAACATGCCCGCGCCGTCGAACCCTCAAGCTCGACGGATACAGGATGAGGTCGAGGGACTCCTCAAGGTCACGATCGTATAGCAGGCCGAGAGCTCGACCTCGAGACATTGAGGGATGGCCTTGGGGCAACCTATCAAGCCCCCGTGATGAGAGGGAGGTCTCGGTTCACCAGGAAGCAGCCCCTGAGCAAAGAAGGCGATCCCCATCCGAGATCGCATCATCGACAACCGCGAAGCCCAAGACGTGCGCTATGACATCATTGAGAACCGACGGCGCAAGAAAAGGGACGCTGAAGATTGAGGCTACAGCGCCCATCGAGGGAGATGCTATGACAGTGATGAGGACCATTGGTCCCTTGAGCCGCTGAGCCCTCGAGTCTTTAGTAGGACGATCCATAACACGTAGCTGTCGAACCCCTTCCGGCCCCACGAGTGTCGTCAAGTACAACGGGTAGACCAAGCCCGAGCTTTGGTTGGCCAATTTTTGGCTAGCCTGCCAGCTGGGCGAGGCACGTGATGACCATGCCATCATCCACCAACTCCCACTGTTCCTCTCCGACACCACTCGAAGGTGGCTCAAGGAGCTGCCTCCTGACCAGATCCGCAACTGGGCTGACCTGGTGTGGGTCTTCGAGGCAAACTTCAAGGGGACCTACGTGCGCATCGGCAATTCATGGGACCTCCACAACTACAAGCAGCAGCCCAGGGAGTCCTTATGTGACTTCACCCAACACTTCTCCAAGCAGCGCACCGAGCTCCCACACATCCCCGATCACGATGTCATCCTGACGTTTGTCTCGGGTACCACCTGCAAGGAGTTGGTACGGGAGCTGGGACGCAATCGCCCCAAGACCATCGATGAGCTGATGGATGTAGTTGCCAACTACGTAGCTGGTGAGGAAGCGGTCGGAGCCTTCTTTGGCAATGAGAAGGACAAAGGGAAGGCGCAGGCGGTCGACACCAAGGGCACGAGGAAGGGCCCCAAGAAGGGCAATAAGAAGAAGAAGAAGAACTAGCTACGAAAGCATAAGGCTGCGGACAATGATCTCGTTGCCGCAGTCGAGGGCAAGAAGCCTCGAGGTTCCCCCGAGGGGGCTGTCTTCGACAAGATGCTAAATGAGCCTTGCCCTTACCACAAGGGAGGGGCTAATCTTAACCTCGAGGACTACTGCATGCTCAGGAACTACTACAAGAGTCTGGGCATTGAGAAGGATGACTAGAAGAAGGACAAGGGCGGTGACAAGGGTGGCGACAAGGAGGACGACAAGTTCCCCGAGGTCTACGACTGCTACATGATCTATGGTGGCCCCTTGACCTAGCTCATGCCTCAACAGTGCAAGAGAGAGCATTGAGAGATCTTCTTCGTCTGAGTCGCTATACCCCAATACCACATGGTCCGATGCTCCCATCACGTTCGACCGTGATGACCATCTGGATCATGTCATCAACCTAGGAGCCTACCCGCTCGTCATCGACCCGATCATCATCAACACCCGCCTCTCCAAGGTCCACATGGATAGGGGCAGCAGCGTCAATGTCATCTACCTTGAGATCCTCGACCTCCTAGGGGTCAAGAGATCACAGCTGTGGCCTAGCGCCGAGGGCTTCCATGGAGTTGTGCCAGGGAAGAAGGCCCTGCCTGTTGGTCGCATTGACCTCCCCGTCTACTGCACCCCCATGAACTTCAGAAAGGAGATCCTCACCTTTGAGGTGGTTGGGTTCCACGGCATATACCACACAATCATCGGTCGACCCAGATACGCATAGTTCATAGTGATCCCCAACTACACGTATCTCAAGCTCAAAATGCCGGGACCCAAGGGCGTCATCACCATCGGCTCCTCCTACGAGCACGCATACGACTACGATGTCGAGTGCATCGAGAATGGAGAGGCTGTCAAGGAGACCACCCAGCTGGCCTTGACCCTCGAGGGCCTCGCCACTGAGGCCCCCAAGCCCAAGTGCCACGCGGGCAGCTTCGACCCTGCAGAAGACACCAAGAAGATCCCCCTCGACCTGAGCGGCTCCGGTGAGAGGCGCTGATGATTAGTGCCACCCTCGACAGCAAATAGGAAGCAGTGCTCGTCAACTTTCTCTATGTGAACACCGACATGTTTGCATGGAGTCCCTCAGATATGCCGGGCATACCGAGGGAAGTCGCCGAGCATGCCTTGGAGAAAGAATCATCAACACCTGTGATGCTTCAATGAAGAGAAGCACAGGATCATCAACGAGGAGGTGCATAAGCTTCTGGCAGCCGATTTCATCAAGGAGGTTCATCATCCCGAGTGGTTAGCCAATCCTGTACTAGTTAAGAAAAAGAATGGAAAAATGAGGATGTGTGTTGATTATACTAGTTTAAATAAAGCATGCCCCAAAGTTCCATTTCCTTTACCACGCATTGATCAAATTGTTGACTCCACTGCGGGATGTGAAACTCTCTCTTTCCTTGATGCTTATTCTGGTTACCATCAAACCAAGATGAAGGAGTCCGATTAGCTCGTGACCTCCTTTATCACCCCCTTTGGCATGTACTGCTATGTTACCATGCCCTTCGGCCTTTGAAACACTGGGGCGATGTACTAGCGGTGCATGCTTCATGTTTTTAGTGACCACATAGGGAACACAGTCAAGGCCTATGTCAACGACATCATAGTCAAGTCAAAAAAGGTCAACAACCTCATTGAGGACCTCAATATTGCGTTTGAGTGCCTTTGAGCCAAAAACATCAAGCTCAATCCTGAGAAATGTGTCTTTGGCGTGCCTCAAGGCATGCTCTTAGGATACATTATCTCTCAGCGCGATATCGAGGCCAACCCTGAGAAGGTCACGGCGATCACCAAGATGGGGTCAATTCGAGACTTGAAGGGCATACAGAAAGTCATGGGTTGCCTCGCGGCCCTCAGTTGCTTCATCTCGCGCCTGGGAGAAAAGGCCCTGCCGTTGTACCAACTCCTGAAGAAATCCAAGCACTTTGGGTGGACCGTCGAGGCCGAGGAGGCCCTCGGTAAGCTCAAAATATGCTGACCTCCCCCTGATTCTCATACTGCCTCGACATTCTCATGCTACCACGTGTCAACACCTGGTTAATCTGGCCCTTTTTTCTTTTTTAGAATATGGTTAAATCTTTGAAAAATCATAACAAATTCCTACGAGCTCCGAAAATTATGATCCACATATCCAAATTTTCTATAAATCGAGCTCTATCTATTTATGCTATGTTTGAGTGCATTTGGATCTTCTATTTGGCATTTGTTCTTTGTGCTAATCTATAGGGGTCGCTCCTGTGACTATTAATTCTCGGTTACAGGCTCGAGCGAGGACAAGTCTGATGACAGTGACTACCAGGAGAAGTCTGACAGCTACATCAGTGAAGGTGCCACACCTCACCCAACCTCATAGATCCCATTACGTATGGCAAATGTAGTATGGCTAGTGCTTTAATTCCTGTTGCTATAATGAATTGCCTGTGTTAGGATTGCATAGTATATTAATACTTGATGAGCCCTACCTTGTTGTAAAGTTTCACCTGCTTACCCGCTGTTATGTTCGCCACTTGCTTATCTGCTATAATTATATATATACTTCACTCACTTACACTTTGATGCGATGTGATGAACCCTGGGAAGGCCTGGAGGGTGCCAGGCTGGAGATGTGTGAGTTGATGGATCAGATGGGCATGTGAGCTGATGACGCTATATCTGGGTTTGGGGTGGAGCTTACGGCAGGGAGTAGGGTGAGGGTTGAGTCGATCGAGCCGGATCTACGATGAGCTTTTGGAGCAAGTCTTGCCGGGGTATGGATCTGGACATTCCCACAAGAGAAGCTTGTGGTGGGCTAACTGAGATGTGATGGTGGTCTTTGGGTGAGATCCTCTGAGAGGTGGAGCCCGGGACGAAGGTGCCGTGGTAGCACATTAAAGATAAACCCTGATGAAGATATCCAGTTTGGTCACACCTAAGAACTGCTGCGCTGGTATCCGAACCTTAGGAATCTCTTGCTTTCCACTTGCTCTCCATGGGGGGAGACGGCCGAACCGCTGGATAGATCGATGTCGCTACTGCTAGGCTAGTAGTGCTAGGGAGGTATATGCATGAGATGGAGCTAACACCCTACCGAGATGATCATGGCACCCCCTTCGGGAGTGGGTAGATGGCATGGCATCCTCTACGGGTGCGGATACATGCTCTCTTCACAGCAGTGATCCAGAGCTGGATGGTAGAGTGGCATCATTCTATGGTAGTAGGCACCCGGAATCTGCCTAGGTGGTGATCAACACCGAAGATGGCTATCTAGTGGATTAGTGAAACCTCTGCAGAGTGTATAGTTGATCGATCGATACATAAGCCAATTCTTTGGCTATGGACCTTTCCTGTGTTTCGCATGCACTAGACTAGTGAGTGGAGTGTTCTACCTTCCTCTGAGTATAATTTTTAGCCATGAGCCAGGTTGAGGGCTGCGGGCCGCTGAGACAAGCTGAGAGGGAGTTGGCTTGTCGACTTGAGTCTGAGATGGTGTTGGAGGAGTTGGGATGGTGTTTCAGAGATGGATGGTGATGGATGTTGTGGTTTTGGGAATGTGATTAAAATATGACTACTATATTATTTATATACTTGATTACTTGCTTAGGAAAACCCTAGCCTTTATAGGTTCCTTTTGATATATCCATGATTTGCATCCAAATCCACAAAGCAATGCATAGGGTGGGAGTGTGGCCAGTACAAATCGTACTAAAAATTTGGTTTCAGGTTCAAGGAGTGAGTACTCATCTGGGGAGTACAGCAATTGAGGGTTTCATGCCTATGCTCAAGTTGGATCGAAGATGATAGTTTCCGTACCTCAAGCTTTTATTGTTATTCTGCATGAACTCTGATTCTGCCAAGTGGCAATGTAATAAGTTATTGTAAACCTCTCTATTGCACTCTTTTGTTCAATGTATGGATTATGGTATTCAATTGTTATTGGGTAATGTGATTTAAATGCTCATATTACACTTTGACACTGTGGATTTCCCTTTGCAGAAATCAAGGTTGTTTCAGTTGGTATGAGGAGCCATACTTGACCCTAGGATGAAACCCTAGAAATAAATGATAGAATAGGACAAACAAGCCTTTCTTTCGGTTATATACCGACCCTGCATTTCTTCTTATGCAAGGCTTCTCTATTATTACTGACTGGCTGATCTCTTTCCCTCTAAACGTGCAAATGAAAAGATTTGGACCCCCGCTTGGACCATTGAGGAGCATACCCAAGGCTGAGTTCACCTACAAGGGACAGGAGTTTCCAGGCTTTCCGTACACCCTACGCCATGATCTGGGAGTGCTCAAAGTACCTGTTGAGGAGATCAAGTACACCTGCACTGGAGCACCGGACCTAGAAGGGGGAATCAAGGGCTACGTGGTCACTCACCTAGATATCCCTGCAAGTCAAACTCTGCCTTTAGTACCAGCTCTCCTAGATATGATAGTCGAGGACTCAATCGAGGAAGGAATTCAGTCTATATCACTCAAGGCTCTGCGTGAAGTGATGAAGATCGCTTACGAGCACCTTCACAACATTGAGTTTCGCCTTCTTCCTCAGGCCTTGAACTCTCTCCTCACACTAGAGCAGCAAGACGACCAGGTCAGGCCGGTCATCCTAGCTGAGACCAGCCTTTGCAACCGTGCCTCCACCGCTCACCTCTTTGAGCAGAACCACTACATACAGCACTTGGAGAAGAAGAGGCGTCTTGATCGCAACGCTCTGATGGAGTACCAGGAGTTCTGCAAGAAGGAAGCTAAGAAGAAGGAAGGTCTCGAGGCTACTATCACTCAGCTAAAAGACAAGCTCACCCGTCAGGCAAGAGCCCATGAGGCTGAGGTCGCTGACCTACGAGACAAGGTGGAGGACATTGCGCTTCAGAACTACTACCTCAACGCAAGAGTTCTCCAGTTGGAAGGGTAGAAGATTGACAAGGACAAGGAGATCAGAGAACTTCAGAAGAGGAGACGGGAAGATGGCAAGAGCAACTTCACTGTGCAGTGTGAGAAGTCAATGCTCGTCAAAGCCCTGAAGAAAGCAGAGATAAAAGCACAGTGCAACCAAGGCCATCTGATTTCCCTAATGATTTAGAATGAGACCTTGGTGGACAGGTACAAGAGGCTCAAGATAGCTTGGAAGAAAGCCGATGAGAGACGCCGCTTGGAGTATGCTGAGTTGCGGGACCAACTTCCTTTGTCAGCCAGACGCAAGGACCCCTTCAAGGAAACTTTCTAGATCGGCTAGACTCTCTTGAGGCACGTCCACTGTCCAGCCCCCACCAACCTGCCGCTTACCAAGGAGTTCAAAGAAGCTCAGGCTTATGTGAAGCATGTTCACATGTCATAGGAGGAGCTGATGGTTCTTGGCAGCCGTTTCCACCCAGCAGTGTACAACACACCGATGTACGAGTCAGAGTAGTGTGGACCCTGCGTGGCCACATCATGAGTTAGAGTTGAGCTAGTTGTTATCCATGAGTTATGATCTATCATCCCTGATGTACCCTCCATGAGTTACCTTCTCGTAGTGCGAGTCTCGCATGTCATCTAGCGTAGCTGCTAGAGATGATGCCAGGTAATGCAAACCATGTAATGAATGATCGATCTTATCACATTTTATGGCTCTTATTGCTTCTTTGTATGAGTGTTGGATAGATTAAATGTTTTTCCTTAAATCATTGAAATCATTTAATTGTATTGAATTAATAAAGTACTAAACCATTGTCAACCCATGTCGCAGATGTCTGCACGTCGCTCCGCACATCTGGGCAACCGTCCACCTCCACCCAAGCCCGAGCTTGGGCGTGGAGGACACTATGGATGCAGAGGTGGTCATGTTTCGCCCATCGACCTCAACCAGGGTGGGAACGACCATGAGCAGACCCCGCCAGCTGGAGGGGCCGCTGGAGGAGGTGATGCCAATGGCAATGGGCCTCCACCTCAGCCGAACTCTCCACCGCAGCCGATCCTGCCACCACCACCACCACCGAATCTGGCTGAAGTGATGGCACAACAGACACAGCTGCTTGCCACTTTAGTCAATGGGGCCAACCACCGCTATGGAGGCAACCTGAATGACTTCTAGAGGAAACTCGAGTGTTTTCTGAAGCTCAGGCCACCCACTTTTGATGGCATCTACAAGGAACCACTGGAAGATGATGATTGGCTTCGTGAGATCGAGAAGAAGCTGGAGCTTACCACCTGTACCCCTAAGGAGCGAGTCAGGATCATTGCTCACCATCTCACTAGAGCTGCACACTCCTGGTGGGACAGCTACCATCAAGCTCATGAGGACCCTGACCACATCACCTGGGATGAGTTTGCTGATGAGTTCATTGAGTACCATGTTCCTGAGGGAGTCATGGAGTAGGAGGAGGAATTCTGCAACCTCACTCAGAAGGGATGTGACATCTGTGAGTACACTAACACTTTCACCAGTCTGCTACACTATGCACCTCTGCATATTGTAGCATCTGAGAAGGAGAAGATTACTCAGTACAGGAAGGGTCTGAACCCCAAGATCAAGGTGGCCCTGGGAGGCACCAAGAGTCACACTCTTCGTGACATGATTGATCGCTACATACAGATCGAGAAAGACTAGAAAGAGGTAGGAGAAATGCACAGAAGGGAGAAGAAGAAGTCTAAGGGCTCCTACCATGACCATGAGTGCAAGAGGTTCCATCGGGATAGGTCATCTAGCTGTCCTCATTATGGCAAGGACTCTACCTATGGCTCGAGTAAGAGTGGTGGTGCCTACTCTGCTGACCACTCCTGCTCTTCCCTTGACCATCACTCCCGCGACCGTCACCCTCGTGATCACCACTGTCATGACCGCTCTAGGAAGGATCGCTACCCCCATGAGCACTCATCGTAGCCTTGTTACAGGACTGATCACTCTACACCTACTCATGCTATGCCAAACTCAGGCAACTGGAAGGCCGCTGCGCCAACCCCCATAGGCAGTGTGCCGATCACTTGCTTTGGTTGTGGCAAACCCGGTCACAAGGTGTATGACTATCCTGAGAAGACGCCCACACCTGCTACACCCAAGTCTCAGTACCATGGATCTGTAAGCCACGGTCACCTCACGCACATGAACGCAGATGAAGCTCAAGCTAAACCAGATGTTGTGTACGGTATGTTTTTAGTTAATGGCATTAAAGCATCCGTTCTGTTTGTTTCTAGAGCAACATGTTCATACATCTCATCCAAGTTTGCACGATAGAATAACATACCTACCACTCCACGTTTGGAGCCTATAGTCACCAATTCTCCCCTAGGTGAGATGAGAAGCACCCATATCTGTAAGGGAGTGAAGCTTTCTATCGAGGGTCTAACCTTCCGAGCTAACCTTACCCTTCTACCTTCAAATGGCGTAGATGTTATCCTAGGAATGGATTGGCTTACTGAGCAGAAGGGTTTGATCTCTTGTTCACCCAGATATGTTCAGATAACTCACCCTTCTAGCCAAGCAGTTAGATGTGCACCTCAGAAGGATAAGTCTGTATCTGTTCTATGTGCCCTGAATGCACTCAAGACTCAGGCTGAATCTCAGAAAAAGGAAAAGACTCTCGCTGACGTTCTCATTGTCAGAGAATATGAGAACATGTTTCCAAAAGAGTTGCCAGGCATGCCACCTGATTGTGATGTTGAGTTCATCATTGACCTTGTGCCCGGAACCAGACCCATTGCTAAGCGATCGTACTGCATGTCAGTTGATGAACTAGAGGAGCTCAAGAAGCAGCTGAAAGAGCTCTCTGATAAGGGCTTTATTAGGCCTAGTGCCTTGCCCTGGGGATCACCTGTTTAGTTTGTGAAAAAGAAGGATGGATCAATGAGGATGTGTGTTGACTACCACAATCTCAACGCTGTTACCATCAAGAACAAGTATCCTCTACGAAGGATCGATGACTTGCTTGATCAGCTTCATGGTTCTGAGTACTTCTCAAAGACTGATCTCAGATCTGGTTATCATCAAATGAAGATTCATGAGAAAGACATTCCCAAGATAGCTTTTGTCACTCGCTATGGGCAGTATGAGTTTACCATTGTATCCTTCGGTCTCACGAATGCCCCTGCCTACTTCATGAACATGATGAACAAGGTGTTTATGGATGATCTTGATAGGTTTGTTGTAGTCCTCATTGACGACATTCTGATTTATTCATCCACTGCCAAAGAACATGAAGCACATTTGAGAGTAGTGCTCGAGAAGCTATCCCAACACCTACTCTATGCCAAGTTCAGCAAATGTGAGTTCTGGCTTGAAGAAGTTGCTTTCCTTGGTCATGTACTCTTAGCTGATGGTGTTGCTATAGATCCTACAAAGATAGAGGCCGTGAAAGAATGGGAATAGCCTCGCAATGTGTCCGAGATCAGGAGTTTTTTGGGATTGGCGGGTTACTATCGTTGATTCATTGAGAACTTCTCAAAGATAGCTCGTCCTATGACAAATCTCTTGAAGAAGACCAACGAGTTTGAATGGACACCTGAATGTGAACATAGTTTCCAAACACTGAAGGAGAAGCTCACTACCATGCCTGTCCTAGCCTTACCTGATATTACAAATGACTTTGTCATCTATTGTGATGCTTCTTGCCAAGGACTAGGTTGTGTATTGATGCAGAATGGGAAAGTTATTGCTTATGCTTCCTGACAGCTAAAGGAGCACGAGCAATGATACCCCACTCATGATCTC
The DNA here is from genome assembly GCA_023333625.1 of Bothriochloa decipiens. Taxonomy (NCBI): domain Eukaryota; kingdom Viridiplantae; phylum Streptophyta; class Magnoliopsida; order Poales; family Poaceae; genus Bothriochloa; species Bothriochloa decipiens. The sequence continues at coordinate 38,056,565 of CM041638.1, read as the reverse complement.
GAGTTAGCAGCTATTGTGCATGCCCTAAAGATCTAGAGGCATTATCTCATTGGCAACAAGTGTGATATATACACCGATCACAAGAGCTGAAATACTTCTTCACTCAGGAAGATCTGAATATGAGACAGCACAGATGGCTAGAGCTAATTAAGGACTATGACATTCACTATCATCTAGGAAAAGCGAATGTAGTCGAGATGCTCTTAGCCGCAAGACCTACTATCATGCTCTATTCGCCTCAACCCTGCCACCTGAATTGAAGAAAGAAATTGAAGATCTCCAGCTCGAGATAGTACCCCATGGTCTGTTGCATGAACTTCACATTAAGTATAATCTCACCAAGTGAATTTGTGAAGCTCAGAAAAGTTGCGAGGAGATGAAGTACATTTAAGGATTGATGAAGCTAGGCTACAGCCTAGAATTCAGAGAAGATGGACATGGAACCATCTGGTTCAAGGACATAATCTTTGTGCCCAGCAACCCTAACTTGCGTAAGGAAATTCTATCAGAAGCACATGACTCTAAGTATTGCATCCATCCTGGTGGTGCGAAAATGTATCAAGATGTGAAGAAGAACTTCTGGTGGAAAGGCATGAAGACAGAAATTGCTAGACATGTGGCTGAATGTGACATCTGTAACAGAGTCAAGGCCAAGCATAGGAGACCTCCTGGATTACTCAAACCACTCAATGTTCCTGAATAGAAGTGGGAGAGCATATCCATGGACTTTATCGTGGCATTGCCTCAAACCCCGTAAGGTCATGACTCCATCTGGATAATAGTCGATCGTCTAACAAAGGTAGCACACTTCATACTAGTCAAGACTTTGATACGTGCTGAACAGTTGGCGGACTTGTACGTCAAGGAGATATTGAGGCTCCATGGAGCCAGAAAGAGTATCATGTCAGATCGTGGACCTCAATACATGTCCCGATTCTGGCAAGCTCTTCATCAGTCCATTGGGACTAACCTTGACTACAGCACCGCTTACCACTCGCAAACAGATGGTCAGACAGACAGGTTGAATCAGATTCTTGAAGATATGATTCGTGCTAGTGTTCTCAAATATGGAACAGATTGGGAGAAGTGTTTGTCGTTTGCTAAGTTCTCTTACAACAACAGCTACCAGGCAAGTATCAAGATGTCACCCTTCCAAGCTCTTTATGGCAAGCCATGCAAAACCCCATTGACGTGGGACCACCTGGGTGAGAGGGCAGTCTTTGGCCCCGCCAAGATCAAGGAAGCCAAAGAAGGAGTTGCACAAGTAAGAGAGAACTTAAGGATCGCTCAAAGCCAACAGAACAGCTATGCTGATAAAAGGCGTCGAAACCTTGAATTCAAGGTTGGGGACTATGTCTATCTCAAAGTGTCTCCACTTCATGGTACTGTTAGATTCCACGTGAAAGGGAAACTAGCCCCAAGATATGTTGGCCCTTACCGCATCCGTCAGAGAGTTGGAAAGCTGGCATACAAGCTTGAACTACCCCCACAGTTGGCAGGAGTACATGTCATATTCCATGTATCTCAGCTACACAAGTGCTTAAGGGTACCCGAGGAAGAGACAGTTACCACTGATGTGCTTGATATCCAAGATACCCTAGAGTACAAAAAGCATCCCATCCAGATTTTGGGTTATGACACCAAGGAGACCCGAAGCAAATCTATCCCCATGTGCAGGGTTCAATGGAGTAATCACACTGAATGTGAAGCAACGTGGGAAGATGAGAATCAACTGCTGCTACGGTATCCTTACCTCTTTGAAGGGTATGTCACTTCTTAAATCTCGAGGATGAGATTCCAATAAGGGGGAGGACTGTAACAACCCAAAAATTCGAGCTTCAAAATTTTTTCTCGAAAACCTATGAGTGATGAGTGTGACATGTCATCATCTACCCTAACCTTGCATCTAACTCTTAACATGACATGCATAGCAATCATGTCATCATAGCATAATAGAATGTTTCAAAGTAACTTTGATCAATGTTTCATATGTTGTTTTCAAATGTGGTAATGGCTTTACCTACATGCTTCAATAGTTGCCATGACATGTTGCATACAAAGGTGATTTGGGTTTTTATTTGATTTATGTGATGATTATTAAAAATGAGACCATAATATTTATTTTCACAAATAAATATTAAGGGGATAATACCCTAACAAATATAAGGGCCTAGATACCCACTACTTTATCATACAAAGTTGGCACATCATAAATATATATATGTATATATATAAAAGTATTTGAAAATGGAAAAGAGAAAAGAAAATAAAAGAAGAAAAAGAAAAGTCGTTCGGCCCAAACCTGCAAGCCAGCCCGACCCGGCCTGCCCCTCTCTTCTCTCCCTCTTCTTTCTTTTCCGCATGAATTGGCCCAGTTCCCTCTCTTCTCTCTCTTTTCTCTCCATGCCGCGTCAGCCCAGCAAGCAGCCTAGCAAGGCCGCCGGTCCGTTCGCTCGCCCACTCTTCCTCCTTTCCCTTCGCGCCTGCATCGGCCCAGCAAGGCCGCGAGAGAACATATATATAAGAGAACATAAAATGTACTTACATTATAATATATAAAGGCTCCATGGGGATGAGAACACACACAGCCGCTTAGTGTAGTGTCAAAGATCTTCACGTCTTTAGTGCCAGGTCGCGGGCTTGAATCATACAGAACCCAATGTTTTTGGGGAATTCAACATCGGTCGGAGAAGGGTGGTCCCACATCTCTATCAGAGAAGGGTGGTCCCACGTGAACAGAGAAAGGTCCCCATATGAGGGTCCCATCTAACTTAACACTCTGGTCCACACGTCCGATGGGAACGGTCCTAGTCGGGTCGCACATGTCAGTCGATGAAGGTTGACCCCTCATGAACGAAGATGGGTCCCCCATGATGGGTCCCTTCTAACTGACCCGCTGATCCCACACATCAGATGGAGAAAGGTCCCAGAAGGGTCCCACATGTCAGTTGACGAAGGTTGACCCCACATGAACAGAGATGGGTCCCCCGTTGTGGGTCCCATCCAACTGACACGCTGATCACACATCCGATGGAGAACGGTCCTAGACGGGTCCCACATGTCAGTCTTCAAAGTGTGGTGGGCTGGGTCCCATCTAACTGACACGCTGATCCCACACGTCGGATGGAAAATGGTCCCAGACAGGGTCCCACATGTCATTCGATGAAGGGTGGTGGGCTGGGTCCCATCTAACTGACACGCCGATCCCACACCGGATAGAGAACGGTCTCAGACGAGGGTGCCACATGTCAGTCATCGAAGTGTGGTGGGATGGGTCCCATCTAATTGACATGCTAATCCCACACGTCAGATGGAAAACAGACCTAGATGGGGTCCCACATGTCATTCGTTGAAGGGTGGTGTGCTGGGTCCCATCTAACTGACACGGTGATCCCACACATCAAATGGAAAACGATCCCAGATGGGTCCCATATGTCAGTCGTCGAAGGATGGTGGGCTGGGTCCCATGTGGCAGGTCCCTTCTGACACGCTGATCCCACATGTCAGATGGAGTACTGTCCTAGATGGGTCCCATATGTCAGTCATCGAAGGGTGGTGGACTCAAGGTTTCCCTGGCAGGCAGGTCCCACATGTCGGTCAGTGAAGTGTGGTAGAATGGCGTCCATTTGGAACGGATGAGTAATGGTGGGTCCCATAACGTCGGATGGAGAAGTGTTCAGCTGAGTGATGGGAGGGTCCGATGACTAACGGCGAATGGAGTGCAGGCGGCTCTCCCATAGACAAACAGTGCCGGCACCCATAGCCAAATGGTTTCAGTGATGAAGTGTGTTGGTCACAACTCTAGGATATTCATGAAACTGTCACAATCCAGCGATGAACAGTGCTGCAAACGCCTCTGTGACGATTTCATCAGGGTTTCTGTGACCATTCCTGTGACCTTTCCAAAATATGTCACAAAAAACAAAATCCTCACATAGTTCAATGACCAAAATGACCAAAACATCATGGAAATCACTCTTCGGTGACCATAACAGAATCATCATAAGAATTTTCATAATTGTAGGTCATATCTCTACTAGTGTTCATGGCCAAGGTGCTACAAAGCTGGTGTTGCTCCAGGATTGGGAGTGTGCGGCTGCAGCTGATGCTAGTTAGGAAGGCCATCTCGTGTTTTGATGAGGAAAGGGAGCAATGGGACCTTGAGCCTTGGGAGCTCGATCTACGTCGATGCTTGAAGATGCGGGTTCTTGGTCTGGCGTCCTTATCTAGAACCATTGCACGTCAGAGGTCTAGAATGTTGTTTTTGTTGGAAGAGGACGCAAACACTAAATTCTACCACCTTCAGGCATGCCACCAACAAAGGCAGAATCACATCCTGGCAGTTACAGTGCAGGGTCAGAAGATTGTCTTGGATGAGAACATTGTGGATGCACTTTATAATTATTACGTGGGAGTGCTTGGGAGGCCTTTGAGCAGACCAATAGGATCAACCTGTACGTGATCGAAGTACCAGTGCTAGACCTAGAGGTGCTGGAGCGGTGCTTCAGAGAGGAAGAAGTATGGGGAGTCATCCGTGACTTGCCTAATGATAAGGCCCCCAGTCTGGATGGCTTCACCGGTAATTTTTATAAGGCTTGCTGGCCGATCATCAAAACGGACGTCATGCATGGCTTCCATGAATTCTGGTCGCAATATGGGAGAAGCGTTCAGTAGCTCAATGATGCTTTTATGGTTCTTCTCAAAAAGAAGGAGCAGTCGAAGGAGATAAGGGACTACATGCCCATTAGTCTCATGTACAACTTCGATAAGCTGATCACTAAATGCCTAGCGAAAAGGCTGACTAGGGTGCTCAATCGTCTAGTCCAGCGCAACCAGAGCACATTCATCAAGGGCAGAAGTCTGCACAATAATATCAGGGAGGTGCAATTATCTTGCAAAGCAATCCACGTGGCTCGTACACCTTGCATCCTCCTCAAAATTGATATTGCAGAGGCATTCGGTACCATGTCATGGACATTCTTGCTTGAGGTGCTTTAGCATATGAGCTTGGGGAGGAGATCATGTAACTAGATATCCATATTCTCTCAATGGCAAGCACCAAGATCCTCCTAAATGGTAACCTAGGTAGACGCATTTGTCACACACGAGGGCTACAGCAAGGAGACCTGCTCTCGTCGATGCTCTTTGTGCTTGTTATGGAGGTGCTCAAACTTTGTCTCCGGTGGCTCCATGTTGATGGTAGTTAATTATCATTTTTAACTGTCAACATAACATGAGAAAGGACTAAAACATGATTACTATCTAGTTATAGGGTTTTCACTAACATAATTCCATGAGTTTTGGTGATTGTCTATTTTTGCAGGAGAATATCGGAAAAGAACCAAAAGAGGCCCATATGTCAGATTTACATAGAGAGAATACCCCGTCCAACAACTCAGGAATACTCTAGAAGACTCAGGAAGGCGACCCTGCGAAGTTGGGGTCACCTGGCAGCCAGGCTTGGGCGCCTGCCCATGCCACCTCAGCGGCCGCCCAGCTTAGGTGAACCAATGAGGTCCAACCTCGCGGATCCTGCCTCCACCAACCTTGAGGAGCAATCTCAGTCATCTATTCAAGTTGGTTTGATCCAAGGGCGGTGGTGCATCCTAGGGGGCTATATAAACAGGGCCCCTGGCCCCTGGAGAAACCCTAATTCATTCTCTAATTCATTCTCTACTTCATTCAAAAAATCCAGAAGCCCTAGAGCCACCATCTCAATTAGAGCTCCATAGTTTAGAAGCATAGGTACATAGGAAGAGATCAAGAAGGAGTCAAGCTTAGCTTAGAGTCTGGATCTGTTAGAGTTCTTGGTAATTTCTTCTACTTCATCATAATATTCATCATTGTTCTTGCTACTATGAATAGTACTTTATTCTATTCTAATATATCAGATACGACTTTGCTCTATTTACTTATGTTCTCAATTATATTGTTCTTAGTTTACTTTGATTATATGCTTAGCATAGTTGGATTAGAATTATGTTTATGCATAGGATCGTATAGCGCTTACTCATTAGATCAATGGGTGAGTGATGAACATTGTGTAGGTGTGGTGCCTAGGCTGTATTTATCAGTGATTGCACTCTATATTCTGGATCATGAGGTAGATCGCGGGAGTGACAATCCTGTTTACTCCTTTGTAGTCCTCCTCTCGAGTATAGGACTAGTAGAACACCACTATTCCATGGAAGTGATTGCTCTGTTCATGATCTTTCTTGGTAATATCACTATGCATAGATGTAACCTTTTTCCGCCATGATTGTTAGGTGTACTTGCACTAATCATTGTATGCTTTGGCTTTATAGTTAGAATAACTTAGGATTTATTATTGTAGATCATCCTAGTCCATGCCAGTGTTATAGACTTAGAGTACTCTATTGTGATGTTTATCATTTATCATTCATTCATATCTATATTATTATTTTATTTGACGATTACCCTGTATGAGGAGATAGATAAAGACATGGTTAAGCTCTCCATTATCATGGGCAGTGCTCATTGCTCATATATCCATAAGTATCCCTTCCCAGTGGTAAAATATAAATAACGATACATGGATTACTCCCGGTTGAAATGCTACATCAGTATTATCTGTGCGCTTGCGGATCCCTTCTTCATTTTCTAGAAAAGCATATGCATTTAATACCAGCACCTCTGATGCCATGCTGGGGATGACAACCTAGCTTAAGTGGTGTTAGAGGTGTCAACAAGCATTTTTGATGCTGTTGCCGGGGAAGGTTGAGAGCTTATCAAATGGATATGGGCATCACTGCATCTACTAATGTGATTGAGCAAACCTGTTCTACTAACCCTTCTCTTTAGGATTACCCTTGTTTTGTCTACTTGTGTATTTTATGCCAGGTAATATATTATCAGGTTTGATCTTCCAGATAATTTCGTTGATAATCCAGAAGCTTTACTCAGGAGGACCAAGGAAAAGTTGAAGAAGCATATCAACATTATCAGCTCAACCTGCCTGTTCTTCTATATCGGAAGATCCACCCTTTGTTCAAAGTTTGACACCAGTATTCGATGCCATAGCCAACAAGACACTTCGCGAGTTCTCAGCTCCCACTACGGACAACATCCGTACAGGACCTGCTGCGAACATTGAGCACCCTTTTGAGCTCAAGCCCGTGTTGATCAACATGTGTTGATCAACATGGTGCAAGCAAGCCGGTTCTGTGGGAAGGCCCATGAAGATGCTAGTGCTCATCTCCAACACTTCCAGGAGATTTGCAGCACTTTCACCATCAAGGATGTCCCTAGAGATGCTATACTACTTTGCCTTTTCCCATTTTCACTCTTGGGAAGAGCGAAGCAGTGGTTCTACGTCAACAAGGAGAAGAATACTACGTGGCACCATGTTCCACCAATTTCTTAGCAAAGTTCTTTCCCTTGGGCAAGACCAACGCTCTCTGTGGAAAGATATCAAGTTTTTAGCAACAACATGAAGAGACAGTCCCAGAGGCCTGGGAACGCTTTCAAGATTACATCCTCAAATGTCCTCGTCATGGAATGGAGAATTGGTTGCTCATGCAGACCTTCTATCATGGGCTTAGCAACAACACTCATGAGACCATGGATGCTGTTGCTAGAGGTGCATTCTTATCACTTACCATTCCTCAAGCCACAGCTCTTGTGGAGAAGATGGCCTCCAACCAAGGTTGAAGTGAAGAAAGAACTCAGACCCGCAAGAGAGGTGGGATGCACCAGCTCAAGGAGGTAGACATGTTGTCTGCCAAGATGGACCTGCTAATGAAGAGACTTGATGAGAGAGCCCCTGAGAAGAAAGAAGTCATGCACATTCATGATTCTCGCATGACTTGTGAAGAGTGTGGAGAGGCTGGGCATACAGGTGCTAACTGCCCGGAGCTGAAGGAGGATGTGAACTACCTCAACAACAACATCTACTACTATCGTCCTCAGCAGAATCAAGGCTGGAATCAACAGCAAAGGCCTAACTACTCAGGTAACTACCAAGGTAATAATTCTTCTTACAATAACTTTAATCAGCCGCCATTGAGAGAGCTAGTGCTCAATCAAGGCAAGTTAATGGATAACCTGTCTAAGAAGCTAGCGTCTTATGATAAAACTCTAGAAATGGTTAACAATAGAATGGATAGTTTTTCTAATGCTATAAAGAATTAGCTTAGTTTTAATAAGATGCTAGAGTCTTAGTTGCAATAGCTTGCCAACTTTGTTCCTTCCGCCGACCAAGTAAGATTCTGGGGCAACCGGAAGGGCTAGAAACTGTAAATCTTGTAGACATATTCAATGCAGGAAACTATTGGAGTAACCCTCCAAGAGGATCATGGAATGACCTAACTCTGCCAATCAAGAAAGGTGATCCAGGGAGACCAGTTGTTCCAATCTCCATGGAAGTGCTAATTTCAATGAAGCAATCTGTGATTTTAGCGCAAGCGTCAATGTCATGCCCAAGGTGATATATGAGAAACTGTTTAATTGTCCTTTATTCTACACAACCATGTGCTTACAGCTTGCAGATCAGTCACTCTGCTACCCAATGGGAATCCTAGAAGACATCTGTGTACGAGTAGGCAGCTCGTATGTTCCTGTAGACTTCATGGTAGTGGACACAGGAGGTGACGAGAGGTCCCCCATCATTCTGGGATGACCATTCTTGAACACCACCAGAGCCATCATCTACTCCAACATTGTGAAGATCATCTTCAATATAAGGGACAAGCGAGAAACCTTCTTCTTCAAGAACAGGGTTTTGCAATTTCCAGCACACCCTTAGCACCCTTCTAAGCTAGAGAGAGAGACCGTCACTAGGAACAACAAAGCCAAGATCAAAAACAAGACCAAGAACAAGAGTAACAATAAGAAGACTCAGAAGACAGAGACAGTGAGGATGGTCACTGCAGTCCACAGAGAGCATGACCATCAGATCAAGTCCCCGCATCTCATCAAGAAGGATAACCCAGGTGTCTCGACCATTCAATGCTCCATCAACAGATGTTCCTTCAACAAAGTTGTCTGTGACACCGGATCCGGCGTCAACATAATGGCCAAGGTGACTTATGAATATCTATATGGTAATATGCCTTTGGACCCCACCTATGTGCAGCTGCAGATGGTGGACCAGACCTTTTGCTTCATGGAAGGGATAGCCAAAGACGTCCCTGTCCAGATTGACGACAACTACATCCCCACTAACTTCCTAGTCATCGATATGGGAGAAGATGAATATGATCCACCTATCATCCTAGGAAGACCGTTCCTCAACACTACCAAGGCCATCATCTATATCAGAACAGGGGAGGTTCACTTACACTTTTCCTCAGAAGAGGTGCACCGCTATTTTACTAATAATTACATAGCCAACGAGGAGCTCAAGAAGAACAAGTCAAGGAGAAGGCAGCGTACCCGTTGTCAGAACAAGAAGATCATTGTAGATGGATGGATTGACTATGAAGGAGAAGTGTCAAGATTGGAAGAGCGATATCCCAAAGAGAAGATTTCCCCTAAGGAAGAAAGCAAGAATTATTTCACCCTAGTGACTTCAGAACACAAGGAAGAAGAAGGACCAAAAAGGAAAACCATCATAGCTGAACTAAATCATCCAAGACTGAGTGCAATGGCGGAAGGGGGATACTTTTTAAGAAAGACGAAAAAGAGCTAACCCTTGAAGAGTATTCTTCGCCATGGTATGATCCATTCCACAATAAAAAGGTTCCTTCTTTCTATACTTGGACATTGAAGCAAGGAGTTAGGGGAGAGACTAAGAAAAGAGAACCAACATCATCAACTCAAGAGGACACATCCATTCATTCACATACACATATTCCTTATTCAGATCCACCCAAACAATGTTCTAACTCCTACACTGGGAGTGAACACCCAAAAATATTCGTCGCCATCATATATGTTTATTTGTACAATAAAGCTCCAGTTATATCAGTCATTCTCCCTATTGCTATATTTGTATCAAGAGGATTGGTTGCTCTAAAAAAAGAGAAAGAAAGAGAAGAAAAAGAAAAGAAAGAAAGAGGACAAAAGTCCCAAGGGAAAGAAAGAAAAGAAAAAGAAGTATAGCAGCCAAGTCCTCCTCTTCGAAGTTTCCAAATAAAGGGAGGTATATTATCCCTAAGGAGTAATTGTAGAATTAGGTCTTCACCATCATCCATCACCCCTCTTAATCATCTCCTTATTTTTCACCATCATTTCTATCACTCATTACATTCCCCTCATTCACATGCACATACTTGATTGTATGACTAGTTCCTCTAGATCCATGGTTTAACTGCACAATATATGCAAGTAGTTTAATTTATCTCCCCACCTATGAGCTCCACATAAGCCTATTAGAAGTAGGGTGAGAGAGAGAAGGCAATCTCTTTATGCCTAAGTTCCACAAATACCACATATTCTGAGAGAAGAGAGAAGGCATACCTTACACTTGCCTTAAGAGAGGATCTAGAAATATCACAAATGAGAGACTTGAAAGGGTCATACAAGGAATCTCTGAGTTTTATTTTGAAAATCCTGCAAAAACTTCAGAATAATAGTTGATCAAAGAGCGAGAAACATAGTGCTTGACTTGACTGTTCTGTCTTTCAACTGCTCAAGACCCAAGTGACAGCTATAAGCTCCATGGTGAAAGGTAATATGGCTAAGTCTTGAGTCAGAATAGTTCACTCTAAACCGGAGGCGCCCGGTGTACTGCGGGAAGTACCCCTCGTCGTTGCGGAGGTAGAACCACTGTGCATCACACTGAGCATGGTTGGACATCAACCCAGTGGCCTATCTTCAGTGCTAGATTGCAGGAACCAGCGCGGATGATTCTCCTCATGCCCTATTCCACCGGGGCGGAGAAGAAATCCCCCTTGTAGAGGTGAAGCCACAGCTCCCAGTGCGGCTCCACCCCCAGCTATCCCTTGCAGACGGCCATGAGGATAGCGGCGTTTTAGATGGCGTTGGGGAAGAAGTGCTAGAGCTCGACCCTGTAATGGTGGAGCAGTGCCTGTATGAATCAACTCAGGGGTGATCCGAGCCCATGCCGGTGGAACTTGATGAAGCTCACGACGTAGCCGTCCGACGGGTTCGGCTCCCGATCTCTCCGCGGCGGCGCTATCCACTCTGGCCGAACCGGCATGGTGATAGGGTGAAGGAGCCCCTCCCCCACCAGCTCCAACAGCCTCCACTCTATCACGGTCGACGGGCGCCAAGCCTCTGGAGGAAGAAAACTAGGTGCCATGATGGCAGCGAAAGCGGCGCGGATTCGCTTGATGGACGGGCGACAGGGAAGATTCCCGGTCATGATCTCTCTCACTAATCCCTCTTCTCTAGCACTGGCAGGCAGGGATTCGGAAGCTCTAGCAGTGGCGGTGAAAGCAAGGTGGCAAGAATGGAAGCGGACGACACCCCACCCCCCATGAATTTATACTCAGGGGAAGAGCAATGGGCGGATCTGACATTGGGAAAAGGTAAACCCCGCATTTACTGCGCCCACCCAACTGCCCTTCGATTTTCGCAGCAGAACACGCGCCGTTCGCCAGGCCCCTAGCTGTTACCTAGGTCCACCACAACCACACTGCTTCAGCCCACACCTCAAAAGGCATGCCGAACAGGCAGGAGCACTACATTATCCGCTGATGGAGTCTTCCACGAGAAGGAAAATGGGCCCTGGCCCCACAACAAGCCTCGAGGGAGCGAAGGCTGACCCTGGTCAGGTTTCAAAAGCAGCCCTCGAGCACCTGAGTCAGGGACACCCCAGGGCAGCCACACGAAGCTTAGCTCGAGAAGGAACCCTCGAGATCCCCTCGGGTGTATCCAAGGCAAAATGATAGGATTACCATGGAATCCCCATGGAGGGAGGCATCGAGCCGCTGAGTCCTATCGAATGGAACCAGTATCCATATATCTATTCATTTGTGTCAATGAGAACACCTCTAGGCCACTAGTCGACCCCATCGAATGGGGCACAAGCTCTCACTTGGATCCCCCCGAAATCAGCTCGCAGAGGACGCCAACACTCGCCCAATCGAGGGTAGTGCGGCGCTCCTCACCTCACATCCGATCGAAAGGACTCGTGAGATGGATGCCTAAAGCTACCAATGCCCTAGTCGCATGAGGCTCAGGGGCTCGACTACCCCTGGCACCCCTTGATGAAAGTGGGTCGAACGCACACGAGCGCTCGATGAACTCGAGCCACCCTTCGACTAGTCACAACAACTCCAATTCATGTTATCCTAACCTTTCAGGAAGGCACACTATGCCTAACTGGACAAGCACCTCTCAACAAAAGACAAATAAAGCCCTTGAAGGAGTCTCCTTACTCCTCCAAGGCCTCGGGGGCTACCCCCGTGGGGGACGCTCGCGTGCCCCCCACGGAAAGTTACAAATCGCACCTCACTCTCGGCCTATGACCCCCATCTCAAGTGCCAGCACTCGTGCAGGGCTCGGGGGCTATTGTCGAGTACCTAAAAAAGGGTGTACCCTTAACCCTCGACTAAGGGAATTAACCCTTGATAGTCAACAAGCCAAACCCGATGTCATTAGTCCTTCCCTAGTGCAGAAACGCAAGTGCCAGGTCATACTGGGCCGGCCCACGAACAGGCCTTGGTGGTCCAGGTAGCTACACATCCGACGTACCCCGCTCGAGGCAAAGCAGACCACTCAAGGGTACCGCTCGACCTACACCTCGGTGACGGAGATTTACCCGAGCGAGGGGGAACCCCTCGAGTATGATGCACCCCATGAATATCTACCTCCTGTACAAATCCAGGAGGATTTAATGCATTCTACCTGCTCCCGCCTAACTTCGTGGCCACAGTGACGGTAACAGTTGTGGGTACACCGGTCAAATCTTACTTTTACCTCCCATACCCGGGAATCTGGCGGGTCGTACCGCATTGTAGCTCCATGCCATTCACTGTGCCTAGTGTCAGGCCCTCCCTTAACGCACATTTATTAGTATCAAGTGACCCCTTGAGGCACATTTACTAGTATCCATATCACATTTCCCAGGGCTCGGCCTTATCCGTTCTGGCCTCGACCCCCTCGACCACCTCTCAAGCTGGACTTCATCATCGCTGGTCAACACGCCAACAGCTCCTGATGTGATGGCTATAGGGATTCGTACGACCGTGCTTGGACATCCGTCTATCACCGACCATCAGCCGTGTCACCTTATGCATGTGGAGGATGACCGCGTTAACTCCGAACACATCGCCACAGGACACGCCATGCCCGATGCACGCCTCTACAGCAACACCGACATGATCGGCATCACCTCCTTGACGTCAGCAGCCACGTCCGCCCTAAGATCCATGTACCCCTATGCCCCTCCTTCACCTATAAAAGGAGGCGCCAGGCCCTAGTTTGAGGAGAGGCAACGAACTTAGCTAGAAAATATAAGGCATAGGCAACGACCAGAGCCCGTAGTGCTCAAGTCCTAGCTCATTCACTCGCACGCTTGTATTCTCCCCTGTACAAGCACTTTGGTGCAAGATAATACGAACTCCTTCCCCCCGCTGGATGTAGGGCCTTCATTTGCCCTAACCAGGATAAACCTTGTGTTCTTCTTGCATCACCATCTAGATTAGGGAGCATGTAGTACGTATTTACTCGTTGGTGCTAGACCCCCGGGGTCGAAACACCGACACTCGGGTATGCGGAGATCAGTAGATATGTCGGTACCCCACGGGCAGAGGGGTAGGTGGGTAGGTGGTGACATCCTTGTCCATCCCTAGCATTCCCCCTTGTTCAGGTATGTAGTAGGAGTTTATAAACTCTATCGGCTGGCAGACCTGCTACGGGGATCTCCCTATCATCCTAAACTTATTCCTAATTCTAATCATATTAGTTAGATGTCATTTTCTATTCTTTGCATAGTTCTATATGACCAATGCCTGCTCATGTAGTTATTCTTTTATTTTTATTTATCTTTTATCCTTGAGGTTGCTCTGATGTGTGTGTCCACTATCTTGAGAACATGTTTTTACCCTTGTTTATGCTATGTCTACCTATGCATTCAATAAGTAATCATGTTTGTACCAAAGCTAGATGGATTCAACATGCCCTCCTATGGGAAATTATAAATACGACACCCTTGAACACTCACAGGTTGAAATGCTATAATGATAGTTCTGTACACTTGCAGATTTATTCTTACTTCATACTGAGCTATCGATTGGCATACCTAAGCACCGTTACTTAAGGATTGTAATTCTTGTTGCACCCCATGGTGCCGTGCCATAGTTTTACATATCGTAAGTAATGATGGCTAGGAAGGCCAATCTGGCACTTCTAACTGTTATTACCAGACTGCATTACCTAAGCCGGCGCCTTTAAGGGCCAAGGGTTACCTTTCCGAAGTAATGGTGGTTAGGAATGTCAACTTACATTTCTAGTGTTATTCCTAAGGATGGATTATTGTCTATCTTTAGTAGTAATGCTAAGATATTCCAACAAGCATTTCTGGTGCCATTGCCAGGAAGGGCAAAAGAAAAATGCAAACATCTAGCATTGGCATAAACATTGATTACAAAATAAGCATTGGTAGCCATAGTTTAAATAGGCTAACTTTGTTGTTTTCTAACTCTTTTTATTAGAATGAAAATAGGATAGTGTATGAGCGGTTTCAACCTGCCAGAAAACTTCATCAACAATCCAGAAGCACTCCTAAGGAAGAGAAGGGCTCATACCGTTTCTTCTTCTGTTACTCTGACGACAGACGAATCGGTCACTTCCGCACCATCCGCTACAATCACATGGCCAAGTCACTCCACGAGTACTCCACCCCCGCTGTTGACAACGTGCCCATTGGGCCCGCTATCAATGTCAGGAATGGAAACTTTGAGCTCTGCACTGGCCTACTCATGATGGTGCAGGCGAACCAGTTCTGCAGTTTTCCAAGTGAGGACGCAAACGCGTATCTATAAAATTTTCTTGAGCTGTGTGAAACAATCATCATCAAAGATGTCGCACCAGATAGCATCAAGCTTTGCTTGTTTCCCTTATCCCTCTCAGGAAAGGCGAAGCAATGGTTCTACCAGAGCAAGGAAGCAGTCAACACGTGGGATAAATGTTCTGCAGCGTTCCTCGCAAAGTTATTCCCCATGAGCAAAACAAATGCTCTACGAGGGAAGATATCAAACTTCCAGCAGACTTCACTCGAGTCCATTCCTGAGGCTTGGGAAAGGCTCTAGGAATACATCTGGGCCTGTCCCCACCGTGGGATGGAAGACTGGCTTGTGCTGCAAAATTTCTATGAGGGCCTCACG
>CM041638.1:37985003-38039116 GCA_023333625.1 Bothriochloa decipiens | reverse complement strand
ACGATTACTCGTTGGCTTAGGACACCCCCGGGTTCCGAACGCCGACACTTACCAAAGAAACACCACTTATCCTAGGGAGACTAGTCTTGAGCATGGCAGTTGCACAAATTGATGTTGGAGCTAGAGAAATCCTCTTTAATATCATTGGCCAAGAAGAAAAGTTCGAGTTTAGGCCTCGTCATCAAGAAGAATGCAACATGATACGCATCTGATATGGGTCGAATTCCCAAGGTATCAAGGAGATAGAGATTCAGCCTCAGCTTCTGAAAAATATATCAAAGATCTCAAAAGAATCAAAGAAAAAGCCAGAGCCAAAAGAAAAGGCAGCTCCCAAAGAAGTATAGATAAGGAGCAGAAAAATAAAATGGCTCCTAAAAAGAAAATACAAGAAAAGAGGAAAGAAATCCCCAAGCCTTCACAAAAGAAGATGGTGTGGAAACTTAAAGAAAAAGTCAAACATACTACCACACCGCCCAAGATCACCCAGAAAGTATGGAGGCCCAAGCAGGTACAACCGTCTACTTCTCCCAAGACGGATGTGTCATCATCAAGCAACCAATGAAGGGAGAAAAGTCCTGCTCAACAGACTTCAAAAGGAGAGCCCTCGCCGAAGGTAAATCAGTTGTTACCCTTAGTTAATTCTTGTTTTAAATACTATCACTCTGATTCATCGTGCATCAAACTTGATCGCAACCGGGAGAGGGATCCACGCAGTCAAAGGAGCACCTGGCCGAAAGCCGGAGGCTGGCAGGTGGACCCAGGGGACCGACCGCCCCCAGGATCAGCCACCCCCTGGCTACGCCAAATCACGCCAATCTTTTTCGAGCCTCGCTCTGATCCTTCTAGCATCACGCCCATGGTTACGATCAAGTTGTTTCCTAGTCAGAGACCACGGTAGCACCTATAAAACCCCCCATAGGCCTCTCCTCTCCTCACACCAACCTTTTCTCTTCTCCTTTTTACAAAGCTTGCTAAGCTCTCCCATCTCCAAGTGCTAACCATGTCTAACTACGCCCTCTCGCTGATCAACACTCCAAAGTCCATAGCAAACCTAGACATAGGACCTTACCAAGAGAGTTCCTTAGTGAGGGAAGAAGCCTATGTTGTGAAGGAGAAGCCTTTAGCAATCTTGCTGGCACGCTCCCGTGCGCCCGAAGGTGGCGCCAAGAACAAAAACGCTGCTGCCTGTCCTACCACCAGTGCTATAGGACTCAAGAGAAAGGCTCCCAGTGGTAGTGGGCCTAGCAAACGTGCTGGTGATAGGTTGGCTAGAAAGGCCAAGGAGGCAGAGTCCTCTGGCACCCTTCCTAGGATCAGGAGGCACTTGCCATAGCCAACCATCAAATGTCATGCAGGACAGTACGAAAGAAGTGATGAAGAGGATGACCCTAGTATCCTCGCTGACCTCAAAGCCGAGAAGGCTAGCTTGTGTGCTGTGCTGAGGGTTTTAGAGGATGACCTAGAAGCAAAGAACACAGAGATTAGGGACCTTAGTGACGATGTCAATAAGTTTCACTTCAAGTTTAACCTTAGACTTAGGAAGGTCGCTGAAGCCCTAGGTGTTGGGAATCTCCTTGAAGATCTTTAGAATACACCTGCTGCACGAGTTTGTTTTAGGCACACTTTCCCTTTTATGATCTTTTATTTTCCAATCATTTCTTTTAAAATGTAATGTGCCTATTCGAAGTTATCAATGAATAAAGTTTTATATTTATATATGTTGTGCACTTGTTTTCTCCATATGTATATTTGTGACTAACCAAGACAGGGAGGAAAACAAGTGTGGGGGAGGAATCTCCAATTCGACTGCACAAAAAGTCAAACTTCGGTTTGTGCATCTTTTCCCTCTCTCACATCAAAAAGTTTTTAAAGAAAACGTTTAAGATGATGTTTCCTTCATACTCCATCAAACATGTCTTCCTACATTCGAAATATTTGCATACTTTTTATTCCCTGCTAATATTCCTATAGATTTATGAACACTATTTAAGGACCCCATTATATCTAAGTAATTGACGAACGAGATATAGTAGGATGACATGATGCCTGCTCGTTCCTGCAAAGTACTTGGGATTTATTTTACAAAAACAAAAATCTAATAGCATGTTCCTTGAATGATTAGCACATACCTACCAAGGCCACATATGATTATACATGATGAAACCTTCCACATATGCTGCATACTTTGTGTTGAGTTTGGTCAAATTTTGTGACCGCTGTTGAGAGATGTTTCATGCTCCCAAGATCAGAATTCACATGCACCCACCAAATAAAGCCAACTCTCACCTCGAGAGTTGCGCACAACATGCACCCATCCATCTACCAAAAATATGCCAACTCTTACCCTGAGAGTTGCACACTCTTCCACCAAATAAAAAAGCTGACTCTTATCCTAAGAGCCGTGCATTCATTTTTGACCATACATTTACTCCTCACATCACCATCATGATGTCTCTCCATCCAAAACTTCTTCATATGTCAGTAACAGATATGGGCTATGTCAAAAAAAAATCCATGCCAAGGGGCATGAGAGATGCAATAAACAAACAGGAAAGAAAAATTCCAAGTACCCGTTCAAAAAAAGAAAAAGAAAGAAAAGAAGAAGAAAAAATATGGATATATGATCTTATAGCCCATATCCCTCCAAAAAGTTTTATTCCATCCAATAAAGGAGAGAGTCATGATGCATGGAGTACCAAAAATATTTAGAATTAGGATTCCATTTCCTCATACTCCACACACTTGCACATTCTGATCTAGGGGTATGGCGCACTCCCTCCGGTATGGTCTGGGGTTTGACTTGACAACATATAGAGGGTAAGTATGCCTCATCATTCTCATACCTACCTAAAACTCTAGATAAGCTTTTTAGAGGTAGGATGATCATAGAAGGCATCACCTTCTTACACCTTTGTGAGGAACCACTTACAAAAAAAATGAGCGACTTGAGAGAATCTTTTAAGGAACATAAGCTATCTTTACATTTTCAAAAACCATACAAAAACCCAAGTTTCTGCGTAGGGATAGAGTAAGAGAAGTTGAATCCAGGCTATTCCATTTTTTAATTACCCAAGATGACTTGGTAGACACTTTGAAGTTCATAAATCCAAGTGAAGCTTGGAATAATCTGTATGCAGATTCTTTTGGTAAGGAGGATGAACCCATTTGGTCCTTAGCACTTTACTTGAGGACGAGCAAAGGAGCAAGTGTGGGGGAGTTGTTGGCGGTCCTTAGCATCTAATTACCAACATCATTTTAATACTAAAATAAATATAAGATAGGACTTTTATCTAATCATTCCACAAGTTTTGTTGTTTATGTGACATACAGTGACACGTGGAAAGGCACAAAATTCACAACAAAGCGCACTTCAAGAAGACGTATTCAGAAAAGGCGCAAACCAAGGAAAATAAGAAAGCCCACCTCAACATCGAACTAGACCCATCCGTAACAATGGGGAAGGTCCAGGCCCAGGGAGCAACCGACCACCCGAAGGCGATGGCCAACAGGCCCAGCTAGGGGACCGGCTGCCCCCCTGGTGGGGACTCCTGGACCCAGCCTTCTCAGGCGGTGCTTGGGTTGGTTCCCTTGATGCGGTTTCACCTTCTTCCAACTGTGGAGACGCCCGAACCATCCTACTCAAGCTATAAAAGAAAGGCTCCTTCACCATTCAACACACACACCATATTTGGAGCACTACACCTCACATTTCGTACTTGTCCTATTTAGTTTAGTATTAGTATTTGAGCAAGGCAAAGCTATCAAAGAGAGCTTGTCTCCTTGGAGGAATCAAGAACATCTTGGTATGAATATAAATCAGTTCTCCTCCATGAGCAAGTTCTTATCTTATTTATATAGCTATGCATATGAATTAGAGTATAGTTGTGCTCATATTATGTTCATGACATACAAACTAGTCTATAGTCTATGTGTTTTGTTTTTGATATGTTCATCAAAGTTCTTCATCGTTCATCAGCTTAGTATGAATAGAGGAAGAACTAAGGATGGGATAATGGTTTGTTGTGCCGTCATGGTTGCTCCTAGCCGAGCCTATCAATCCGAAGGGTTGGGGTCCTGGGAGGTTAGGAGTTGTTTCCAATTACACGAGTGTGGTGCTCGGGTATGTGGGGATCAGCGAATATGTCAGTACCCCATGGGCAGAGGGGTAGGTGGGCAGGTGGTGACAGCCCTGTCCATCCCTAGCATTCCCCCACGTTTGAGTATTGAGTAGGAGTTCGTAAAGTCTCTATCGGCTGGCAGACCAGCTGCAGGGATCTCCCTATCATCCCAGACTTAGTCCTAATTCTAATCATATTAGTTAGATGTTATTTGCTATTCTTTGCATAATTGTATATGACCAATGCCTGCTCATGTAGTTATTCTTTTATTCTTTATTTATCTTTTAACCTTGAGGTTGCTCCGATGTGTGTGTCCACTATCTTGAGAACCTATGTTTACCCCAGTTTATGCTATGTCTACCTATGCATTCAATAAGTAATCATGTTTGTACCAAAGCTAGATGCATTCAACATGCCCTCCTACGGGAAATTATAAATACGACACCCTTAAACACTCACAGGTTAAAATGCTACAATGATAGTTCTGTACGCTTGCAGATTTATTCTTACTTCATACTGAGCTATCGATTGGCGTACCTAAGTACGTTGCTTAAGGATTGTAATTCTTGTTGCACCCCACGGCGTCGTGCCACAGTTTTGCATATCATAAGTAATGATGGTTAGGAAGGCCAATCCGACACTTCTAACTGTTATTACCAGACTACATTACCTAGGCCGGCACCTTTAAGGGCCAAGGGTTACCTTTCTGAAGTAATGGTGCTTAGGAATTTCAACTTACATTTCTAGTGTTATTCTTAAGGATGGACTTATTGTCTATCTTTAGTAGTAATGCTAAGAAACGCCAACAGGAGATAGCCGTAATAAATAAATAATGGGGCAATGGAACCGACACGACTCACAGAGAAACCGCTCCCCGCCATGTATACGACTCCCCCAGAGATACACCTCCCTGCCATCTGATTTTGTAGCCTAAAGAAAAAATACTAAAATGGGACCGCCGGACATTAACCTCAGTCCGCCCAACACGGCGTCGGACGTTTGTGCGCACAAAATTGTGATGAGAAATAAACGTGTAGACAAGGTCAACTACAACGTGCTGAAACTAGTAAGGGCTCATTCACTTGGTTTGGATTAGGGTTCGAAGAGCTTCTGTAGTTGGAGGAAACTTCTTATAAAACTAGGATTGAAGCACGCGCAAAGCGCCAGAATCCAGGAATCCATGATTATCCGAGTATACCAGATTTCAGACGGCCGGACCTAGCATGATCCCATGATGCAGACGTCCCTCCTTCTAAAAAAGAACCCAAGCTACAGGATGCATGGCATCAAAAGTATGATTAGTTCACATTTAACCTAATTTATACGGAGTAATACTGCTCAAATTTACCAATCCAGCCAAAGGACACGATACATTGGGTTGCCTACTACATCGCGAGGTGAAGCTGAGTCACTAGACTAGGAAAACAACACAAGACACAAGGACACGATACTAAATCCTGAGTAGCCACCATCTTGCTGGCAGCCACGGGATGTGGACGACGTCGTCCACATAGATAGATGCAAATCTAGCCAGACATGCACCGACATGAACTAAGGGGAGCACTTTGTGACACACAGGTGCACGCTGAACGACAGCATGCCATGATGACCTATGTTCACCGGTCTTCATGGAGCATTGGAACAGAGGAAGCAACAACAACCGCCATAGCATGGCGGCCAGAGCACGACAGCGACCACCACAGCACGGAGGCCAGAGCATGACAATGCCGCCGCCTTGGCCAGTCTACCCAGATACAGCAAACCCATTGGGTTCTTCTTGTTTAGGGTCTTGCAGCCCTTGACGTGCTTGTCCACATCCTTCGAGCACTCCTCCATGCTCTCAATGATCGCCTTGTGCTGGATAGGCTTGTCCGTCATGGTGACGAATGCATCGGACTCCTCCGCCAGCCGAGTGCTAGCACAGTTTGGCACGGCTTGCTTAGGACGGCGTTCACGAATAGCGTACCCAGCATGCGCCATCGCCACAGGGGTTGGCAAGGACTGTGGGTGTGAGGGTGGAGGAGTGGAGCTGCAGGTGGAGGTGGGCGACGGTGGCGGTGGAGTGGGTATTCCGTCTCCCAGTCTGGATTTAGGGCAGATGCCACTCAAGGTCCCCACTCATAGAGGATGACACGGAAGACCAAAACAGGGACCCATCAGAGTCATCCTCCTCTCCACTAGACTCTGGGCTAGAGGGGACACACCGGTTGACCATCTTGGGGAGGACAAAGTCGTCGATGTCGTCCATGACCACCCTTGGCGAAGCAGCAGGAGCAGGTGGCGCCCTCAGAGCCGGATGGGAGGTGGTGGCGGGGACCATGGGCCGCAGCATCTTTTAGCAAAGCTCACGGTGGCGAGAGGCACCACGGCGACAGCAAGCGGCAATGTGACCTGAAGCAGGCAAAGGGTTGTGGTTTGAAGTATCTACAAGGGGAGGATGGCATCTATAAAGAGTGAACACCTTATCTCGAAATATTTTGGTGGGGTTTAGTACACCGGCCACTGGCAGGAGGGGTTGGGTAGTCTTCATGTCGGATTTACTACTTTGGGAAGTAGTGTTGTAGAGTAATCATGTCTGGCCAGTCGACATTTATATCCATTGGACTTTCCCACTTGTGTATATATTGTGATATGTGTCCGTGTCAATCTGGTTTGTACACTAAAATTTGAATGCCAAGGTGCCTCTCTCTAATGCATGAGATGGACGTGAGACTTGATCAAATGAATTCCGTGATGCATGTTTACCATACAAAAAATTAGAAATACAAACAGAAAGAAGCCTTCAGGCTAAACCACAACACGGGGTAGAAACCGAGAACCAAATGATCAAAATAACCAAAAAGCATGGTCATGTCACTGCTCAAAGTGAGCCATGCAGCAAGGCACTAGACAGCATACTAGTACTAACTACACATGTTAACATGAGCTGATACTAGTAATAAGCATTAGCATCCTACAGGTCTAAGCAAATCTTGTAACAAAGGAACCAACCAAATCTGCGAGGTAAACCTGGCTGGGTTGAAACCAGCAAATCCCCTGCACTTGGAGAACCGGCACGACCTGAAGATCTATTCAGTCCATCCAGCTCTGGTTCGTCGCCAAGACATGATTGTTGACGGTCCTTAACTACCAAATTTGACCGTCATTATTGCATCAAAATGAGGACAACCAATAATACAAGTAATGATTTATGTTTATAATTCACCTAGTTCCACTTGTACTTGGAGTTTATATTTGTATGCAGGAAAAGTACCAAAAATAAGTGCAAATGGACCAAATGGAGGCAATAGAACATGGCAAGGCTAACAACCCAGCCAGGGACAAGGCGCCCACCCTAGACTCAGGGCGCCCACCCTGGCCAAGGTGCCCACCCTGACTCAGGGTGCCAACCATAGCCGTGCCACCAAACCGACCCAGCCACATCACCGATCCGCGATAACAATATCCCATGTCTCCCAAGCATCGAAACCAAGTCGGTTTGATCCAAGGATGCTCGATGGATGTCACTTGGATTCATGGGCCCATTGTCATACACCCAAGGAGGCTAAGTCGGTTGGAACCGACTCCAAACCGACTTATCTCACATGCAACCGACTTGGGGGAGTGAGCCATCGCCGTTGGATCAAAGGTCGGTGTGAGTGGACGGTGTGTCCAGGGCGCCCACCCTGGACAGGGCGCCCACCCTAGACCCAAGGCGCCTGCCCCCGAGGCCAGAGCTACCGACTTCCAAATCACTACAAATAGGTCCCTAATCCTTCATTTGTAACACACACTAGGAAGGAGCTCACTCTCTACTCTTCAATATGTAACTCTAGTAGTTTTAGAGGGAGATCTGCTCAGAGTCAGGAGGAAGTCTTCAGAAGTCAGTATAGCCTTGTACCGCTCTGGTAACACTTTCCCTATTGCAATAAAGATATTACTTTCTCTGCAAGTACTTTTCCAAGTCTTTACTTCAAGTAATAGTCTTGCCCTTTTAGCCATGCTCTAGTGATAATCATGTTGGCCTTGTTTAGTGTGGTTATATCCTGCGTGGGAACACCACCCGGTTAAGGTGCTCTAATTAGTCATATGCAATTAGAGTAGTAAGTATATAGATTGAGCGTGGTGCTTAGGCTATATGCTTACCTGTGTTTGCTCCTAAATCTCCGGGGGTGGTAGCAATAGGTGGTGACAGCCCTATTTGCCTATGTAGTCCATCACGATAGGTTTAGTCTGTGTACTAGAGCTCCAGGTGCACTGTGTCAGAACCATTTGCTGTGGTGAGTTCTGAGCGGGTGCACTCCGAAGTGCATGTGAATCCCTCTATTTCCTGGTACATATATATCACAATAATCCATGGGTAGAGTAGTGCTTGCTTAGAAGTAACATAAGACTCCCATGCTCTCCCTCTTAACTACTCAAGCATTTACTTATCTATGAGTACAACCTCTTGGGTGTCATCCTATCTTAAATATTGCTTAGCCCACTTTAGTCTAGTTGGTATACTAGATAGTAGATACATGATGGTTCACTATCACTATGTTTAACCATTGCTTCCCTATGGATAAATACGATACCCTGGAATACTCTTGGGTGAAAGCTACCATGGTATCCGTGCGCTTGCAAATTTATCTGTTTGCGTTAACAAATACCAACAAGCTTTCTGGTGCCATTGCTGGGGAAGCAATTGGCGTAAAAATTTTGACATTGATCTTGATGTCTGCTAACTTAGTTGCCACTAGTTTTTGTGGTTAAAACATCTATCACGAGCCTAGGCTGCCTGATCATTCTTGAACATTCAAACACCACCATGCCATCGTGTAGATAGGTATATGTGCACAATAATTCTATGCAGATGGAGAAAAGGTCGCCCTCAAGCTGAAAGAAATTCATCATATGTGTGATAGAGCGACTACATTACATCACCCGCAATTCAATCACAAGTTGTGAGTGATGAATCGATCAAGGTATAGAGAACCAACCCAAAAACATTTTATTCTAATTTTATTTCCACCACTGCATGTTTGTTTAATTGCATTCATCCATCCCATTTGCATTGCCTTGCATATAAAAAAACTTTGGTTCTCTTATTCATCAACCATTGGCCACACATCCATTTGAATCAGTCTCATGTTTATCATACATATACTACCCTTATCTATGCTAGTAAGCTTTGGTTTGGATGATGATCGCGCATCTTTTGAATTAAGCATGGCTTAGTTTGAAATTTGGATGCGATGATCAAACTTTCATAGGCCTTTTAAATTAAATATGGTGCTTAGGTTAAATAGCCTACCTTAATCAATTAAACATGGTGTCTAGTTTGATTATTAAACTAAAACCGCTTGTGTAGACATTGGTTGCATATCTAGACTAACCCCTGCAGGAAATTGACAATTTGAGTGGGTAAGTCTTCAAGATAAATTCAATGGAGAAGTCATGCTCAATTAACTCAAAATAATGAGCCCTTCCTGAAAGGTAAACTGGTATGTATCCCATATTTAAATTCTTGCATAATGTTTTAGTTCGTGCATGTTTAGTTTTCAACAAAATTGTTTTCCTTTCATGCATAATAAATTAGAACAACCTTATCTTATGTTAAAAAAAATAATTTTTGACTCTTAGCATAATAAACATGCAACCACAATCCTAATAAGACCTCCCTTAAAATATATAAATATATATACAAAGGAAAGAATGTGATCTAAGATAGATTCCCTTTGGTGTCTTTGCACACTAAATATTTCAAGATTAAAAAGAACAAAGGGAATGCATGTCTAAAAATTTGATTCTTGCTCTTGGCTTGTGCCTCAAAAACAAAACATAAGTTGTTTCCTTTTCCATTCTCACCTAAAAGGAAATTGTAATAAAAACATCCTTGTAAAAGCGAGAACCAATTGCATCTAGTAGACTTTGTATCCTTCGGGTATGCTTGTCGCTAAACCTTGCAGGATGAACACAAAAGAGAATGAAGGGTCCAAAACAACACGGTAGAACAAATGGAGCAAGACATTATTCAGCAATGGAGTCAATTTCGAGGGATGACCAACATGGACACTAGGCTTTTAATGTCAAAGACATAAAAGTCCTAGTGTGGGGGAGGCTGCGCAATTCGTATATACAACCTTCTCAGCCTCTGCCATTTTGGCACACTGGTTTGCACCCCTCTGCCACTCTTGCTTTTTCATCGTAAGCTTGATATCCTGGTAATGCTACATATTAAAAATCAAGCTTAAAATCCTATGGTGTTCTTCGTTAGAATCTGATGCAAAAAGAGGTGATATTAATCTTGACTTAAGTACCTATCTTAAATTGACACCTCAAAATTTTGTTGGAAATGATGAATAGATGCTCTGAAATACTCTGCAAAAGCCCTTCATACAATCCTTTACTGCTGAAGTTTTGAGCATGTGAAACTAGAGTTCATCTTAAGTCAAATGCTATTGTGGGTTGCACTTGCTATAACCAAGTTTATGCTCTTATGAGATAAGATGTGGTGGTGAAAAGAGTAAATCTTTTAACTTGTCTGAGGAATGGTTGACACAAATCTGAAGTTTTATTTTGAAAAAAATTCTCAAAACCTTGCCAAAAGTTCCTCGATGGTGTTAAAATTCCTACCACAAGCCATGTACATGTTCGCTAGATAGGAAAGCCCCACAAAAAGCCACTTGTTTTGTTTTGAGCTTGGTTAGGCCTTATTGATCTAAGTAGAGAAACTAGTCATGCTTCTTGATCAAGATCACTTGACCATGTACCCCTTGCTACTTCTACATTGAAAGTACGCAACCACCAAATAATTATGCACCCCTGCTATTTCCACATCGAAAATATGCAACTAGCTCCATACACTATTTGAGACATATTTTTGAAGGGCATGAGCTACAAAAAAATGCAACAGCGGAAGACTCAATACCTGCTGTGAGAAAAAAAAGAGTGCTCTCGAAAAAAGGTCGAGCAAAAAAAGGGAGGATGAAGTGTCCCATGTAGAATAGCGGGTAGCCATGCTGTCTTCAAAAATAAGTTACCATAAGAAAAAGTCTCAAGGAGTTCCACCAAATATTCACACTTGCACATCTTGATCATTTTGTATGCCTTGTTGCTCCTTTTGATCTAAGTGTCTAACTTAGCAATATATTCAGCTCAAGTCTGCTTATGCTTTCCCCACTTATGAGCTCCACATAAGATTTAGTATAGGTGCAAAAGGTCTCTACCTTGGCATTGGTGAGAATTATCAAACATCATTGTGTGATCAAGTGTACCATTTGAGGAACTTAGGCATGCTGTTCTTTGAAAAACTTGAAAACCTCCTAAAAGAGTCTCAACTTTACCAAAGCAAGGTACAAAGTTTCTACCTACTGCTCTGTTTTGCTCTTGCATATTACAAGGTGAAATCTATAAGCCCCATATGGCTAAGATTAATGGTGGATTTCTAACCCTAACCTGCTCATCTCAAGAGTAGTATTGGTTTGTATATGAGTTTTTGCAGAGCGTCACATTGTAGAAACTCCTGATCCATCATGCTTAAGCCCACATCTTTGCTCGGGATGAGCAAAGGTTTAGTATGGGGGACCTTGTTGATGGTCCTTAACTACCAAATTTGACCACCATTATTGCATCAAAATGAGGACAGCCAACAATACAAGTAATGATTTATGTTTATAATTCCCCTAGTTCCACTTGTACTTCAAGTTTAT
Source organism: Bothriochloa decipiens (assembly GCA_023333625.1). Classification (NCBI taxonomy): domain Eukaryota; kingdom Viridiplantae; phylum Streptophyta; class Magnoliopsida; order Poales; family Poaceae; genus Bothriochloa; species Bothriochloa decipiens. Next base: position 38,027,325 of record CM041638.1, on the reverse strand, counting down.
ATTTGTATGCAAGAAAAGTACCAAAAATAAGTGTAAATGGACCGAATGGAGGCAATGGAACGTGGCAGGGCCAACAACCCAGCCAGGGCCAGGGCGCCCACCCTAGACTCAGGGTGCCCACCCTGATTCAGGGCGCCCATGCCACCAAGCCAACCCAGCCACGTCACCAATCCACGACAACAATATCCCATGTCTCCCAACCATCGAAACCAAGTCGGTTTGATCCAAGGGCGCTCGATGGATGTCACTTGGATTCATGGGCCCATTGTCATACACCCAAGGAGACTAAGTCAGTTGGAACCGACTCCAAATTGATTTATCTCGCATGCAATCGACTTGGGCAAGTGAGCCATCACCGTTGGATCGAAGGTCGATGCGAGTGGATGGTGTGTCCAGGGCGCCCACCCTAGACCCAAGGCGCCTGCCCTCGGGGCCAGAGCTACCGACTTCCAAATCACTATAAATAGGGCCCTAATCCTTCATTTGTAACACACACCAAGAAGGAGCTCTCTCTCCACTCTTCAATATGTAACTCTAGTAGTTTTAGTGGGAGCTCTGCTTAGAGTCAGGAGGAAGTCTTTAGAAGTCGGTATAGCCTTGTACCGCTCTGGTAAAACTTTCCCTATTGTAATAAAGATATTACTTTCTCTGCTAGTATTTTTACAAGTCTTTACTTCAAGTAATAGTCTTGCCCTTTTAGCCATGCTCTAGTGATAATCATGTTGGCCTTGTTTAGTGTGGTTATATCCTGCGCGGGAACACCGTTCGGTTAAGGTGCTCTAATTAGTCATATGCAATTAGAGTAGTAAGTATATAGATTGAGCATGGTGCTTAGGCTATATGATTACCTGTGTTTGCTCCTAAATCTCCAAAGGTGGTAGCAATAGGTGGTGACAGCCCTATTTGCCTATGTAGTCCATCAGACAGGTTTAGTCTGTGTAGTAGAGCTCTAGGTGCTTTGTGTTGGAACCATTTGCTGTGGTGAGTTCTGAGCGGGTGTGCTTCGAAGTGCATGTGAATCCCTCTATTTCCTAGTACATATATATCACAATAATCCTTGGCTAGAGTAGTGCTTGCTTAGAAGTAACATAAGACTCCCATGCTCTCCCTCTTAACTACTCAAGCATTTACTTATCTATGAGTAGAACCTCTTGGGTGTCATCCTATCTTAAATATCGCTTAGCACACTTTAGTCTAGTTGGTATACTAGATAGTAGATACAGGATGGTTCGCTATCACTATCTTTAACCATTGCTTCCCTATGGATAAATACGATACCCTGGAATACTCTTGGGTGAAAAGTACAACGGTATCTGTGCACTTGTGGATTTATATGTTTGTGTTAACAAATACCAACAGTGATGTTTGGCAGCCATCTTGTCATAGAGGGATATCTGTTGACGGGGAAGGTTCGCCCAATACAGGACATGGTTCTTGGCATCAGGCTATGACCAACCAATGTGATTCCCAGGGCACAGGGGACACACCAGGCCACCAAATTTGCTGGCGCGCATCATCAGCTTGCTCTCGGGGCACAGGGGGCACACCTGCTCGGTGCCCATCAAAACATGGCCCGGACCAGGAGATCCATCGAACATGTCATCTGTGGATGGAGATCAGGAGCGGGACGCCGCATGAGTCCCACTCCCATCGTGGGGAGCAGATTCGAAGATGGGACCTGTGACCATGGCGAGGTGCACCACGGTGGTAGCGGTGGAGCCGAGCGAACCACCCTAGCCGGTGCCATCGGTGTTGTCATCGATCACGAAGGGGACAGTAGTGGCACCATAGGAGACACAGGCCGCGCCGAGCGAACCTTCCTCGAGTACCACTTCTTTACCATGGGCTTCATGGCAAATGGCGGGGAGGCAGAACTAACCTTCCTTGAGTACCACTTCTTTACCATGGGCTTCATGGCAAGTGACGATGAGGCAAAACTGGGGTATGTTTTTACAATGCAAATGGGTGAGTGAAACAATTGGTGTCAGGCCAGCCTTTGTATGCAAAAGAAGTGAATGCGGCTAGAAATCTAGGAAGTGAATGTAGAAAAAGAGTTTTTGACCAGCATGACTGGTGTAATTGTGGGTTGTGAGAGGTCTTTTCTGTAGTTATTTCACTCCAATCCAAGAAGTAACAACAGCTGAGGGCAGACGTACTGATTGCTATGATATAGATAGCTGACAATGCTTTACACTGTCCCCTGTGATCAAATGCTCAGCAGCTGGACCAAACTTCAACACATCAGTTCTGCATTAGTTACAGTTATAGGCGAGGCATTTGAGTGTAGCTAATACCAAAGACATGAGTTGGGTCCACACAGAGCCGATCAGGCAAAAGTTGTACAGGAAGGTCGGTAATCAAAACATGAATTCGTACTGTGAGAAAGTCTGACCTGCGCATATTTGATCTCGTAGGGAAGTCCAGTCACTGTACATTCGATCGCATGGGACTGTACCCACCTCAATTTATTCTCATTTTCCTATGATGGTTTACTATGTCATATACTAGTAATGTTTTACCGCGCATCATTCATCATTACTATCCGTTGAGTGAATATACTTTAAATGGTTGGATCGTCTGGCTAACAAAATCTACATAGAGGTCCAATTCAAATTAGTGGCACCATCGCAGCTGCCAAGGAGCTGAGCGGTCTCACTCCTGCTAACGTGAAGCAATTTCTCTTTTGTGGTTCTGTAGAGGCTGCAGCATGCTAGATCTATGGTTTCATAGTTTCTCATCGTAAGCATTCCCTTTGGCTGTGGTTGCAGCTGCTGATTCAGGAACTACATGACCATCATACTCATCCATGCTGCAATAGATAGAGTAGCTCCTGTTTGTAGCTTCAACCGATCGGGCAAAAGTTATACTCGTAGCTCCTCAATAAGAGATACACGTCTGGGTCGATCAAATTTACCGGTGGTTCACGAGACTGACGTCACTGTGGCTAGGAATCTGGACATAAGTTAAAGTGAATCAAGGAAAAAAGACCTTTTGACCACCATGGCACGCTTGAAACTTGATTGACTGATACGGTTGTGATAGGTCTTTTCTGTACTTATTTCACTCCAACAATCTAAGCAGTAGCAACAGTCAAGGGGCAGAAGTACTGATTGCTACGTTATGGACAACTGACGACGCTTTACACTATCCTATGTGATCAAATGCTCAACGGCCAGACCTTCTGGCATTCCGAGTAAAGTTAGATAGATACGGCTTTTGCTACCGTACTCTGAAATGACTATGGACCACCCATTTATTCTGATCCAACGATCATGATCATTTATTACCTGATAGGAGGTAATAGTATTTATTGACTTTTTATTTTATAAAAATATGGTAAATAAGGAAGGTTTGAAATACTAAATATCTTTTTTATTATTTGGTTGTTAAGATTTGCTTGATGCATGCGATTCTGAAAATATTTTCCCTAGATCTGATTGATACCTGCATGATCCCGTGGATATGGCAATTTTCTTCAAATTTTATATTTAATATGACTCATATGGCTGATAAGGGGCACCCGCATGATTACCTTTTTGTTTTCCTAATGTGATCAAATGCTCAGCGGCCAGACCTTCTGGCGTTCTGAGTGAACTTCGACAGATACAGCTCATCAGTTATGCATTAGTTATAGGTGAGGACTTTGAGATAAACACTTCACTGCATAGTTCCTGCAAGTTCAGCAACTCTTGTTGAAGACACGAGTTGGGTCCACACAGGGCTGATAAGGCCAAAGTTGTACAGGTAGCTCGGTAGTCCAAACATCAATTCATATCATGAGAAAATTTGACCCACGCATATTTGATCTCGCAGTAATGTCTGACCACTGTAAGTCTGGTCACATTGGACAGTATCCTCTTTAATGTATTTTTGTTTGCTTTACTGTGTCATACATATACTAGCAATATTTTACGTGGCTAACTTTATAGGAAGGTAAGGATGATAGTAAGGTCTGCTGACGAACTAAAGCACAACGAGATCATTTCAACATAGATCAATGCCACTATGACCAAACGACCTGAGCCACACAATGCTCAACCGAGTTTCAACCACCTAATACAAAGATCAACAAAAGTTTACATGAACATGAAAATCAGAGTTCACATTTGCATGTGCTTCCCACAGATAAAACCTAGTCATTGGTACTAGGACTATTGATACGTCCCACACAGATCAAGGGGCGAGCAGGGCGCATAGGATCCTCTCTACATCCACCGTTGCTAAGACGGTGTTGGCGGTGGGCTCGAGGCTCTCGATCAAATCAACGATCTCATTGATGTCTGATCCTGGCAGGAAACCCTACTCTACCTCTTGGACGCTCGCCGCTCCGCCATTATGAAGCTGGGAAGCCGCCAGCGTCGTGGCAGGATGACAGTCGAGCACTCTGCATGCAGTGCACCCTGACGTGAGTCTGCCCGGCCACTCGACCCCCTGCACGCTCCATCAGAATCCCGTTATTTGGGGAATCAAGACAAGAACTTTTCTCCGACGATTAGGGGCACCTGCATGATTACATTTTTGTTTTCCTAATGTTATCAAATATTTAATGGTTGGACCTTCTGGCATTCTGAGTAAACTTTGACAGATACATCTCATGATGCTCATCAGTTCTGCATTAGTTATAGACGAGGACTTTGAGATAAACACCTCGCTTCATGGTTCTTGCAAGTTCAGCAACTCTTGTCGAAGACACGAGTTGGGTCCACACGGGGCCGATAACGCAAAAGTTGTACACGTAGCTCGCTAGTCCAAACATCAATTCATATCGTGAGAAAGTCTGACCCGCGCATATTTGATCTCGTAGTAATGTCTAGCCGCTGTAAGACTGATCGAGTCAGACAGTGTCCTCTTTAATGTATTTTTGTTTTCTTTACTATGTCATATATATACTAGTAATGTTTTGCATGGCTAACTTTATAGGAAGATAGGGATGATAGTAAGGTCTGCTGATGAACTGAAGCACAATGAGATCATTTCAACACAGATCAATGCCACTACAACCAAATGACCTGAGCCACACAATGCTCAACCGAGTTTCAACCACCTAATACAAAGATCAATAAAAGTTTACATGAACATGAAAATCAGAGTTCATATTTGCATGTGCTTCCCACAGATAAAACCTAGTCACTGGTACTAGGACTATTGATACGTCCCACACAGATCAAGGGGCGAGCGAGGCGTGTAGGATCCTCTTCACGTCCACCGTCGCTAAGACGGTGTTGGCGGTGGGCTCGAGGCTCTCGATCAGATCAACGATCTCATTGATGTCCGATCCTGGAGGAAAACCCTGCTCCACCTTTTGGACGCTCGCACCTCCACCATTATGAAGCTAGGAAGCCACCAGCGCCGTGGCAGCCCCTTGACGAATAGCTTCAGACATCACAGCTTGAAGGCGAGTAGGAAGGGCTTGGAGGAGCTCCTCTGCAACAGTCGGATCGCCCGCTGCCTCGGCGAGGAAGGCAGATTTACAAGCGGCAGTCGCGATGGCAACCAGGTTCTGGAGTGCCGCCTCTACGGCCACCTTCTCCTGGTTGGCAACGGCAAGGGCGACGCATGCAGCCTCCAGATCACCACACAGCTCGTCCTCGATCGACCGGGTCACCCTCAATGCCTCCAAGACCACACTGTATGCACGCAATAACTTCAAGAGATCATCTCTGTCTCTATCGCCGCCTGAGGGTTCACCTCCTTTCGAAGATTCGCCAAATTCAGCAGCAGAGGTGGTGTGAAGACAGACGGATATAACATGGCATGGAATCACGACTGGAAGCTCCCATCGAGGAAAGCCTCTAGGGGCTGCTTCCCAAGCATGACCGCCGACGAAGCTGCCGAGTCCAGGGCTAACGTGGTCCTCTGCAGAGGAAATGGACAATTTCCAAATACTAGTTAAAGTAAATGACATGAATACAAATACTCTAGTTAGATGAAGATAAACAACATGAACAATGGTACGGTGATTGTGCACCTCCGAAGAGGGAATTAGCATGATGGATACCACACCGCTAAGAGGTCTGTCTATAGGTGGACGATTACCAATGTGGAATGCCTCCGGTGCCATGCCTCGGCCAAGATCCTACGTACCCGGTCTCATAGCTGCCATCACCAATTCGTCTAGCACCTCCTCGTGGATGGGGGCGCTTGACTCAATTGTAGGATCCCTTGTGCCCAGGTACCCCCACTGTGAGTGGTTCCTCTGCTTTAAGGGGAGGACCCGACGGGCCATGAAAGTACGGATCACTATCACCCCCATCAAGCCCCGGTCCTTCAGGTCCTTGATCGCATCCAAAAATTTGGGCACATCCACCGCAACATCTAGGTCTGGCAGCATCAACCATTCATCCGGCGTGTCACCGCGCAGCAGATCTGAAGAATAGATGACATCAGCGGCCCCTCATTGGGCAAATAGAACCACATCTGCTGCCACACCAAGTTCGCGAATGGGTGGCGGCGAAGGCTCAGGTATATCTTCCCCCATTCAGGGTGAAGCTAGATCAAGGCGCCCCCCATCCAAGGACAAAGGACCCCTCCTGGCGGTAAGCGAACCACTTTGAACAAAAACTTCCATAGAAAATAATGTGCATCGATACCTAGGAAGCCCTCGCATAGCATGATGAAGACAAAGAGGTGGAGGATCCTATCTGGGGGTCAAGTCATGGAGGCACAGCCCGTAGTAGTACAACAACCACCTGAGTACGACCTCATTTGGCTTTGGCCTTGGCTCCACTTTTGTTGTTTCTGGCACTCTCCACCTGATCGCACCAGCGCTGTCTGTGATTACCCCCTAGCTCACAGATCATCCAACGCATTCCAGTCGATGGATGATTTTTTCCACTCGGACATTGTCCTCGCGAGGAGTGTCAGCAGCGCAGAGGGTGCATACGGGTGGAGGGAAAATGCTTTGGGATAGAATTGAAGCAAGAGCTCTAGAGAGCCTTCCCCTCTCATGGGCGGTGCAGAGGGTGCAGTTGGGTGGAGGCGAGGCCCTGTCACATTCAATGCTGATGGGAAGCAAGGCAATGTCCCTGCTACCACAGGCTATTGATGGCAAGCACGTGTGTGCGCCTGCACTAGAATCCTGGAGCCTACTAGACGAATGGCCAACATAGGTTAGTTCTCTTCACTCTACTATCTGAGTAGGCCAGATTTTAAATGGCCGGACCTTGTGTGATCCTGTGTGAATCTCCATCCAGACATGAACGCAGTGTTGTGTGCCATCAATAGTAGTACAGTCTAATAAGACGAATAGTCAAACAGGAATCATAGAAGTCAAAGAATTGAGGTTTAGTATCTATGAGATAGAATATTTTATTATGAAAATACATTCACCGCTGCATGTCTATAGTAACAGGTGGCAGACTGTGTGAGACGTGTCCGGCACGGTCAGAGATTCAATGAGCAGACATTACTACGAGTACACCTGTAAGGTAAGACTGAAGATTTTTCTCCCAACCGCTGCGTGTAGCCTTGAGTGTCGTCGTGGTTTCTCGGGGATTGCAACCGATGCTTGTATTTACATGTACCCCCACCCCACAACTGATCTTCTACAATGCAGGTTTGTGGCAGCTCCAGAAACACGAAAAAAATAAAGCACCCGCACGAGAGGAGAACAAGAACAGAGGTATTGCACCAAGGATTCCTCAAGATTGTAGAGTTCCCTAGTTGGCACGGCGGGGTAGCAGGAAGACATGGAAAACCCAAGCCTATGCGATGTGGAGTGCTTCATGATCCTTCTTCCTGACATGTATGCAAATGAACTAGTAAGCACCCGTTATCTGTGCCCTCAGATCTGGTGGGGTTTGCAATTGGGAATGAATCATTCCTTATATTTGGCTATGTCTATCGTTGTGCATGCAGAAGTTGCCGTCTGAGATGGCCAATGCCATCGGAGCTTGCCGGAAACTCAAGCTTTATTTAGAGGATGACCAGATCCAGGCACGGTGTGTGGTGGAGGTATTCCCCATCGTCGGCGGCTAGATGTGCCTCTGCCGGGGATGGAAGAAGATCGCTGGTGTCCTTGACCTCTGCGATGGGTACACTCTTGTATTGCGGTACAACGGCTACTCACAGATTAACTTCAAGGACTTTGACCTTACCGACTATCGCAAAAAGTACAAGCACACCGACATGGTCTCCTGTAGAACTCTCTCCCTGCCAATCCCAGAGCCGAGGAGTTTTGCAGTGATCCTAAAGAAATACCACCTCAATGCAAAGTATCTGGTGAGAACTCATGCCAGACACAGAACTTCCAATGTTTTAGGTTACCATTGTCGTCTTTCACATCAATCTCTCTTTTTGCGAGGCAAAGAACATTCCTATTGACTTTGAGCAAGCACACGGCTATGGGAATATGTCGGTGGTCGTGCTGTGGGTGGCTGGGAAGTCATTTGTCGTGGGATTAAAGAGGAACAAGATGAAGAACAATGTCTACCGCACATCATTCTAGTGGGGGTGGGACAATTTCTGCGCTATGAACATCCTCGTGGTCGGTGGCACCTGTTTTTCATGGTCATTTACGAGTACACATGGAGCGTTGAAGCCAATGAGATGTGGGAGACAGACTCAATGGAAGTGCTTGAAGCTATGCTCAAGGTGGAGGTGCGTAGGAAGAACGGCGAATGGAGGCGGTGAACTAGGCACATGAGTTGACACCATCTATTTTTTGTCATTTCAGTAGAAGTATTATCCGACCTATCTGGATTTCTGAGTATCGGATTGTCTCAGGCTTTGTTTGGATGGACCTCGACTAGTTAGCTCCCCTGATAGTTGCCACCACTATATTTTGTTCGTTTGATCACAACTATTGTCCAGCTTATTAAGATTTCAGTGCAGCGGACTGTCTTAGGCCCACTGTGGATGGACTGCTAACTAGTTAGCCTTTGGCCTGGTATATTTTATTGTTTCTTCAAATATTGTCTTCGGCTCTGTTTGGAGTTGGACTACAACTAGTTGGCTCTCCTAAAATCATCCAATTAGTTTGTTCATGAATATTGCTATTTATCTGTTGACAGATTGGTACGGCCGTACCTTATCCCTCCACTATAGTGTCTGGCTTTTTTTATTAATGGCTTGGTCGATCTATGGGTTGCAGGAAAAGTTCAACAGTTGTGCATCCATCATTCAACTGATGCAGTTGATCCAAATCATAATTCAAGCAAGGATATATGGAAAAGTTATAGCTGAGTGTGTATACATACATATTATATATAGTAGACAGATATGAAGTGTGATAGAAACCATGAATAAAGGTAGAAAAAACTATACGTTGTTATATATTATGTAAACATCTATATGAATTTGAATAAACCATGAATAAAGGTAGAAAAACTATATTTATTATATATTATTTAAACATCTATACGAATTTGAATTGAATGATATTATATTGTATCATATATGATAAAAAATTGATAAGGTAATATAAAAAACAATAGAATATTTGATTACATTATAGATGAATAGGTGGTGAGACAAATAACGTATGTCAATGACTTGAGTGTTAATGGATTAATATTTGCAATATATCACATAATAGAGATGACATGAAAATTTTTTGTAATTAATATGGGATGACATGGACTTAGTGGGGAATGATATGAACACATGGCATGAAGAGATAGAGCATTTAGTGGATCACATAAAGCAACTCGAATAGAGTTGGTAAAAGTGGATTGCTAAACCTATGATTTGGTCAACCTCTAAAATAGAAAACCATGTAAAAAAATTTAAAAGTTTAGTAGCCTTTATACTATGCCAATGATAGATGGCTAGCGGCACATGCAAGCTATATTTACGATGTGAAGATCTAGGAATAGCCAACTTGCTATTTTACAAAACAAGACAGCATAGTTGTTGGAGTTTATTTTTTGTTGTAATAATCTAAATCTATATAGCATACAAAACAAGGATGACATGTCTCTTGGAGATGCTCAGTGGGGAATGATGTGGACACCTTGCTTGAAGAGAGAAATCATCTAGTGGGGTTACCTTTATAAGAGTTATAGTACCCTCCATTTCAAATTGTAGTTCGATTGACTTTTTGACCTCTAGTTGACCATTCGTCTTATTCAAAAAAAAATAGAGCAAAATATAGTCAAATTTAGCTTATTCTCGAAGATATTTTGTTAATAAAGAAAGCCGCAATAAAAGAAATGATATTTTGAGTAATTTTTGAATAAGATGAGTGCTTAAACTTGGGATAAAAAATCAACGAACTACAATTTGAGACAGACTATAGTAGATATTAGTATATACATAAAAGAGATCGAGAACACCAGTCAGAGTAGTAGGTGACGTCGTCAGCCTCCAACGTGCTGTCCAGCGCATTGTATTTACGGAGATGGGGACTTTGTCTTGTCGTAGTAAACATTTTCCTATTAAAAAATGCGAAATATGTGGCGGTCTCTGCTTGAGAGCATATGGGGCGGTCTCCCCGCCCGAAGATTTCAATCTGTGTGAAAGTTTCGCTCCGCACCCGCCAAAATGTTGATGTGCCTATTTTGCCCTTCCACGCTAAAAATATGTTCACCTAAGGCAAGGGCACTTATGGTATTGTGCTAGCCACATAAAAGCGCAAGGATGGGCTTTCTCCGACCCTATCTCCCATTCTCGCAGCCGCACCAGTCTCTCTTCCTGCTCCTGCCTCCCTCTCCACTTTCAAACTTTCAAGCAGTGCCGCCCGCTGCAATGCCCACCTCACTCCGAGTGCTAGGCGCCATTGCCGCAGCAGCTTGACTCCAGATCCAGATCCTTGGCCTCGGCACCCATCGCCATCCAATCGAACCCTAGTCGGATCCAGATCCGGATCCGGTACTCCATCGTCAACGCCTACCGCACCAGCTCCACGACGACGATGAGACCTCAGGGCCGGCAATGAATACTAGTCAGTTAAAGAGGAACAGGTACCGAGATCCCTTTTTATGATGTGTACTGCACTAAGGTGGTTGAACCTGACATTATTGTGCTGCACTTGCTTTTTATTGGATCAATAATCTCCGCATAAGCTGTAGTTTGGTACTTATTTGTACACCCCTGATCTGTTGTGTTGGCATTTGATATAATCATTAGTCTTTAGTTTAATATAAGTGTCTTTGTAATCTAGATGAAGAGGAGCTACATCTTTACAAATGAGCAAAATGTGGGCCCAAAACCTTTGATTCCTTCGAATGAAGAGGTGTCAAGTGCAAAGAGTAGACATGGTGAAGATTTGGAATACATCCCTGATCCAAGGGAGTTAGTTGATGGAGGTCCTGAATCAGATGAAACAGATTTAGAATTAGAAGCTGAGCCAGAGCCTTTTGTAGTTAAGTTGATTGTTATGTCTTGTATTTTGTTATCAGGGGTGGGTGGGTGCAATACAATGCTACACTGTTTGGATAGCAATTGAATTTCTACATGCTTGCTGCTTTTGTTTGTTTCACCAATTTCAGTGTCAGGGTCCAGGAAGGAAAAGAGGGTGAAGTTGTACAAAGCAAGTTATGCCAACAGCACCAAAGTTGACTGGTGTTCTTACTCGGTCTAGTAAACAAAAATTTCTAGATGTATCCGGTGGAGGTGGACACAGTTCTAGGTCAGCAGCAGCAACCGACCATGGAGGAGAAGTTGGAGGTTGGTATTAAGTTACAAATGTCTATCAATCAATTTGCCATATATTTTTGATATTTATATTACTTTTGTAAAATTATGAAATCAAATTTATGCTAAATGACGATACCCATGCCGGAGAGGGTCCTTCTGAGCAAGCTCCGATCAACCCCAACCTGCAGAACATAATAAAAATGTGCACGGTTGGTATTAACTTATAACTGTCTATAAACCAATTGTGCACTAGTTATTTGACATCCATGTTGCTTTTGTAACAATATGAATATATGAAAATAGTGTAGAAGAACCACAGGGAATGATTAAAAAGAGGGGGAGAACTATGGGAATTACGTTGCAAAGATTGAGCAGAAAATATGGAGGAACGAGGATGCGCATCTCTATAGCTGAGGGGAAAAGACAGTCGTAGGATCCGCTGCAAGCCGCCAAGTTTGCCTCAGAGGCCAGTTCAGTAGTCGGGTCTTGCATACCAATTTTGATGCATTTCAAGCATTGCAGGGCACCTGGCGGCATGGTCCATTTTGATAACTTTCTAAATATGCTATCTGTATGTATCGGTATCCCTTCTTTACATTGCACCATGCCACGAGCAACTCAGTTACTGATTTAATCTACATTCACACTGATGCAGACAAATCTAGCCTTTGACCGGCACCACCTTCCAACAAGAAAAGCTTGTTGGAGTGTGTTTCGGTGTACTGTGAGGCAGAAACGCTACAGGTTGAAGAAATTGAACTTCAATAATGTCCCTGCTGATGAGATCGCGACAAGCTTTCCTGTCTAGTCCATGACTGATGAGCACTAGAAAGACCTTGTCCAAGCTTGGTCCAATGTTAAGAGCAAGGTGTGTGAACTCAACGATTTCCTATCTAGTCTTCCTATTGTCTACATGTGATGTGGTCTAACACAGATGTCGTTACAGGAAGTATATGTAACGAACAAGCAAAACCATGCAAAAGTGATGTACCACTAGACTACAGGGTTTCGATCCTATATTGTCAGCCTTCATGAACTAGTAAGAGATGGTTGTTGTATTGTTATCGCTACTTTGTGTATATATAAACTGAAACTCACATGCAAAGTGAACAGATGGAGAATAAGAGGAAGGCCGCGCGACAACACCAGGGAGTAGATGAATAGTTTGACGATCAAGGACTCGATGAACAACTTGGTGGACCTGATGGACATGTTAATTCTATGGAAGTCTTCAAGCGGTTCCATACCAGTAAGAGGAAAGGCCTTAGCAATGCTGCAAGAGAAGTTGTTGTAAGCACCTTGATTTGCTTGCCTTGAAATTTGCAAGTTTATCCCAATCTACATGGTACCTCTACATTATGATTATGTAATCTCTATTGGATCTAGGCTGATCTCCACAAATGCATTATGCATTTATGCTTATGTATTCTCTATCAGCAGAATGCTGAGGAAGACCTATGCATTAGTTATGAATCAATATCCAGTGTTTTCAATTGAATTCCTCTAGCACTATCTATAACCTAATGTTCAATGTATGAATATTCACAGGTAGCTATGGAAAGCCTGCTAGCAGCCCGTGTTGGTGAAGGGCAGGAAGCAATGGCTAGTGCTGATGTTGTTTGCAAGGTCATGTTGAGAAGACTGAGCGACTGGATGAACTAAAGAGGAAAGTAGAGAAGACTGAGATGGGTTTGAGGAATACAGGAGACGACATGAAGAGCAGAAGAAGTTTTGTGATGAATTGTTGGCATCCAAATCTTCTAGTAATTAACAATAGGTCTTCTTCTTCTGTGGGCTTGATTCCATAAACATTTTTGGATTGATGTGTGCACTTGTGTGCCGGTGTGTTCCAGTTTGATATCTGGACAAGTCTATTGAAACACTGGCAGTGGCTTGCTGCTAACATGTGGTGTTAATTGGTTTATGTAACGTTCATGTGTGACATTAATTGGTTTATGTGATGTTTTTGAAATGGTTTATATGATGTTTTGGAATTACTTTGGTGATGAACTGAATTTCCTCTATGGACGAACCGAACAGCGAACGTGGTTAGAAAAAAGCTCGACACGTGGCCGAATTGGTGGTCTACACGTATAATGACCAGGCCTTGACGCGTGAGCTCCTGAATACCTGACGCGTGGAGGGAAATCATCTCGCCACGTGTCCCAATCAGTAAGCCGAACATGGACCGACGCAAAAGTGACAACTGGTCGAATGTCTAACGGCCACGTGGACAAATAAAAAATCGACAGATAGTCCAGTGAGGTGCAGACGAGTGGGCAAATAGCAACATGAAACCTGTGCCAATAAGAAAGTGACACATTGTTAAACAGGGACCTAACACATGGTCCTATGAGAACCTGAAACATAGAAGTAGAGCACGTCATGTCAGCCTAACGGCTGCCAAGGCGCCTAATGGCCGTCTGGGCCGTCATGTACGCATACGTAGCCGTCTTGTAGGCATACAAAAACACCACTATGATGGTCACCATTTGGTCATAGGAAACACTCTTCGGTGATGCTTTTTTTAGAATCATCATAACTACATAAGAGTGATGCAAGTTCTGCGACGGTGGTGTTTTGGTCACAGATTCATCACAGAACTGAAATAGTGACAAATTTCACACCTATAGTGACAAAAATAGTTCATCATGGTAGGTCATATCTCTACTAGTGGAACCTCAACTTCTGATCAAGCACCCAAAATGGGTCTGCCCCTTGCATAGGCAAATCCTATGCTGCCGCCATGACATCTAGGAACCCAAGCAACCTTGTTCAGAATGGCTCGAAACGGAATCAACGCCTAGAGCTCACAAACCCATTGAGCACCGAGGAGATCGGGCAGTGGTCCGAACAGTCGAAAGAGACCGGGCGAAGCGCATGATGTGCGAACCTAGAGAACCAGTCCATATTGGCAAAAAACCTGTCGAGCCGCTCCATCATCAGGCGACCCCTCTCATTGGACCATGTGAACCGTCTTCCTGGTAGATCAATCTCCTGTAGCCTTGCCTGGTTAATGAATGATCGGAAGCATCGCATGCCTCTACGATCAAGACGGTCATTATTTTTGTAGGTGGCCATATAGATCATGTTGAAGTCACCCCCTAGTAGCCACGATCCAAGACAAGCGGCTCCCAGCTGTAGTAGCTCGGCAAGGAATGCCTCCTTGGCTTCCTCACCTTGCGGTGGACCATAGACGACCGTCAACAACCAAGGTGCCTCGGTCGACCCAGTCTGCTTGGCTAAAGCAGAGAGTGAGTAGTGGCCCTTCAGCACATTGGACACCTCCCACTGCTCTTGATGCCATGCCAAAAACACCCCTCCAGAAGCACCTACGGAAGGCAGGAAATCATAGTCGAAGGCACCCCCCACTATTTCATTAGCAAGTCTATTACAAACATCAGAAAGTTTGGTTTCCTAAAGACACACAAATGATGGATGTTCTTGAACTACAAATTCACGAACGACATTACAACGTGTGTAGTCGTTGAGGCCGTGCACATTCCAAACGAAGCAAGCAAGGGGCGTTGACATTAAAAAACCACTAGAGAACTATAGCTGGTCACTCCAGCTCATCTTCCAGCCCAAACAGGTCGAGACCGAAGGTCGATAAGTTAAGCTCCCCCTGAACAGAATCTGCATTGCCTACTTCTTCTTCTCTAAAAGGTTGCCACGGAAGGCAGCCCAGAATTTGGATTTGATGTCAGCATCAGTGTCCTCCTCGACAGGGATGCCTAACTTCTTGAGCAGTGCAATTTGAGCCTACCGGGTTGCATTTTCTGCCCTAGGCCTGGCGGCAATTTTGCTGCTCCTCCTGAGTGAGCTAACCACCACTGGCGTGCGAGAGCGACGCGGCCTCGGTGCACGTAGGATCGACATGCTTAGCGGGACTAATAGGTCTAACATAATCCGGTCCTGCTGCAAGCGCAGCAACTTCAGCCCATCTTCGTCAGAGGAAGAGGAGGCCCCTCCGACATGTTCATCAGCCGTGATCACCTCCTGTGTGGCCACCTCCTGAACCGGCTCCTGTATCAAAAAGACACTAAATGAGGCAGCAACCAACGCTGAATGTCTCCCGCCACAGGGTGGAGGGCGGTGGCGATGGCACGCACCGGTCTTCTGCCCACGCCTGTGTCGACGTGGGTGCTAGAAGCGACCGGACATGATCAGAAGGTGACGGCGCTAACGGTCTGCCAATTTCCGCCCCCACGAGATAGGAGAGGGAACCAATCAGCACCAAAGACATGCCCTGTTAGCTGTTCCTAGACCAATCCGGTGGATAGGAGCAGGTGGGGTGAGAGTTGCGATGATGAGGGTCGGTAGCCTTAGAGTCATCATCGAAGTTCCTCGTCGGTGTTGGCTAATAATCTCCTCTGCTACCCCCGCTGCCAGAATCCCCACCAGCACCATCATCCTGATCACCACCCCCTGGTCATCATTATCATCATCATCAGTCGGTCCTGCCGGCAGAGCCGGTGGCACGTCAAAACTTTGGTGTGCCACCAGACGCGTTGTCACCAGGTAATCCATCCCTGACACCGAGGTCCGCTCTCCATTCACCAAACTGACACTAGGGATCAATGGGTCAGGGATGAAAACAAGCTTCTCAGGTTCAATTAGTGAGGGATGGCGGCACCAAACCTACACGAAACACTCCCTGTCATCTTTAGGTGGCCGATCATGAATCTCAGTAGGCTCAATCCAGCAGCAAGCCTTCCCCAACACCGTCTACGCCGTGAGGTCCTAGCATGCACCGTTCCTCATAGCGAGAATGACGTAGTGCTGGAAAGCCCTGAAGTTTCCTCCAGATGTTCTTCTCCAGTGGTTCCACACCAGCGTCAGTAGCGCACCTCTGGGGTGGGAGACCAGCACACGGTCACAGTCCACCGTGTGGGATGGCGGCACTAAACCTGCACGAAACACTCCCTGTCATCTTCAGGTGGCCGATCATGAATCTCAGTAGGCTCAATCCAGCAGCAAGCCTTCCCCAACACCGTCTGCGCCGTGAGGATAGTCCTAGCATGCGCCAAGATGTTCCTCATAGTGAGAATGATGCGATGCCGGAAAGCCCTGAAGTTTCCTTCAGAGGTTCTTCTCTAGCGGTTCCACACCAGCATCAGGAGCGCGCCTCTGAGGTGGGACACCAGCACACGGTCACAGTCTGCCATGTTGCGGAAGCGGACCAAGAAGTCTTCAGGCTCATGTAGACGCACATCCACTTCATCATTGCGAATTCCATACCGATTGAAGAGCATGTCATAGACCATGGTCGTGGACACTGGTGGCCTTGTCCCACCCATGGTGGCCATGAGAGCATGTCCCAGATCATCCTCGGCCGCATGAATGGTGGCCGAACACAGAAGAACGACCACCGGGACCTGCCTGCGATGTCCCCACGAAGAAGATGCACCTCCGATGGTGGCCTCCACGCTCCCCAGAACTACAGGGGGGTTACCCACCCCCCTAGGCACGTGGACATCCGTGTCAATAGGTGGCGGTGGCAGTGGCAGCGGGGGAGGCGGAGGAGGGGGCGCATCGTCAGCCGGAGAGGAAGCATCATCATCGGCTGGCTGAGAAGCCCTACAGTGAGTCAGGACCGAGGCCGAGCGCCTGGTGGAGACCTCCTCACCACCAAAAATAGTATCCGTAGAGCCTGGGCCATGCCACACTGCTGGTGAGCGGCGCCTCACGACGCGTCGAGCCCCTTCGCCCGATCGTGGTGACCGCCTGCGCTTCAATCGATGGTGGGCGTCGAGTGAGGGGCACGCCACCGCTAGATTGTCTTCCTTCTAGTAGTTGTAGTAGCATGCTAGTGAGTGACAGTGAACCCTGATGTGGCCCAGCCAGAGGCAGCGATAGCACATCCCAGCCAGCTCCAGAGGTGCCTCCCACATAGGCCGCGGCGGTGTGCACGGGCGGTCGTAGTGCCAACTCTGACAGCGTAGAAGCCGTCATCGTTAGGGGGACCCCCCTCGCATGGCAGGTGGTGCCGCAACGGTCCTGGCACGGAGCGTCCTCGATGAGCCTAGAACTATGACCAGGACGCGCATCCTGCCCCCCAAGAGTGCGGGCAGGGGGCACGACCTGATCCACCGATGCCCGCTTGCGGTGCCTGTGATGACAGTGTCGATGACGTTTGCGGCTCGGCGCCGCCACCTCCTTCCCCTTGACATCCGACAACGGGGATGCGCGCTCCGGGGACGAAGAATCCTGCTCTAGTTTAGACTCCTCCGAGTCACTGAATGCTAGACGCTCCACAGGACCACGGTCAAGGAGGATCCGGAGTAGGCTAGGAGAACCGGCGAAGAACTCCTCAGGCGGCGACAGCTCCTCCCGATCCAAGTCACCCCACTGCTGGGTCCGCCAGGCCACGTCCAAGATCCAAGTCCTCCTGATCCAAGTCGCCCCACTCACTGCTGGTTCCTCCAAGATACAAATTTTGTTCGTGTTTTCTTTTTTTGAAGTACTTCCTCCGTCCGTCCTAGGTATTTTGGTAGACTTTACTATGATGGATTTGTGTTTTCCATTTATACTGAGAACTAAATCATGAAGAATAAAAGAATAATCCTAACTTCATGATCATGATCATGTACAATGCTTCAATACAACGGTTTTACCTAAATGTCTAGCACTTCAGTAACCCACATAGCCTGAGAAGTAACCATTGTCATTTGAGCCTACCAAAAAGAAGCTTTTTCTAGGTCTGTTTCGTGAGAATGTTTACATCCTCATACAAATGAAACTATTTTATGCATTTTTACATCCTTTGTAATTGAATCTAATTGTCCCTAAAAGACCATGTCAACAAATTCCCATGGCAACGCGCAGAGAATTCACCTAGTTATACATAGCTTTTCATCCCAATATGCACTACTTTGTTTTCTTGCTTCTTTCAGATTTTTGTATTCCCTCTTTAACTCCCTATCTTTGTCTTGGATTTGAACCTTCATAAATCTAACATATGAGAATTTCTTATGGATTAATTTGAGAATTTGTTCCATGCTTTTGTTGACCATCCATTGTGTCCCCTATAACATTCTCATGAAGAAGGTCAATCAAAGACTTTTCAAGTCCCGCGTTCCAACTCGCTCTTAATGATCAACTGTCACAAAAAATGTAGCAATTAGAGTAAAGTAGCTATAGCGAGTACAATAACAACAACAACAATAACACTACTGAACTAAACAAGTAATAATAGGACATATGTTTTGGTGATGGTTTTCTCTTTTGCGTGATTGAAATCTTTGGAGAAGGCTTTCGTTAGATTGTTGCAACTTTCTTCAAACTGATCCTCGAAGACCCCTTCCAAACATTATTACGTACTTGATATTTAGCGCATTATTACTGTAACAATAAACAAGTTGTTGCAAATAGAAGAACCTGATAGAGAATAAAGGTTAAAAACACAAAAGCAAATTAATTCAAAACTAGTTAAGACTCACATTATTTATTAAGATGCGTTACGACTGTAGCCATTCCACATATTTAGTGACTATCATATCTCTAACTGTGTTTCTATCCTCTTGGTTGCTAAGAGACATCACATCATTATTGTTGTGGTTGTCACCTCCACGGAGATCCGCAAAATATTCTAGACATATATTGCTTGTTTGGCGGATCAACCAATCATCATCCCCATTTAGCATGTGTGTAAGATTGTGGAGCACCACCGCTAAAGCTAGTATATGTTCACATAGTTTTCAATGCTAAAGCTAGTATGTTCACATAGTTTTCACATTGTGTAAGATTGTGATTGGAAGCACTCTATCCTTTTCTTCATGAGAGTGACTTGAATTATGCCTTGCTCTTTTCTCTATCATTCATTACTAGTTAGATGTTATAGGGCAGGCAAAAAGAATATCGTCAAGAGGAGGAAGATTGCTTCCATGCAGTGATAGCTTGTACCAAATCAAGGGCACTCAGAGCAGAGCTGAGAAAGAGTTAGGACATGGTCCCGGAACAGAATCTCCAAAATATAGGCCCATAATGGTTCGTGATCCTATAAGACAATATAGAGATAGAGGAAAGGGCGCAAGTGCTCTTTTACTTATGGAGGGCCTGGCATCTACGAAATGATGCTACTCATGGTAAGGGCACGTGCAAAAATAAACGCAATAGAGAACAAAGAGTAGACAAAACGAGCAACCATCGCAGCATGCCCTAAGAGAAGGCAATCACTAGTCAGCGCCCGTGACAGTCCGGTGGTGCATTTTCCCACAAACCATCTCTTGGTTCACAGCTCTGACCCGGTCGTGCAATATCGTCGTGCACGGGAGGGCGTCCAGTACAAGGCGTCTCGTCTGTAGCACTCTGGACTCTAGTGAACACGTGACGTGGCGTGCCACTCACCGTTGATCCCAACAAACTCCCACAAGTCGTGCTCCGCACGCGGCCGCGCCACCACCACCACAGCTAACGCGTCGCGATCCAACCGCCGGCTCACTTAAACTTCCATACGATTTCCCCGCGACTGGCAGGTGCGCACGCGTGGCCGAGCGCCACTTCAAAAACGGCCGCGCCCGCGCCGCACCAGAAGCCCCGCATATCCAGCGAAGTCATCTCATCTCATCCCATCCCATCGCATCACGTTGCGTGCGCAGCAGCCGACGCCAGCCAGCCTTCGCCGAAGCAAAGAAGACGATGGCGCCCGACGCCGCGTCCTCCTCCCCGCCTCCGCACATAGCCGTGGTGGCCTTCCCGTTCAGCTCCCACGCGGCGGTGCTGCTCTCCTTCGCGCGCGCCCTGGCGGCCGCCGCGGCGCCGTCCGGGGCCACGCTCTCGTTCCTCTCCACCGCGTCCTCCCTCGCGCAGCTCCGCGAGGCCAGTGGCGGGCACGGGCTCCCGGGGAACCTGCGCTTCGTCGAGGTCCCCGACGGCGCGGCGTCGTCCGCGGGCGAGGAGGGAACCGTGCCGGTGCCGGTGCCACGGCAGATGGCGATGTTCATGGCGGCCGCGGAGGCCGGCGGGGTCAAGGCCGGGCTGGAGGCGGCCCGCGCCGCGGCAGGCGGCGCCAGGGTGAGCTGCGTTGTTGGCGACGCGTTCGTGTGGCCCGCGGCGGACGCGGCCGCCGCGGTGGGGGCCCCGTGGGTGGCCGTGTGGACGGCCGCGTCGTGCGCGCTCCTCGCGCACCTCCGCACCGACGCGCTCCGGGAGGACGTCGGCGATCAGGGTGCGTTGGATTCTCTAGCTTGTTTGTCGTCGTGAACTCGTGATCTTGATGCTTAGCTTGCTTTTGCGTTGTGAACTTGTAATCTTGAATTCTTGATTGACAGCCGCGAACAGGGCGGACGAGCTGCTGGTCTCCCACCCGGGGCTTGCCAGCTACAGCGTCCGTGACCTCCCCGACGGCGTCGTCTCCGGTGACTTCAACTACGTCATCAACCTGCTCCTCCACCGCATGGGGCAGCGCCTGCCGCGCGCCGCCGCCACCGTCGCGCTCAACGCCTTCCCGGGGCTGGACCCGCCAGAAGTCACCGCGGCGCTCGCGGAGATCCTGCCGCACTGCCTCCCGTTCGGGCCCTACCACCTGCACGACGACGCCGACACAGCCGCTGCGCCAGCAGCGGACCCGCACGGCTGCCTGGCGTGGCTGGAGCGCCAGCCCGCGCGCGGCGTCGCGTACGTGAGCTTCGGCACGGTGGCGTCCCCGCGTCCCGAGGAGCTCCGCGAGCTGGCGGCCGGGCTGGAGTCCTCGGGCGCGCCGTTCCTGTGGTCGCTGCGCGAGGACGCGTGGCCGCTCCTCCCGCCGGGGTTCCTGGACCACGCCGCGGCCGCTGGGACCGGGCTCGTGGTGCCCTGGGCGCCGCAGGTGGCCGTGCTGCGCCAGGCGTCCGTGGGCGCGTTCGTGACGCACGCCGGGTGGGCGTCGGTGCTGGAGGGCGTGTCCAGCGGCGTGCCCATGGCGTGCCGCCCCTTCTTCGGCGACCAGCGGATGAACGCGCGGTCCGTGGCGCACGTGTGGGGGTTCGGCGCCGCGTTCGAGACGGCGGGCGGCATGACAAGCGCCGGGGTGGCTGCCGCCGTGCAGGAGCTGATGCGCGGGGAGGACGGAGCAAGGATGAGGGCCAGGGCGCAAGAGCTGCAGGCCGCGGTGGCACAGGCGTTCGCGCCCGGCGGCGCGTGCAGGAAGAACTTCGACAAGTTCGTCGAGATAGTTTGCCGCGCGTGAAAAGTCGTCTTGCTGTTAAATAATATACCCCTACACGTTCCGTTTAGAGGTTTTACAATATTTACCAACAGAAGAATGGAGTACTTCAATTCTCCTTTCGAAATGTACATTTGAATGTGATGACATTTGTTTCACTGTTTGTTGGGGCTTTTGTCCAGTGGCCGTCACTCATCTCATCGTCGTTGTCGCGGCCGTCCCCATCATTCACAGGGCGAGCGATGGCAGAGGAGCTGGTCCTGTGAGTTGCCGCTAAAGATCAGCATCAGTTGTTGATCAGTCAGTTGTTCAGTATCTGTTGGTCAGTCGGGGTCCGTCTCATTACATCCAACGTTTCTCAAGGCTAGTGGATCAGGTGCCAATATGTAAATCCAAAAAAAAAAGAATACCACATTTTAGCTTTCTTGATGATTAATAAAACAAACAAGTATGAAAGCCAAAGAAGCAATGCCAATATGTAAATTACAATACAGCACATTCAGGTGCCTTAACTTTCATTATAAGATAGTTAATTAACGAGCATATGGATTTGGTATTGAAACAAGCAGAAGAATTTCAGATTGCAGTCATCATACTTCATACTCTACATGATAAACGAAGTATAGACATATAACAATCAGTAACAACTTCAGCACAATGGAAACAAAATCACTGCTTATTTTAAATAGATCCTACCATAGAGTACTAAGATACGACTATAGCATCAGACCAGGAGATAACGGTGTACTCTATAATGGTAGATACCCCAGTGTTAGGCTTCTGCTATGGTACACCCAAATAACTGTGAACCGTCGATCTGAGAAGCAATTATCAAACATTACCTCCGAAGAGGTAATAGTATATATATATATAAGGAAAATATCTTCCTATTATATCTAATATGCATGCCTGATCTAACTTTCCTAACATGGCTGGAGATTTTAATAACATGGACGTGGAGACACACGTTTAGCGGTGAGACACATCCTTCACACATGTGCTGCAGTATTTTGTTTATTGTATATGTAATCCTTTGATTTATAGTTAGAACTAATACATAGTTCTTTATATTTATCCTATTATAATTCTTAGTTTAGAATGTTATGGGCTATTTCACGATATCTATACAGATTTATGTAAATTCTATAACATGAAAAAAGTTTATTCAATTCATAGTGTGATTGTTTTGTAACATTTTTTGTTGTTGTTGTAACAAGAACGCCCAATTAAGAAACATAAAACATGTCTTCAAAGGTTGATATTTGACTCCGAAACTATCACTTGCCCGATGATGGCCTTCCATGAATTGTGGCCGTCGGTTGCAAACAAAAGGAAAGACATTGCATGTACACATGCAGATGAAAGGAAGCAGCTCGTTGTTTATTTTTCTTTTCGTTAATTATTTTGTTTCTCCCAATATTCAAGGGCTTGGATTTACGGTAGGTATTTACCAACACAAGAATGGAGCCTTCTCCTTGCGAAATGAGCATGTGAATCATTGAATGTGATGACATTTGTTGGGGTTTTTTTTCTGCCCGGTGGCCGTCACTCAGGGGCTGTTTGGTTCCTTGCATCTACCCATACCAGGCTCGTGGGATGCAAGTTCTCTTTGTTCGGTTGCCTGTGCATGCTTCTCAGCCAGGCTCAGCTCATGCAAACTTTTCCCTTTAGCCAGACTCAAGAAGAACGTAGAAATCGGACGTTCCTGGAGAGCCAGGCCAACTGCATACAGGAAGGACAGGCGATCTGCATCAGATAAGAGAGAGAACATGCAGGGCAAGGACCCAGCCAAACAGCTTTACTCGAAGACCAGGCTGGATGGGACGGTAACCAAACAGAAGGCTCTGCACGTGATGAGGCCTGGCCACGGTGAGCCTGTATGGTTGGGACAGGCCAGTCTCTATTGAGAAGCAAACCAAACAAGCCCTGAGTTGTCGCGGCCGTCGCCATCATTTACCAGCCGAGCGATGGCACAGGAGCTGGTCCTGTGAGTTGCTATTGGATCGGCTCGGTAAAGATCAGCATCAATTATTGGCCCGTCAGTGGTTCAGTATCTGCGAATACGTAAATCCAAACGAAAAAAAAGCATACCATTAATAAAACAAACAAGTATGAAAGCCAAAGATACACCATGCCAACATGTAAATTACAATAGGACAGTTAATGAGCATACGGATTTGGTAAGCACAGCTATTGAATCAAGCAGAAGAATTTCAGATCGCAGTCATCATACACAAACACTTGGTAAACTTAGTATAGACATATCACAATCAGTAACAACTTCAGCACAATGGAAACAAGGTCACTGCTTATTTTAAATAGATCCTACCAAAGAGTACGAAGATACAACTAGCATCAGACCAGGAGATAACGGGGTACCCTGTAATTCAGTTGGCGCCTGCTAGGTACCCTGTAATTCAGCTGGCAATAGCATCAGATCTTGCAGCTGTAAAAACCGGGGCAAAAACTGATCAGGAGATAACATATAGTTGCAGGAAAGAGAAGTCATCAACCAACAATAAAAGATCAGTTATTCACCTTTATAAACAGCTTAGCATTTTTCTGACGCTAGAGGAGAATGATCTGTTAGGGCAACATTGGCTTGCATGATAGTGCCAAAGAACAGGGGAGGTAGTGTGTGATACTGTGAGCTGTCTGTCGAAACCCAGCAGAGCAAATCATGGCTGATGATAGGTCTCAACTACCTTGTCACCAGTTGCAGGCAGTGCCACACATGTAAAACAATAACTCGCTAATAACATAGCAGCCACACAGTTAAATGCAATCGTATATAATAGTCTATTGTTACAGATAACGATAATACGATATAATGGCACATTTGCAAATCAGTAGTTTGCTAATAACATGCTCGCCCCAAAATTAAATGTGCCACACAGTTGAGTGCAATGGTGCATATTACAAACACACAAGAACAATATAATCCACACAGAGCATCAGCCTGATGATCCCACAAGTTTATCAGGAGCTTACACAAAGTATAGACAAAGCCTAACGACACACAGCAAGTGTTCTTCCAACTTGTCAACTAATCTTTGTGTAAGCTCCTGACAAAGCCAAACCGAAACATGCAAGTGTTCTTCCAACTTATTGTCAACTAATCCCCTCCTGCAGCACAGCCTTATTGTCCTCATCATTCATCAACCTCGATCTCCTCATATGCGCAACCAGATTCATGGAACTGACGGATTATGTTTTCTTTAGACTCATTCCTCTTGTCGATCCGATCTGCAACTCTGGGATAGTCATCTAGAATGGACCGTCCTAACTCAGGATCCATCAAGGTGAAGGGGCAGGCCTCTTCAGTGAAAGAACGTAGGCGATGACTGAGCGTGAGATTCGGTGGATGTGCCAGCAGCACTTTGATGTAGTCCTGCGACACTTTCACCAGCTTCGTCTTCTTCTTCGTCGCTGCCACCGCGGACGACTTGGCCTCCTCGGCCGCCGCCTCTGGTGGCTTGTTCCCCGCAGCAAGGACCTCCGCCTCTGCTGCCTTGTTCCCCGCCGCGCATTCCTCTGCTGCTGGCACCGCCGCCGAAGCCTGCTTGCTCCCCCTCGTCGCAAGCGCTTGCGCCTCTACCTCCATAGCCTCGATCACCTTCAAAGTTCAAACCCTAACCTCCCTCTCTCCCTCGAACCTTATTATATCTGCAAAATTCTGGAGAGATCTCCATAGCCTCGACTCGATGACCTTCAAAGTTAAGACTCCTTCTCCGACTGCAACTCGTCCGGGAGCCAAATTGTGCGAGACCTGGTCTTTCTCTTATTGTCGGCGGGCCTCCCTGACACGTGGCCATATCACAATTTCCTCTCTTTTTTTCATGATCGACCATATCATCACAATTCCAAAGCAATATCCCCATCCGTTTCCTTCAAATCCCTCTCTTCAGCAAATATCATATATATAGATCTTTATTTTTATTATTACATCTATGTGGTCTGCAGGGAGCCAAAAACAGCTATAGGCTATAGCATTCAGAATTTCAGATGCATTGCACATACACTCCTGCGAGGCAAATGAATTGTTAATTTGAAAGAGTTTACACTTGGATTGGATCTGCAAGGTAGGGATTCGTACGTGGGGTGTGTGCATAAAGTAAAGAATTCGTACAAGGAAGTTTTACTACCAAAATCAGTATAACCACGACACAAAAGTTCAGGCATCACTGTTCGTTGTACAGCAAATAGGAACTTCAGTTCTTTCCTTCAGACAATCTGGACAGTGTGCTTTTCGAGTAATAATAAAGTCAGAACCTTTGTGTAGACAACAACCCATAATAGTCTACCAATGAAGAAAGCAAATTAGCAACGGTGGATTGGATATTGGTACTCCTCCCATGTGTTTCAGATCTCTTGTCGAAAGATTCACTAACATTGGAAACTGAAGGTAACAGTCTAAACTTGTTACATACACCAAAGGAGGTGTTGCTTAATAGTAGTCAGTTAGAAGAACCAAGGCAAGCACTATGGAGGTTCTGATCTGTGGGTAATGATGTGAACGAGAGGAAATTGCAACTAAGCTATAAAGATTAAGTTGCTGCCTTAGTGCTAATGGGAGCACTGAATTTTTCTACACTACTGTACTAAAGATGTTATAAGCCCTAAATTATACAGAAACCAGAAACTAGAGGACACGGCAGACAAGCGTTCCGATTTCTCCACTAATCCCCTACTGCACTGCCTAATTGTCCTCAGGCTCATCAACCTCGATCTCCTCATAGGTGTTGACGCTAGAGCCTAGCACCAACGGGGCGAGTAGTGCCTACTCAACCCTACCCTCGAGACCCTCCTTGAACCAAGGAAGAAGACGAGTCGAACTCATGAACACACACCGCTCTTGTTTCAGCGTTGGCCAAAACTGAGTACACAAGTGAATGGTCGCAAAGAAACTCTCTTGTTTTTATTGCTTTGCATAGAATTTATACACAGACCTCACTCACTATCGGGTACATGAGGCATGGCTGCAGTACTCAACTACTCCTAGTACTATTCTAGCATCAGCTCGTGACGTGACTGATGGAACCTCTACAGATGCACGACCTAATGCCATGCTGCTACAGGACCAGGACATGGTCGGCCTCGACACGAGCTGACCCTACATGTCCTTGACCATGTTGAGAAGTGAAAAATGGGATGGCAGCAGATTATGTCCAACAATCTTCCCCTAATTGTGCTGCTAGCCCTTGACCTCGACCATGCCAATCATCTTCCTCAGCTCCTCGAACTGAAGACACCCGAGTGACTTGGTGAGGATGTCAGCGAGCTGCCGGCCAGTGTCGACGAACTCGATGACGATCTGTCCTCCATCGACGCAGTCTCAAAGGAAGTGGAACTTCACATCGATGTGCTTGCTTCTGTCGTGGAGGACGGGGTTCTTTGCCAGCGCAATTGCTGGCTGGTTATCCACCTTGAGCGCCGGTGGCTGAGCCTCGAGACCAGTGAGCTCGCTCAGCAACCATCGCAGCCAGACCACCTGGCACACCACTGTGGCCGCAGCCACATACTCCGCCTCACAGGTGGACAAGGCCACCATCTTCTGCTTCAGCGACTGCCAGGCGATCAGCGCTTCGCCGAGAAAGCCAAGCACGCCAGAAGTGCTCCGCCGCCCGTCCACATCACCCGCCATGTCCGCGTCGCTGAACCCATGAGTCTCGGCACGCCCTCCTTGGCCTCGGGCGGTGCTTCACTGAACACCTTCAGCTGAAGCCCGCCGCGCTTGGGAAAGACAATCCCCAACTCCACCGTGCCCTGGACATAGCGTAACAAGCACTTGACTGCTGTCCAGTGATCGTCCCGTGGATCCTCCATGAACCGGCTCACATAGCCCACCGTAAAAGCGATGCCCGGCCGCATGTGAGTTAGCCAGCGCAACCCACCGATGATGCTCTGGTAGAGCGTAGCGTCCACCTTCACCGCGGTGCTCTGCCTTGAGAGCTTAATGCACTCCTCCAGTGGCATGGCCACAGCCTTGCAGCCTGCCATGCCCGCCCGCTCAAGCAGCTTCTGCGTGTAGGCGCGCTGCCCCAGCCTGATGGCGTCCTCCCCCTGCTTCACCTCGATGCCGAGGTAGTAAGACAGGGCACCCAAATCACTCATCCGGAACCGTGCTGCCATCTCCTCCTTGAAATTGGCGATGTCCTGAACCCGTGCGCCGGTGATGATGAGATCGTCCATGTACACCCCGATGATGAGATGCTCCATCCCCCGTCGACGGTGTACAGTGCATGCTCCGTGGCGCATCTCCCGAACCCAAGCTCAGCCATGGTGGCATCGAGCTTGGAGTTCCACGCCCGTGGTGCCTGACATAGGCCGTAGAGGGCCTTGTGCCGGCATAGCACCTTCTTCTCTAGGCTTGACAATGAACCCCGGCACCTGCTTGATGTAGACTATCTCGGCCAGGTCCCCGTTGAGGAACGCTGACTTGACGTCGAGGTGGTGAACCTGCCACTCCTTGGCAGCAGCGAGGGCGAGTAGGAGTCGCACTGACTCCATGCGTGCAACAGGGGCAAAGACCTCCTTGAAGTCGACCCCTTCGCGCTGCACGAACCCTCGAGCGACGAGGCACGCCTTGTGCTTCAACACGGCCCCGCGCTCATCTCGCTTCACCTTGAAGACCCACTTGAGTCCAATCGGATGGCATCCTGCTGGCAGATCGACAAGCTCCCAGGTCTTGTTCTCCTCGATGGCCTTCAGCTCCTCCAACATCGCCTTCCGCCACGCCGTGTCGTGCTCCACAATGGTGAACGTGGTCGGCTCCTCTGCACTCATTAGAAGCAGAGTATGGTCGTCATCGAGGGTCTACACCGCTAGACCGGGTACCGTCGCATCTGCCACGACATCATCCAAGCAACAGAACCGGACCTCCTCACCCTTGTGGTATACGTCCATGAATTCCGTTATGTCCTACGGTGGCATTGCATACTCGATGGTTGCAACCATAGTTCCTCGAGGCGGAGTCATTCGTAGCGGAGAAGTTCCGTGCTCGACCCTCCTTCCGCTGTTGAGGTCCCATGGCCTGCACTCGAGGTTTCCTGATCAGCGATCGAGGCCCCTCTAGCAGTCGAGGCACCCCGGCCCGTACTCGGTCCTGCTGACCCATGGTCGAGACCGCCTGCCTCGGGGTTGAGGCCCCCGGTCGAGGGTCTCCTACGCGACCATAGCCCATGGTCCCGTGCTCAAGGCCTCCCTCGATTGGGTCGAGTGGTTCGAGGCCTCCCACGAATGAGTCCGCGGTTGAGACCCCGTGTGCCTGTGCAATCGAGGCCCCCCGCGCCTATGCGGTCGAGGCCATTCGGGCCTCCACGGTCGAGGCCGGCTCGACCCTTGTGCATGACTTAGTCGGGTTCGAGGCCCCCCTCGCCCTGCTCGACGCCTCCGGTTCTGCAGTCGCGGTCGAGGCCACGCCCCTCCGACCCGCGTTCGCGGCCGAGGCCCTCGGTCGAGGGGTGGCCCAGTGGAACGGAGAACGGCCCATGGCAGGGGACTCTGCTCTGGATAGATTGGGTGGCTCCTCGGCCCCAGCCGCTGCAGGGTCCACTGCTCCGGCTTCCCTGGTCCCTGATGCCTCCTCAGGTTCGCCATGGCCATGGATCACCATCCTTTCCACGATGAATGTGTCACAGAGCCCGTCGCCTTGCTTGAGGCTTCGTGCTTTCGGCCTGTCCCAGGTCCAGGATGTAGCCTTGTTGAAGACCACATCCCGGGACACCACAACCTTGCCTCTGACCGGATATAGCCGATAGGCTTTCGACCCCTCCTCGTAGCCGAGGAAAACCATGTGCGTGCTCCTTTCCTCTAGCTTCCCGAGGCCCGGCTTGACGGTCTTTACATGACCGATGTAGCCAAACGTGTGTAGGTACAAGACATTGGGCTTGCGCTGGTGCCACGCCTCGTACGGCGTCTTCCCCTCAAGGGCTTTGGTCGGTGACCGATTGAGGATGTGCACGGTGGTCATGACCGTCTCTCCCCAGAACGCCGCCGGCATCCGCTTCGCCTTCATCATCGAGCGTGCCATGCCAACGATGGTCTGATTCTAGCACTCCATGACACCGTTCTGCTGCGGTGAGTAGGGTGCTGTGAGGTGTCGACCCACCCCCTCCTCGACGCAGTACTCAGAGAACTCGAGCGTCGTAAACTCACCGCCGCAGTGGGTCTGGAGCACCCACAGCTGCTTCCCGCACTCCGCCTCCACCCGCGCCTTGAAGCGCTTGATGGCATCCACCGCGTCACTCTTGCTCATCAGGAGCTGTAGCCACATGTAGCGAGTGCAGTCATCCACGAGTAGGAGGAAATACCTCCGTCTGCCATGCGTTGATGGTGTGATTGTCCCGCAGAGGTCCCCATGGACCAGCTCGAGGGGTACCATCGAGCGGTACCTCGTCGTCTTCAGGAACGGCAGCTGCCTCTGCTTTCCCACCAGGCAGCTGTCGCACAGCTCCCCGGCATGCTTGATCCGTGGCATCCCGGTCACCATCTTCCCAAGCTGGCCCAGAGTGTCGAAGCTCAGGTGGCCGAACCGGCCATGCCACAGCCACGGCTCCTGCGTGCATGCCGCCGCCAAGCACACAGGATGTTCCACCTTCAAATCAAGAAGATAGAGTCAATTTTTGTAGCGCGTTACCTTGGCTAGAAGACGCTGCTCCTTGTCCCTGATCCGCAGCATGCCATCACGGATCAGCACCTCTGTCCCATGCTCGTCAAGCTGTCCCAGACTAACAATGCTCGCGCGGAGCTGGGGAATGAAGTACACGTCCGTCAACGCACGCTGCTCCCCGTTCCGGCAACGAAAAATGACCCTTCCTTGGCCTCGAATGTCCACCCTTGAGCCATCCCCGAACTTGACCGTGCTGGTCTTATTCATGTCGAGATCGGAGAAGGTGGCACGACAGCCAGTCATATGGTTACCACTGGAGTCGAGGTACCACCGCTGCTCCTTCTCATCGCCGACTACGCCCAGATGTGCCTGAGCTCACGGCTCGTCAAGTTCGACGGCCTACGGTACAGTCCTCTGCTCCGCCTCTGCCTTCCCAGCGTTTGCTCGTCGTCGCTGTCGTCCTGAGCCAGGTGTGCCTCCTCCTTCTTCTCCTTCCTCTCCGGGCACTCGCGAGCACAGTGCCCCACCTTGCCACACCTATGATAGGCGTTGGGGGCAGTGAACATCTTTCTGCCCTTTTTCTTGTCCGCTGGTGCCTTCCCCTACTTCTTGTCGCTGTTCCCGCCACGGTCACCATCGCCGCGGCTGGAGCCTTCCCCAGACCAGCGCTTCTCCTTCATCCGCGCCGTCCACTCCTCCTCGGTAAGCATTAGCTCGGGCTTTTCCTTCTCCAGTGGCGCAGGTCCGCGGCTCTCCACCACCTGCTGTCTCCCTGCCACATCCTCGAGGGACAAAGTGGATATGTCCAGCATTGTCTCGATGAACATGGCGAGCTGCAAGTACTTGAGAGGCACCACGCAGAGCAACTTGCTGATGAGATCCTCGTCCTCTAGTAGCTTGCCATAAGTGGCCAGCTAGCTGGCCAACGACTGGAGACGTAGCATGAAGTCCTCCACTGTCTCCCTAGAGTTGAACCGGATGTCGTTGAACTCGCGCTTGAGCTATTGGACCTTGGCGTGCTTGGCTCAATCCGAGCCAACACGGAATGAGGCCAGCATCTCCCAAGCCACCTTCGCTGTGCCTTCTGGCTGAGCGCCTCATGGAACTTGCTGGGCATGGAAGCCATGAGCACCTCCATTATGCCCACCTTTGCCTCCTCGTCGGTGTTCCTAGTTTCGATGGCCGCCCACCACATCTGGGCGTGCAGCTTCCACTTCATCTGCACAGCCCACTGGCCGTAGTTGGTGCGGGTGAGCATCGACCAAGAGTTGGTCCCGCCATACTCCGTCACCACACGCACCTCCACTGGCTACACCACGGGCTGGAGCTGCCTCTCCGCATCTCCGCCACCGCCCTGCAGCGCACCGGTGCCTGTACCAGTCTCTGACATCACCGACGGTGAACCCTAACGATGTGTACAGCTCTGATACCACGTGTTGGCGCTAGAGCCTAGCACCGATGGGGCGAGTAGTGCCTACTTAACCCTACCCTCGAGACCCTCATTGAACCAAGGAAGAAGACGAGCCAAGCTCCTGAACGCACACACCCCGCTCTTGTTTCAGCATTGGTCGAAACTGAGTACACAAGTGAATGGTCACAAAGAAGCTCTCTTGTTTCCATTGCTTTGCATAGAATTTATACACAGACCTCACCCACTATCAGGTACATGAGGCATGGCTACAGTACTCAACTACTCCTAGTACTATTCTAGCATCAACTCGAGACGTGGCTGATGGAACCTCTACAGGCGCACGACCTAACGCCATGCTGCTACAGGACCAAGACATGGTCGGCCTCGGCACGAGCTGACCCCTACATGTCCTTGACCATGTTGAGAAGTGAAAGATGAGATGGCAGCAGATTATGTCCAACAATAGGCACATCTAGTTTCATGGTACTGATGGAGTATGTCGAGTCTAGTCTCATTCTGCTTGTCGACCAAATCTGCATACTGGGGAAGCAGATTTAGAATTTCCTATCATTCCTCAGGATCAAAAAGGGCGAAGGCTTCAGACTCATCGTTCAAAGAACGCATGCGTTGACTGAAAGTGGGATTCAATGGATTCGTCGGCAGGAAGTTGATGTGGTCATCCGACACCTTCACCAACTTCGTCTTCTTCGTTGCCCCCGCGCACTTGGTGGCCTCCTCCGACGCCTGCTTGCTCCCCGAAGCCAAGACCTCCACCACTGCTTCCTTCTTCCTCGCTGTGACAAACTCCTCCGCCTAAGCCTGCCTGCTCCCTCTCGTGTCAAGCGCCAGCGCCTCCACCTCCATAGCCCTCGTTTGATTGCCTTCAAAGTTCAAACCCTCACCTCCCTCCTCTCCCTGAAACCTCATTATATCTGGAATTCTATCGTGGCGGTTCTTTCTCGACTGTAACTCGTCCGGGTCTCCGGGAGCCAAGCTGTGGCAAGACCTGATCTTTCTCTTATGAATTGTCGGCGGGCCTCCCTTCTATTGCTTAACACGTGGCCATATCCCAATTTCGAAGTAAATATCCCCATCCCAGGGAAATCTCTCGATCCTGCTTCAGCAAATATATATTTTTTTTGAAAGGCTTGGGGGGATCAAAGATCCCCACCTGCAAATTTGTATTCCACAGATGCCCAAGCAAGGCTTGGTTGGTGGAATTAAATACCATAGTTTTGATTACATGATCAAAGAAGGGGAGAGGGATTACATGAAATTAACTAGGCTACTCCAATTTTGAGCTAGAGCTACATCCTTCCTAGGGATCCGACAGCTCCAGTCCTAGATGGCGTCCTTGCACGCAGTTTTGAGACGAGAGAGGCTCGGGGATGCCCCTCCGAAGACAACCTCATTACGATGCTTCCATATCTCCCAGCACAGCAGCAGGATCAGGGGGCGAGAGCTTTCTTCGATACCTGGGGGGGCGGTTGAGACTCCCAGAGCTGGGCGACTTTGGCGACACTGCCAGGTTGCCACCCAATGCTTGCCCAAAAGGTCTGCACGAAAGAGCACTCAGAGAAGATGTGGTCGGCGGTCTCGTCCGCTTGCTTGCAGAGTTCGCATACGAGGTCGTCGAGGATGGTCTTGTGAACCAGGGCGGTGTGACAGTGGATCCTCTCTTTCGTAAGTAGCCAACCAAAGAACTAGACACGGGGGGTGCGAAGTGCTTCCAGACGAAGGAGTGTGCGGCGTAGTTGTAGTCGCCTCACACCGACGCTCGGTAGATGAGGCCGGAGATGAGGCGGTGTTCACTGTCCTCAAAGAAGCAGGAGCGATTGTCGCTTGAGGGCGACAACCTAGAGGGAGGCGGCGAGGAGGTCGAGCTCCACCCCAGCTTGGCGTGTAAGCCGGGGGCCGAACAGCTCCCTGAGGCCGTGATCACCGACGGCCAGTGTCACGACGTCGTGCACGGACACTGCGGGGTGATCGAAGTGGCTGAATAGAGCAGGGTAGAGGTCCGCCATGGGGAGATCCCCCAGCCAGTGGTCATGCCAGAAATCAGTGTCTTGCCCGTCCCCTACCTCCACTCTAGTGATCTGACGGTAGGCCGGGAGGAGGTCCCTCAGCGCCGTCCAGTGTGCACCCTGGAGTTCACCGGAGAGGTCAGCCAGATTGACCTGCCCTCTAGCCCATGCGGCCCAGGCGGAGCCGTGGTGGTGGTGCAAGCGGTGGAGCATCTTGAGGAGCAGGCATGCGTTCCTCATGTCGAGCCTGGCCACACCGAGCCCGCCGTCCTCCTTGTCTTGACAAATGTCTTCCCAGGCGACAAGACATTGGGCACCGCTCGGGGTGTCCATCCCTGTCCATAGGAACGCACGGCGGCGCGCATCTAGCTTCTTTATAACGCCAGGGGGGAGCATGAGCGCACCCATAGCATATGTGGTCAGCAAATATATATAGATTTTTATTACATCTATGTGGTCTGCAGGCAAAACATCTGTAGCATTCAGATGCGTTGCATACACTCCTGCGAGCCAAATGAATTGTTAAAATTTCCACTTGGATTGGGTCTCAAAGTAGATGCGTACGTGGGTTGTGTGCATAGGCAGGATTTGGCCGTTGGTTCCACAAGTTCAGGCATCACTGATCGTTGTACATCAAACAGGAACTTGAATTCTTAGAAAATCTGGACAGTGTGCTGCCCATAATAGTCTACCAATGAAGAAGATACTGGTACTCGTTCTTCCATGTGTTTCAGATCTGCTGAAAGAGGCAATGTTTTCTAATGTACATTTGCAAAAGGAAGTATGGACTACGGAGAGCACACATGAGAAACTGATGGTAACAGTCTGAAGTCTGAACTTGTTACGAACACTCTGGAGGTGTTGCTCAGTAGCCAGTACATGGGGGTGGCTTACAAACATGCAAGTTAGAGCAACCAAATCACTATGAAGGATCTGATCTGTGGGTAATATAATACTGTATATGATGTAATTACTCAAAAAAATACTGTATGATGTAAACGCAGAGGAAATTGCAGTCAAGCTGTACAGGTTTCGTTGCAGGCTAAGTGCTAGTGAGATGCACTGAATTCTTGGACACCAAAGAGACATGTGATGCAGCATTGCAAGCTCTAAATTATAACGGAAACTGCAAAATTGTCCTATAAATAAATTATACGAGTTAGACCGCAGCATGCATGTGTAGGCATGGTGGAAGCTAGTCTGGTCCCAAGACGGATTGAAGTGCATGACACGATCTTTGGGCAAATCTCCAAGCCTCGATCCCGTGGCCCATACAAGTTTGAGGGACGCGAGTCCAACATGCATATGCCACACGGCGTTCAATTACGAGACAAAGCGAAATGTACGACGTGTTGAATAATTAAACTATAAGTTACAAGTCATCCAGATGACAATACAACAATGCAAGCTCTGGTGCCATACACGAATACGTTTGCTAGTTATAATTAATTCATTAAAAAAAACGACGACATCACCCAAAGCCCATAACCTTTGGTGCCAAGCGGAGCAGCGGCTGGAGCGTGTCGGGGGCGAACTTGCGCGCGAACAACCAGCAGACGCCGCTCGTTCCGTCACTGTCGTACCCGGTGCAGTTCCTGCCTCCGCCGCCGGCGCGGCCGGATCTGATCTCCCTGAGGAGCGCCTCCGTGGCGTCCCCCGCCCCTTGCGTGCGCGGGTGCGAGCCGCCTCGCCTCCAGTCCGCGAACGTGAGGCTCCTGTTGGCGTTGCGGGTCGTCGTCCACCCCAGCACGCTCAGCAGCGTCGGCAGGTAGTGCTCCTCCGCGAAGCAGTACCGGTGCCGCGCGCAGTACTCGCGGAACGCCGGGAGGTAGACGTCGTCGGAGACGAGCTCGACGGCGAGCGCCCGGTCCATCTCGAACCACTGCCCGTCCTTGCGCCATTGCGCCAGCGTGATGTTGCCGGCGGGGCGGCGGCCGAAGAACGGGTTGTACCGCACCTCGCTGTCGTGGTTGACGAAGCTGTCGACGAAGCTGGCGTTGGCGCCGGTGAGGACGGCGTACACGGTGGTGAAGTTGTAGACGGGGATGCACGACTCGGACAGCAGCGCGAACCGCTGGTTGCCGAGGTCGTCCAGCAGCGCGTTCGCCACCAGCCGGCGCGCCGCGTCCACCAGGGTCACGCTTCTCCCCAGGACGTTTTCTGGCTCGGGATGATGCGGTCGTGGAACACGGAGTCCTCCGGCCGCGGCGAGCCTGTGTAGGACGGGTCCGCGTGCACGTAGATGGAGTAGAGGCCGTCGTGCCCCTGGAAGAACTTCTCCCACAGTGGCCGCAGCGGCAGGTCACCCCTCGCCAGGAACAAGAAGGCCACCTTGGGAACGCGGTGGTACGGCGAGGCGCGCACCTTGGGCGACATGGACGCCCACCAGAGCAGCTCCTCGTCGGTCATGTTGCTGCTTTTGATAGTGCTAAGAGAGCCAAGCATCAGTTCCACCTTAGTAGGGCTTTGTTGTACTGATGTCATCGAAGGTGGAGGTGGAGGTGGTGGCGACGCCGGAGGCGGGGCCGGAGGTGGAGGTGATGAGGGCACAGACGGCGGTAACAATGGAGGTGGTGATGGTGACAACACCCTCTCAGAGAGCAATAATGGCGACACGAAAGGGAGGTAGAACTTGGCGTTGCAGGTGATGCCCACGACAAAACCCAAGGAGAAGCAGAGAAGCATAGGCAACACCACGCTGAGGTTCCTTCCTACAACGTGAGACGCCCGGATGGGCTTGCTTGTGTCGTTCATGGTTTAGCCGCAGCCCGCAGGCTTAGCAGCAGCATGTGTGATCCAGAGAGAGATGCAGGAACCTTTAACACTGTTCATATATACCATACACCACCGATATATAATGCAAGTAGTGTCTGTGAGGGTAACGATGAATACACGTATTGGCGACATACACACAGCTCCGATCCGACGATCCACTTTGCTTCCTCTGCAAATTAGCATCATATGTGTCGCTTGTGGTTGCAAAAGTTTGGTGCATACATCGAGAAATGCCAATACAGACAGTTGGCGCATTTGTTATCTTTCCACCTTTTCTAGTACAAAAACCTATTAGGAGTCATTTTGGCTGACAAATGCCTAATAACATAACTAAGGGCCTCTTAGATACAAGAGTTAATTGGTTAGTCAGATCAAAATTAGGTAAAATCACTCATGGTACATCCAAACAAGAGAACTAATAGATGGGATAACTGTTTAACAAGCCTTCAACTAGTTGTTAGTTAATTAAGAGTCTTTTTGGATGAGCTAGGGCTAGTTTCTAGCTGGGATAAGAATTAAGTAAAATTAGTTGAGTTTGGTTTGGCTAACAACTAATTGGAGACTTGGTTAAATATTAGTCTATGTATTACCCCTCTTGTTTGGATGCACTATAGTTACTTTTAGCTCAAATTTAGCTCGTTAATTAATTTATAAGCTAATTTTTAGCCTAACTTAGAACTAGTCCTAGCTTATCTGAACAGGCCCTAAATAGACAAATGCAATAGTTTTGTATTCATTTTTGGGTATTGTGTGATCAGAGATGAACCATGTGAGCAGAGCATTGTATAGATCGAGTTACATCTCGTTTGTAGTAAAAAAGCATAGGAACGACAAATATATATAAGACCACTGGACCAACAAGCCCGAAGATTCAAACCCTATATATGGCAAAGTTGACTTCACAATCTATATATTGCCGTAGTGGGGATTGGATCACCCTAAACGCAACATATTGAAACAGTGACTTGTCATAAGTAAGAACTAAGCGAATATTAGCACTTTAGACCTAACTCAAATTAAGGACAAAAATTTCACGCGTACCAACACATGATTGCTACGGGAAAATATAATTTATTTTATGATGTAAGTAAATTCTAATAGTTTGGATATGGCTGCATGTGGCCCTTGGTGCTGCATTTAATCCTATCATGCGTTCTGTTGATATAATGACAAGTGCAGTCAGAAAAGGGACCCCTTCCCCAAATTTCGTGCACAACAAAGGCTGTGGTGTAAAGGGCGTAAATTTGGACGCACTATGTTGCAAAAAAAAATGGACGCGCTATTTGTTTTCTAATAAGTTCTTTTGAAGTTATTTCGTAATAATAGGTACTATAAAAGGGATAAAAATTAATTACTTGCAAGTGCCCAAGCGCTCAAAAGTCTAACAAAGTTGCTAGACACAATAGAAGTTGACCCCAAAAATTTTAAAAACTGATATCTCTCTGTGGTCTAAAATCGGCCCTAAACAAAAATTCCAACCGACCAAAAAATTCAGGGGAATTTCCAACAGAGGGTCACAACCAGACTTCTACTGATGTGAGCTTCTCGCCTTCTCCTAGTATTTTGGCTTTCAAATTTTAGTATAAACTTTTCCTACGAAATACCTCCTAACGAGGATTCCCATATGCAAGTTATGACTAGTAGTAATGTTTTATTATCACCTAAAAATTCTAGGAGAATTTTATTATTTTGGTAGTGGGTGCTTTGTCGGGAATTAATTATAATACTAGAAATGTTAATCTCAGGTCAGAATTTCAGGATCCTGACACTTTTCTATAGCACAGACTTTGTGCACGGTTACAAAAGTGCCTAGCTAGGGCTCGGAATTCCAGGTCCCTACCGGAGTAGTAACAGCTAGTTGAGAGGGGGCGAAGCATATATACCCTTCCACCCTCTATCTTCATAACTTGGACACCCACCAGACCCAACACTTGTCAAAAAATCATTTAGAGCTTCCTTGGAAGAGATTTGAGGAGTGGTGTGAGAGAAAAATTAGTGGACTACATTTTGTGGATCTTAATTTGAGTACCGGAGCCCTGCTAGTCCACACCCAAGTGAAGGCAGATGCCTCCCGTGCCTCGGCGGGTGCCGTCGAACCAGCAGCATTTGCTTGCCGGGGCGACGCTACGGCGCCGGCAATATGACCACCGGCGGCGGTGCTCCGGCAGAGGGGCCAACGGCAGGACACTACAGGATTCACTCTCTTTGTCGACTGCAATGCGCACTCGGCAAAGGCAGAAAGATAGTTGGCAAAGGCTTTGCCGACTGCAATTCCACGTGACAGTCGGCAAAGGGCTGTCGGCAAAGAAAACGTCGGCGAAGGCGGCTTTGCCGAGTGCCACGTGGCAAGCAGTCGGCAAAGGTTTTGCCGAATGCCACGTCGGCACTCGACAAAGCCACGTGGCGCCGTCAGCCTGACGGGTGGCTTTGCTGAGTGCTGACGGCGGGGCACTCGGCAAAGAAAAAATTATTTTTTTTGAAAATTTCTTTGCCGAGTGCCGGCACTCGGCAAAGAAAAAAATTTTTTAAAAAAAAATTCTTTGCCGAGTGCTGACACTCGGCAAAGGCATGACCCAGCACTCGGCAAAGAAAATTTTTTTTTTAAGAAAATTCTTTGCCAAGTGCTGACACTCGGCAAAGGCATGACCCCTTTGCCGAGTGCCACGCTGGCACTCGGCAAAGCTGGGGATTTTCCTAGCTTTGCCGAGTGTCAGCACTCGGCAAAGCTGGCAAAAAAATTTTTTTTCCTGTTTTCTTGCATCCAAACATTGCAAAATCAAAATTTATATCACAATTTCACCAGGACCACAAGTAGCACCATTTATATCACAATTTCATCACATTTATCACCACCGTCACCATATATATCACAATAACACATATATCTCACAATAGCATCTCTTATCACCACCACAAGTCCATTACAACCATAAAACTCAACGCAACGAGTCGAACACCACAACTCGAGGTCCATCACATGAAGTTCAACACAACAAGTCTAGGTCCATCACGAAGAGAAGAAATACATGACAGAGACTTCGACGATACTCAAGTCTAGGAGCATAAGACAAGCGACAAGTACCTAGCTCGTCGCGCCGTCCCCGGAGCCGTCAGGTTGTCCGTCCCCAGAGCCCCCAGGGTTTTCTCACATAACCCACCCTGGATCACGCGACGCCGACCAGTACGGCCGCCCTCCGCCCACCGGCCACAAGTAAGGTGTAGGAGGGCCACGCGGAGGTGGATACAGTGGAGAAGGGCCACCCGGAGGTGGATACGGCATCATCTGAGGGCGGGCACCTCTAGGAGACGGGTTCGAACCCGCCGACTGTACCTGCACAAGTTAAAGGCCAAGTGATGTCATTAGTATCTGCAAGATGGACGCACAAGCTAAAGCAAGAGTCAATGTACTCACCGGGGTCCCAGCAGGAGTGACAGGAGCAGGCACAGGAAAAGACGGTGGAGGAGGCGGTGGTGCGAATAATTCAGACGGTGGAGGCGGCCTGAGGATCTGTAGGGATTGGAAGTAGCCGGCAAAGCTCTGTATTTGACTATTGTAGTGCTGCTGCATGGCTGTCAGGTGCTGCTGGTAAGCCATTTGTTGCGCATGCAACTGCGCCTGGATCTGCGTCTGCATCTGCGCCTGCATCTGCGCCATCTGCTCCTGCACCTGGGCCTGCAATATTACATCCGCAGTGTTGATTGTAAGTATAGGTGTGAAACGAGTGAACGACGAACGAAACCACACTTACCTAGAACTGCGACATGCTCGGCTTCCGAGACGCTATGGGGATGTCGGTGGAGCTCGTGGGCCTGGATCGAACCTGGCTCAGCGTGGGAGCATCGGACGGGTCGACGGCGCTGTGGGCCATGTAGTACCGGCCGTGCTGCTTCCCTGGTCCCAACCTCTGCAGAAGGTCTGTGTCCAGGGGCTCGGCGGTGGGGTCGAACGTCTCCCCGTAGCGCTGGCGAGCCGCGGCGGTATACTCAGTCGCCACGTAGGAGGCACTCGGCAAAGTGTGTCTCCTTTGCCGAGTGCCACGTCGGCGGCACTCGGCAAAGAGCTTCTTTGCCGACTGTCAACTACGGCACTCGGCAAAGATTTCATTTTTTTTTGAATTTTGAATTCAAACTTTTTCTGCAGCCCAAGTATATTGTATTGAAGTACATGTTCGAATTTGGGTCCTTTTTATAATATTTTACTATATTTTGTTCATTTATTTTATTTACTTGTATTTTGCACGATAATCCAAGTTTGAACTGCTGGTGCATAAAATAATGAGACGTAGCCATTCAAAAAATGGTATTTACGTTGGAGAGTGTATTTTGAGGCCATGTCCATAAACTCACCCAAACTTTTACACGCCTTGTCCACGAAAAACGACCATCCAAGTATGGTAGAAGTGTTTATAAATTATATAAAGTCCAAACGAAGTCCGAAAATGACGAAACTTGTCGAGGTGTGTCGGCATCGCATGTCGAGGCTATGATAAAAATTTAAGAATGTTCGAAGCAAGTTGAGACGTCGGATGTCTACAACCTAGACATCTCCACATGTGATCACCTTGTGATCACATGTGGAGATGCGTGGGTTTTAGCCACGCGACGTCACAACTTGCTTGAAACTTTCTCAATTTTTTACCATAGCCTCCACATGCGATGGCGAGACATGTAGTCAGGTTTTGTCATTTTCAGACTCCGTTTGGATTTTATAAAATTTAAAAACACTTTCCACGCGCGTGACTCGGCGTGTTCCGACACCAACACGGTCAAAATTTCACACGAGGCCCTGTACACGGCCTCAACATGCTCCAAACATCATGAATATCAATTTTTGAATCATCGGATTCCATTATTTCATGTACCTGCAGTTCAAATCTGGAGTTGTCGGAAAAAATCAAAGAAACAGAAAAAATCAACGGAATATAGCTGAATAAATCAAAATGACCCCAAACGTGAAATTTGGGATGTACTTAGTGTAGCAAGGCAACACAAAAAAAACTGGGATCGAAAATCAAAAAAAAATTCTTTGCCCACTGCCATCTGTGGCAGTCGGCAAAGCCTACACCTTTGCCGACTGCTGACGGTGTGGCAGTCGGCAAAGGTGACGGCGTGGATGCCGTCAGGCCCTGGCCGGCCTTTGCCTACTGCCTGGCTTTGCCGACTGCCTGGCAGTCGGCAAAGCCAGGCAGTAGGCAAAGCCTGCTTTGTCGACTGCCTGAGATTCCAGTCGGCAAAGAGTGTCAAAAAAACAGTTGGCAAAGATTTTTACAGTCGACAAAGCACCAGTTTCCTGTAGTGGGACGGCTGTCGTGTCCACTGCGCTGCACATTGCTGCTAAGTTCATGTTCATGGTGCTGCCTGTCATTTTCCAGCGATGGTCTTGGAAAATGCTTGCTGTTACAGTTTGCGCCACAAATGGCACTACCACGCATGTGCATGGTCTTTATGTAGCTGGGCCGAGCTTAGTCTCGTAGCTAGTACTACCTAGCTATACTACGTGGCCTTTGTCTTGTCCTCGGGCTGGATCACTACGTGGCAAGTTTCACGTACGTGAGCCTCTTGCGTCTGTGCCTGGGGCTCGTGCTACGTCTCACTGACAACAAGCTGCTAACAGTGGTGTGCACGACGTGTCGACGTAAGACGATCGGAGAAGGCAACAAGCTAGCGACGACTAGCGAGTCAAGTCAATTCAGAAATATGCATATAGCGCAAGACGACGGTTGAAATACATACTGTTAGGATAATTGGGCCAAGCCCATTATTTATTCTAAGTAGTCAGA
>CM041638.1:37963146-37980003 GCA_023333625.1 Bothriochloa decipiens | reverse complement strand
TTTCATCACTGCTGTTATTTTGCTTATGTTAATGAGTAGCAGTAGCAATAGCGATTATGAGGCTGTCGCACGTATCATACTAGCGTTAGTATTTTACTTATCACATTTATGGATTAATACATGGTGTAAAATGACTAAATTTCCAACACATACAGCTCCAGTGATAATAATGAAGTTTATGCATTTTCCGTGGAGTAATAACGAAGTGATCGAATACGCATCACCAGTAGTAGATACGCGTATGAACTTACGGAGAATCTCATATCATGCAGACACGCACGTACATACTACAATCTATTCTACGGTAGCTTAGCTTCCATGATGCTCCATACTAGCGCTCCTCTGTCCTGTGATGTACGACGGACTACTAGACCTCTCCGTCGTCGCCCTGCCCCAGGCGGCAAGGAAACCGGCGGCAGCAGAGGAGGAAGCCAGCGAGCACGACGTCCACCGCCAGGCAACCGGAGACGAAGACGGCGCTGACGAAGAAGTACTTCTTCCCGGGGTCGGCGGCGACTTGCGTGCAGTGGATCCCCACCGTGGCCGCAAGCGCCACCCAAGCCATGGCGTCCAGGATGGCGGCGGCCCAGCGGCCGCGTATGATGCGGCTCTTCGCCGTCAGCAGCTTGTGCAGCGGCAGCGCCGCCGCCGCGGCAGCTAGATGATGCACCGCAGCTCCCCGTACAGCAGGTTGCTCAGCTCTGCGTACGCCGCGTCGGTCAGCGCCACGCACGGGGGGAGCAGCCACGTCTGCATTCACGCACGCACGTCTATTTATTAAATTAAATATGATGTGAGGAGGAGGAGGTCATGCAGTGAATCTGACGGATGAGTGTACCCTTGGTGTGCAGGGGGTCTTGTCGTCCATGACTATGGCGAAGGCGAAGGCGGCTACGTGGACCATAGCCCACAGGCTGACCGTTTGTAGGACAGTGTCACCAGGCGGAGGAGTCTCGTCGTCGTCGTCGTCGTCGCCGTCCGCCGGAACCACGGCCGCCGGAGAAGCAGGCGGCGGGGTTTCCACGTCCACGAGCACGGCTGCCACCGGCAGCAGAGGACGCGGCGGCTTGGTCTGCTTGACGACGTCGTGCGTGGCCGGCAGCGGAGGCGACGACACCTCCTCCGCCTTGTCCTTGGACACCGGGAGCTAGCGAAGCTGCAGCTGCTGCAGCAGGCAGCTTGTTGCTAACCTCGTAGTCGGCCATGGTCACCTCCGCCGTTGCTGCTTGTTGTCGATCTCTCACCTGCATGCAGCTGGACACGTGAGGATGACGACGTACGGCGGGGACGGAACATGCATGTATAGCCGGAAAGGGAAGGGACTCACCGTACGTACCGGCGCAGCTGCAGGGCCGCGACAAGCTCGCTGGGAGGCGCCTTTGGTTGATTGCTTGGAATATGGATCGCCGGAATGGACTACTGCGATAGGATCGGACGGATGGAGGTCAGCTAAAAGCAAGAAATGAAACAAACTAAAACCAAATTAAGAAGAGGATCATATCTATCTATTATCAAATAGGAGAGGTTATGTATCGAGCAAGCAAGAATCGACATAGCTAGGATGACCTGCTGAATCCAGATGCCAGTCCGCGGCGGCGGGCAGGAATGAAGAAGAAGATGACGAGATGGTGTGCAGGACTGCAGGTGCAGTGGGAGGCGAACCCGGGTTGGGACTATAAAAACACAAAGGAGGGATGGGGCCGGCCGGAGCCTACGCGTACGCGCGTGAACCCAGCACACTGTGCCTGCTATGGCCTTACAATGGTCGACACGCTAGCCGATCAAGCTAGGTATTATTGCTATTTGCAACTACCTAAGCTAGCTCATCCAATTGTGTAATTCTCAAAAAAAAAAAAACCTAGCTCATCCAAGTGCAATCCTGAAAATCCCGAGTCCTGCATGCTAATTAAATTCCTAGCTTATTACATTACATTTCAACATTTGCATTATATGAATTGTTACTGTGTCTCCACCTGCTGGCTGCTGCTAGCTCTTCTTCCATTTCATGCATCGCCAACAGCTAGTACTACAATTAAAGTTCGCCCTTGCATGTCTGGTTTGCAGAGGGAGAGAGTGA
Source organism: Bothriochloa decipiens (assembly GCA_023333625.1). Classification (NCBI taxonomy): domain Eukaryota; kingdom Viridiplantae; phylum Streptophyta; class Magnoliopsida; order Poales; family Poaceae; genus Bothriochloa; species Bothriochloa decipiens. Next base: position 37,977,926 of record CM041638.1, on the reverse strand, counting down.
ACAAAGCAAAAAAAAAAAAAAGTACCTACTACGCATTAAACTTTTTGTTGTGATAGCATATTTACATTTTCATCTTTTCTCTCTCCATTCACTTCAATTTTCAGAGAGAAATTAAAATTTCATTCTTTTTTCCTGTACTACTTTGCATTTCTGCTTGTAATTTGGCAAATATGTATCAGTACCACAGTATATATATTAATCTAATCAATCAATCTGTAGTTTAATTTCCTTCAAAAAGATTATAACTGGAGTAGGTAGGACCGGAGCTGCTACCAGCTAGCCTACCACATTCAAGTATCCAACTTATTACTAACTACATATTATATATGTTACCGTGCAAATACACCTTATTACCTTACCCAGCCACGAAGGCACGAAGCAATATTGCATATACACACGCAGCATTTGCCAACACAACAACACGCATGCATGTGCAGTGCAATTCATCACACAGTGCAGCATCTGTGCTCAACCATCTCCATCTTTTGCCAAAATTTGGATAGGAGAGGGTGAGCCATGACCCACACCTCTCAGTAGAGTTGTCTGCCACTGCCTCGACTCCCTGCAGAAAATAACAAGCTGCGTTGCTGCTGCAATGCAAACCTTTTCTCAGCTGGTGGATGCATCGATCAATCACGCATTCACATGCATGCTGCTGCACACATGGTACGTACGGTATATAGGCCCTATGTATTCACACTCCACGCTCAAGCATTCACACTGAGTATATGAATCCCTCGGTCCAAAAAAAAATGACTTCCGCCCGTAAAAGAATACAAGCAGTCTAGGTTACAGAGAACACGTTGTTGGAGATGGAAAAGATGCGCATGGCCCTAGATTTCACGAGTTCTTTTCACGTGCACAAGAGAGAAAATGGATTTGATCATGTTCACTCCAAGACTATAACCATACCTTCTGTCCACTGCAAGTCTACAATCACAAGTTCTTTTCACACACATGCAAAAAGAGTGCACAAGAGATAAAATGACGCATGTGTCTATAGTTTAATCATACCCACTCCGATCCAAGTTTGCAATCATGGCTTCTGTCCACTACAAGTCCACAATCATAAGTTCTTTTCACACACATGCAAATAAAAGAGTGCACAAGAGAGAAAATAACACATGTGTCCCTAGATTTGATCATGTCCACCCCAAGTCTACAATCATGGCTTCTCTCCACTACAAGTCTACAATCACAAGTTTTTTCACACAGATGCAAAAGAGTGCACATGAGAGAAAATGACGCATGTGTCCCTAGATTTGATCATGTCCACTCTAAGTATGCAATCATGGCTTCTGCCCACTACAAGTCTATAATCACAAGTTCTTTTCACACACATACAAAAGAGTGCACAAGAGAGAAAATGACGCATATGTCCCTAAATTGGATCATGTCCACTCCAAGTCTACAACCATAGGTTCTTTCACACAAGCGCAAATAAGTGTATGAGAGAAAAGATGAATGGAGAATGAGCACGGAAGAGGAGGAATGAGAGAGGGCAGGAGAGAGAATAGATGGCGTTGATTTCTTTCTTCTTTTTTTTTTCTTTGCTTAGTAAGCCCCACCCTAGTTACTTCGCAGCTACCTCTCATCTCTAAAGTTGCATTCTTTCATATGTTGACTGAGAGAGTAGTTAAATTACGTACACACCACCCAATGTCTTCCACCATACATGTTATGTATGTATAGCCATCTAGGTTATTAACAAAATTTGGTTTTTCAAAACTATAATATAATATTTTGATTTTACACATCGTCTTATCTGCTATACTAGTATCGGCTAACAAATGAATCTCTACTTTAAGATTAAGACCTCGAATTAACACATTAATTGGGGGAATTATCCATATGCATGATAAAATTACTCACCACTCCATTATGCACAAAATTATTCCACTGTTGATGGAAGGACATCAACTGCGATAAAAACATTGATGAAGTAATAGATTCGACAGTATGACATATGAGTGAAATGAGCTTTAGACTATCTGTTAAGTTGTACAAGGAGTGAATATCATGGTAGATGCGTAGTTCGTGTGGGGCCAGAGTTCTCGCTAGTTCTTTGACTTCTTTTAGTTCATTTGCTCAAGAATGAAAAATGTCGTGACCAAGCAAGACAACGACGGTGGTGAAAATACATACAGAAATACGTACTAATTAAGTAGTAAATGTTCCATGGATTAGTAATAATTAAGTGATAGAATCTACACACCAGTAGTAACAGACTAACAGTTACATTATGCTAGATACGTATTTATACGTACGGACAATCTCATCTCATGCAGACCCGTTTTTTACTAACAGTCTATTCTACGGTAGCTTAGCTTCCATGCTTCTCCATTCATACTCCTCTGTCCTGTGTGATGTGCTTGCAAGGCGCCAAGGCCGGCCGGCCGGACATGTAGACCTCTCCATCGTCGCTCTGACGATCACCCAGCTCCAGGTCCAGGCGGCAGCAAGGAAACCAGCGACGGCAGAGGAGGAAGCCGGCGAGCTAGCACGACGTCCAACGCCAGGCAACTGGAGACGAGCACGACCCGGACGAAGAAGTACGTCTCCCCGGGGTCGGCGGCGAGGTAGATGCGGTCTTCGGCAACTCGCAAGGCGTGGAGTCCCGCCGTGGCCGCGAGCGCCACCAAGGCCAGGGCGTCGGCGGCGAAGGCGACCCACCAGCACCAGCGGCCGCGCACGCGGATCTTCCCCGTCAGCAGCTTGCCGAGCGGCAGGGACACCGCCGTGACCGCGATGATGCAACCCATCTCCCCGTGCAGCAGGGCGATCACCTCTGCGCCCGCCGCGTGGGTCAGCGCCACGCACGGGGGGAGCAGCCACGTCAACTGCAGAATATATAGCGATGAGGAGGAGGGCACGCGTGCAGTACAGCACTGACGGATTCATGCATGCATATGATGAATGCGAATGAGAAATAAAACTAACTTGGTGCAGGGGTGGCGTCGGCGACGAGTATGGCGACGGCGTAAGGCGAATGCGTGGAGCGCGGTCCACACGAAGACCGCGTGTAAGACACAGGCTGCGACAGGCAGAGGAAGAGTCTTGTCGTCGTCGTCGTCGGCGGCGGCGGCGGCGTCCGCCGGCAACAGAGTCACCAGAGAAGCAGGCGGCATTTCCACGTCCACGAGCACGGCGGCTGCCGGCAGGGGACGCGGTGGCTTGGTCTTCTGCTTGACGACGTCGTGCTGCTGCTGCATGGCCGGATCGGAAGTGGAGGGACGTTCAAGGGACTCACAACCGGCGGCTAGCTGCAGGTCTGCGACTAGCTCGGGCCGCGGTGGCCAGGCTGAGAAGCACCCACGCGATTACGAGCGAGCGCAGGTGTTGATATTCATATTTATAAGTTTTAAATTTTTTTAAAATTTGACACATCAATAGTACTAAAGTAGATAGACATTGTTCTAAAGTTTGAGATTCAAACAATTTTTATAAAAATTTATATAAAAAAAATAAATTTCATCCATCCTGAATTTTGTCATCTGGTGGCTGAATTTTGTTTTTTCATATGAATTTTTATAAAAGTTGTTTAAATTTAAAATTTTAGGACAATGTACCTCTAGTTTGGTACTATTGATGTGTAAAATTTTAAATTTTTTAAAAACACTTAAATATAAATTAGATATTTTTAAAATAGACATCTGCGCTCGTTTATACTCGTATAGATGCATGGATGCCTTACGTACACTGGTCGACACGCATAGTACGTGTGGGTGCGACGAATGAAGGCCACTATGATCCTTCACTTTCCCTAGCCGAGCTTAGCTAGTATTACTAGCACGCAGTACTTGCTAAGCTGGCTCCAACAAGTGCAATCCTGAAATTAATCTCAGTCCTGCTAATCAAATCCCTTACTACTTTGCATTATATGAATTGTTACGTTGTCATCTACCTGCTGGCCGGCTGCTGCTAGCTCGATCTTCTTCCATTATTCATGCTCTTTTGTTGTGATAGCATATTTACAATTTTCATCTTTTCTCTCTCCATTCACTTCAATTTTCAGGGAGAAATTGCATGTTTTTTTCCCTGTATGCTTTGCATTTCTACTTGTAATTTGGTATGTGCTATATCTCTTTAGTTGATTACTCCCTTTGCTCAGTGATCCGAGCCTCACACTAGTTACTTCACAACTACCTCACATCCCTGAAGATGCATTCTTTCTAGGGGACGACCCTCTAAACTCTAGAATTGCATGCTGCTTATCCTAACAAAGAGAGTCGCTAAATTACGTGCACACCACTCATCGTCATCCACTATGTTATGTATGTATAGCCATCTAGGTTACTAAAACAAATATCAAAGTTTGGTTTCCAAAACTATAATAAAATATTTTCGAATCTACACATCGTCTTATCTGCTATACTAGTATTGGCCAACAAAAGAGATCACCTACCGTCTTCGCTATCGCATTATCTAAAAAAAAAAGGTGTGATAACTCCTTACTAGTGCACCGAGGTCATGCAAAGCTAGATCTAGGATTCTGTGGATTGTGGCCCTTTATCCAAACTGGTTATTTATCCTTCAGTTGTGTTGGGTTACACTTTGAAGATTGATTACTCTCCTTCAAAAATAGGATTTGGCTTGGCAACCAACACAAGGTAATGGCTACTCTTCTTCACCCTTGGGTGTCCAAGTTGAAGAAACTTTTTTTTTTGTGGAAAGGCATGAAAAAGGATGTGTACTTCTTTGTCAACGGTTGTGACATCTGTCAAAAAGCATCAATGACATTCCGTTTTCTGGTAGTAAGATGTGCAAGCAATATAAAACACCTAACTAAGATGTTAGGTGCAACAAAGGTAAAGCACCTCACTAAAAATGCTAGGTGAAAGAAGGATAAAGCACATCACTAAGATGCTAAGTGCAAGAAAGGTAAAGCACCTCACTAAGATGCTAGGTGAAAGAAAGGTAAAGCACATCACTAAGATGATAAGTGCAAAGAAGGTAAAGCATGCACCTCATGAGATGCTAAGTGCAAGAAAGATAAAGCACCTCATGAGATGCTAGGTGAAAAAAAAGTAAAGCACATCACTGAGATACTAAGTGCAAGAAAGGTAAAACACCTCACTAATATGCCTGTGGAAGTTTTGCGAAGCGTTGCCTCGTCCTTGCTCTCCATGTAGTCGTGGTGGTTATCAAAGTGCTAAACAGGAGAGCATCTTGATGATTGCATGTCTTTTGCTGGGCTCCATTCTCAGCAAGCTATCAATCGACTATGAGCCGCCTCGATAGATCTTTGTTATTGTACACCCATTGTTATTGTACATCTGTAATGTTGGTGCAAGTTTTATAAAGTGCTCCTATCTCGTCCTGTGGCAGCAACGTCTTCGGATAACGAGACAACACCTCACCAAGAGGCATGTTTAGTACCACTCGTCAGCTTCTCTATCTAACTGATACTCTTTTTAACATATAATATCATTGTTTGCAACTGAATCACACTCTAGAGTTGACAAATACTAGAACAGTGTTTACAGCTGTAGCATAAAGTTGGTTGGTAGCACAAAGTTGTTTGAGATACCTTGGTGATGAACTACAAAAGGAGCGTATAATATGCTGAAGCTAAAGCTGGAGACTTTCACCAAGGAACAATAAACACGCTAGCCCATAAATTTTGCAGAAATGGTTTTGAAAAAAAAAATAACATCAAAGCATCCCAGAGCGCCCATAAATTTTGCAAAAATGGTTTTGGAAAAGCATACATCAAAGCATTCCAGAATAGTGTAAACGAATATCATCCACACTAAGATGATATTGCACGATGGTATTTGAGATGTGGCACAAGAACATATGAGACAAGTGAAAATATGACCCGAAAATACTGCAATCCGACATCCATGGCACGTGGCAAAATAAGCTCTGCTGCTGGCATAACAATATGACAATAGTTCATCTGTTCGACAACAAATTTTAGCAGAACTTCTGACAGGTTCAGTACATGAACAATCCAAGGTGCCACCACATGGTACTTTAAGCTCAGAGAGAAGAAATTTGCATGTCCATTTCTAGTCCATCTTTACTTCAACAAAGCCTGTAGACATAAAAGCCCAGAATAGAATAAGCAAAGGCATCGCAGACTATGTATGCATTTTTTTTTGAAAGGATTAAACATTGGATCAAGCTACAAGTTCAGACTGTGTTGGGAGCCACATGTCCAATTTTCTAAACAGGACAAGGTATGTTTACAACCACTCTATTGTATCAAAAAAGCAACAAACATTCCCTAAACATCAGTGCTTGGACAGAAATATCATTTACACTTCTACAGCGAAAAAGATGCCCAATTATTTATAAATATATAAACAGATAAAAAAATAAAAACTGCTAAGTCTTGCGTGCTCAAAATAGGCATCACTACATCAAATAGGGTGACAGCAAAATTAAGAACTGATGCAAAACAGCACTGATAAGCTCCAACAAAAAGAACCTGATATAATCAAATGGTGATAGACATCTCATGAAACAGAATAACTGATAGAACAACAACAACAACAACATAGCCTTTTGTCCCAAACAAGTTGAGGTAGGCTAGAGATGAAACCCAAAAGAGACCAGGAAACAAAGGACACATAGAGGGTACAAGAAAAAAGGATTACGGTTCAGACACGTTAATTGCTAGTCTCCAAGCGCTCCTATCCAAAGCTAAATCCTTAGGGATATTCTAACTCCTTAGGGTCTCTCTTAACCGACTCGTTCCAAGTCAGTTTAGGTCGACCTCCACCGTTCTTTATATTATCGACCCGCTTTAAAACCCCACTACGCACCGGCGCCTCAGGTGGCCTCTGTTGGACATGGCCAAACCATCTCAACCGGTGTTGAATCAATTTCTCCTCAATTGGTGCCACCCCAACCCTATCCCGAATATCGTCATTCCGGACTCTATCCCTCCTTGTGTGCCCACAAAACCATCGCAACATACGCATCTCTGCTACACTCAATTGCTGGATATGTCGCCTTTTTGTAGGCCAACATTCAGCACCGTATAGCAACGCCGGATGAATCGCTGTCCTATAAAACTTACCTTTTAACTTCTGAGGCACCCTTTTGTCACAGAGGACACTTGAAGCTTGACGCCATTTCAGCCAACCGGCTGAAATTCTATGCCTAACGTCTTCATCGATGTCGCCATCCTTTTGTAGCATCGATCCTAAATACCGAAAAGTATCCTTCTTGGCCACCACTTGCCCATCGAGACTAACGTCTCCCTCCTCATTCCTAGTCGCGCTGAAGTCGCACCTCATGTACTCGGTCTTTGTCCTACTAAGTCTAAACCCTTTCGACTCTAACGTGTGCCTCCATAGTTCTAACTTCCTATTAACCCCTGCTCTTGTCTCGTCAACTAGCACCACATCATCAGCAAAGAGCATATACCAAGGGATATCACCTTGGATGTCCCTTGTGACCTCATCCATCACCAAAGAAAATAAATAAGGGCTCAATGCTGACCCTTGATGTAGACCTATTTTAATTGGACAGTCACTGGTGTCGCCATCACATGTTCGGACACATGTCACCACATCCCTGTACATATCCTTGATGAGGGTGATGTACTTAGTTGGGACTTTGTGCTTTTCCAAGGCCCACCACACGACATTTCTCATTACATTGTCATATGCCTTCTCGAGGTCAATAAAGACCATACGCAAGTCCTTTTTCTGCTCCATATATCTCTCCATCAACTGTCGTAATAAGAAAATCGCCTCCATGGTCGACCTACCAGGCATAAACCCAAATTGGTTTTGGGTCGCACTTGTCACTCTTCTTAGGCGATGCTCGATAACCCTCTCCCAGAGCTAAACCCTAAACCCTAAACCCTAAACAGAATAACTGATAGAGAACTGGAAAAACTTGTTGGAACAACTATATATACTCCCTCAGTCCTTACGGATGAGCATTTTTTAGCATTCAAAAGTTCCCACAAAAGTAAACATTTCTGGCATATGCCACCATCCCCATACCTCAGTCCCTCACTGTTATTTTTCCAGCAGTTTTGTCCCACTTATCATATTGATTAATGATTGATGAGGAGCGTGTCATTTCCTTCCCTACTAGAAATGCTATTTGTGGACAGAGGAAGTAATACTGAAAACTAATGAAATTAGATAACGTTCCACATGTACTTGACATCATTGATACATGTAAACCCCAAAATAGCAAACAGCTGTTTTAAATTACTCCCTCAGCTCACCTAATTCAAGCCAGTATCAAATGAACAAACCAAACAACAAAAGCCAGATTACCATGATTCACAGCTGAATAGACATTGTTTGCTGCTAAAGAGACTTAATGTACCTCATAACAAACAACCTTAAAAACCACAAACTATGATGCGTTTAACGACCTAAAACTCTACAGCAATGGCGAGTTCAGTCCAATCAGAATTCGTTGTGATACCACTCGATCACAAACAACTTCTTCAACATCAAGCAGCCAAACAAAAAGAGAATGTCGGAAGTTTAAGGATCCTAACCTTAGATGCTGCTAGGGTACATGAACACTCTGACCTTGCGCCCCTGCACTCATCAGAAAAAAAAACAGCATCAGAACAGAGCATCAATTGGGAAGCAACACATCACACAGGGTACACTGGGTGCTGTCACTCACCATGGACTCAGGCGGGAGGTTCGACTTGAACTTGGCGCGGACGACGCCGGAGTTGCCGTGAGGGCGGGTGACCTTACCCCAGATGCACCTGTAGCGGGTCTCGCTGCTCTTGGTCTTGGCCTTGTAGATGTACGCCATGCGCTTGCCCGCGTACCACGTGACGTCCTCCTTGGTGTTCACCCCCTCGATCTGCACCAGCGACGTGGTCTCGTACTGGTTTGACTTGGACCTGCACAGCCACCACCGCAACAACCACCGTTAGCGGAAACGAACCGAGAAATGACCAGATCCAAGTAACACCGACGGGGCAAGAAGCGGCGGCGATCAACATGAGCTCACCTCTTGTATCCGAGGATGGTGCCCCGGACGTAGAGCCTGACGCGCTGCCCCGTGCGTCCCTTCACCATGGTGGCGCCGCCTGCTTCCTTCCGCTTCCGCCGCCGGAGACGATAGAGAGCTCGTGCAGATTGGGAAAGGAAACGAGAGGGCAGGACGCGGCTTGTATGTAGCAGCGGATGGAGAGATGAACGGCCTTGATCGTCTCGCAGAGTCAAGCGGACGGCTGTGATGTTCTGAAGGGCTCACGTGAGAAAGCTAGGGTTTAAGGTCGCGAGCTTAAACGGGCCACATTTGGTTAAGGGTACCCTTTGGTTAATGGGTTTCTTTGCTTTTTCTGTCTTTCCATCTGGGCCATCATGGGCCGATCTGGCAACATAGCCGGCCCAATTGCGAATAGCCTTCCATGTCATCTCGCTGACTGTGGTCCCAGAAAAAAAAAACACGGGGCAGACGAAGAGCGTGCTGCCTGAAAGGCTGAGACCGTCCACTGAATCCTGCCCGCGCGCACCCAAATTCTCCGGTGGGGCCGAGCTCGACGCCGGCGCGGTCTTGCTGCGGTGCAGCCCCTCATTCCGCCGTCTCTGCTGGATCGGCATAGCTACGACCCTGGTCTAGGGGCGTGAAGTCGACACCCATCTGGGCGTGGATTGCATTCTTCTTCCCTCGGTAAGTCCCTGAAACCCTTCGATCTCCAATGGGTTGGCTGCAGAATTTCGTGGTGTAGAAGGCTAATGCGTCCTTGGTTCGATTAGGTTCGTGTTCCTCATCTTCAGCTCGCAGGATAGGTAGATGCCACGCTATTTAATGCCCAATTTTGGTGCGGATGTAGTTTGTGTTCTCCTGAAAAGTAACGGAGCTTTCACCCTAAGTCAACCCCTTGCGACAATCTGCTCATCTATCTGGAGTCTACACCCCTGCTATTCTCAGACCAATATTGCTATCCTCTGGACCTCTGCTGTGTGCCCGGTCCTCCCCCTCTGTTTTATCTCGAGAAAATAGGTTATTGCAATGCTATTTTGCTACATTTTTTGTTTCGTGTTAGAGGATTGCGACATTTGGAAGAGCACCTGGATTTTGATTGACATTTTGTTAGGTTTTCATTTTGGTTAAGTTCATATCAGAACAGAACTGTTTCCTACAGAAGGCTACACTGGCTTGCTTATCCTCCACAATTTTCTATTATTTTTTTTTAAAAAAAGGTATTATCTGGATTGTTGTGGTTTAAATTTAATTTTCTCGAACACACATGAGAGATTTGTGGCTTATTTCAAAACTTCATATTTTTGAAGCATAGATGAATGTGTTATGCCTGACATCTGCTATAAAGAGTCACTTTAAACATGTTGCTACTATGTTATTTCTATGTGCCAATAAAACATGGTTATGTGGGTGCTAAGTGTAACCTAAGTTTTGATCGTACATGGGCGTTTGTTCATATCCTTGTGTTGTGCTAGTTTTACTGACTTGCTGTTGTAGGCTCATCTCTTTCTTTTTCTTGCAAAGTGCAACACGTTGTATTGATCCTAACACATTTTTTTACACTTTATGGATGTTAGGTCGTAGGAATCCTACTGTTTTGGTTAAAACACTATTGCATCATCAAATATGGAAGATGATGACGTGGAGGAGGATGACATCGATTTTAGCCCTTTCCTTAGGGAAGGATCTCCATCTGAGACCTCATCAAGCCTTACATCAGAAGCAGAATGCGAGGTACATAGTTCTGACAATCGACCAAGTGGCCAGGCATATTTGCAGAATAGTGTACTTAATGAAAATACAAGTGACAGTGCACTTCCTCAAAATAGACTGTCGTCTCAAGAACTTGTCAACGAAATATTTCCAGAAGAAACATCTACCCAGGTTAATCTTGAGAATGGATTGGAAAAAGGCGTTTTAGCAATCAAAGCTGCTTGCTCTCCAACAGTACAAAACCCCCATCACCTCTCTCTTGAAATTAGTGAGGAAGATGCAATTTGCAAGCGGACGAGGGCAAGATACTCACTAGCAAACTACTCACTTGAGGAATTGGAGACCTTTCTCCAGGAATCAGATGATGATAGTGGTCTGCAAAATGTTGATGAAGAAGAGGAATACCGCAAGTTTCTTGCTGCTGTCCTGTCTGGTATAGGCGATAACATACAGGCATTCCAAGGGGACGAAAACCAGGATGAAGATGATAATGATGCGGACTTTGAGCTCGAGATTGAGGAGGCCCTAGAAAGTGATGGTGACGAAAATGCTGAGAAGTATGATGACACAAATCATAGGAAAGAGAAAGGTGGACGTAGGCCTCAGACTAGGCAGAGGCGGCCATTTACCGAGTTGTCTGGGGCTCGTAGCTATCATCAAGAATCCAATAAAACTAATTTTAGATCAATTCTGCCATATATTCCATCTGCATTGGTGACTCCTGCTCGTGCTTTTGGATGGCAATATCCTACCCAGAATTCCCTTTCCCCGTCATCCTTGGTTTCAGTACCGTGTGCACCTTTAGCATGTGGATTTACTGATCAGCAACTCGGGCAACTGCATGTGATGATATATGAGCATGTTCAGCTCCTTATCCAAACATTTTCCCTATCTATTCTTGATTCGTCTAAACAAGATGTGGCTAATAATGTCAAAAAGATGATAGTTGAGTTGGTTGGCTCTCGCGATCAAGCATTGACTAGGAGTGCTCATCAACAGCATATCATTTTTGAATCCCGGCATCTGTCATCTAGTTTTGTTTCTTCTGAAACTCTGGAATGCCGATGGATGCCGTTAATCAAGATTCCTGTTATATCCATCCTTGATGTCGCACCACTTGAGTTGGCCCTCGGCTATTTAAGTGATGTCGCAACTGGTAAGTTCAAGATTGGTACATGGGCCAATTTTTTGTACTTTGATTCTTTTGTTTGTCACCAATTGATTTTCTAACTTTGCTTGCATATTGAATTTACAGCTGTCGTGAAGTATAGAAAAAGTCAGGTGGATGGGACTGCTGACAAAACCTGCAGGAAAGAACCTCTGTTTCCTTCACCATTGATTTACAGTTGCAAAGAAGTGAATAATGTTTCTCAAGATAGATCAGATAGTGCGCCTACAGAATCATCTCCTTCAACTGGGCAGTGGCAGCCGAAGAAATCATTGGCTGCTACCCTGATTGAGCGTACTCAAAAGGACACAGTTGCTCTTGTTCCTTCTGACATTGCAAGATTAGCACAGAGATTCTTTTCACTTTTCAATTTTGCACTCTTTCCACATAAACCACCTCCTTCACCTATGGCCAATAGAGTGTGTTTCACTGATGCAGAGGACAGGTGTGTTTTACATCTTCTCCAAGATTTATTTTGAAATAGAATTCGTGCATGCTTCCTTGCCATCTTGACTTGAAATTTGAAAACATAGAAAATCAAGAAAGCTGAATAGTTTAAGGTTTTGTTGAACTGCATACTGTTTTTATTTCTGTATTAGTGATGTTGGTTTATGCAAATTATGTGTTTACTTCCTCATCTTCTGTATCACAACTATTCCATTTATCTTTTCTTTTCCAACTTTCCTCAAGGTCGCCTCCCTTCGTATGGTTAATTGTATCATGGTTGCTTTGTTGTTATTACCACTTTCCTAAAGGACATCATGTAGAGTGCCCTCAATTGTATAGTGATATGATACCTGTCACTTTCTTTTCACGGTTAATTTTATAGTATGTATTATCTGCCTGCAGATTGTTAGCTCTAGGAATTCTGGAATATAATAATGACTGGGAAGCAATACAAAAGCGCTTTCTTCCTTGTAAATCAAAGCATCAGGTATTTTTTTTTTTGTTACTCCTTTTGATTGCAAAATTTTCTTCAAGTTCCAAAAGTTTCCTTTTATGATTTGTCAGGCACAAATCAACAGTTGTTTTTATCATCTATTTGGTGAAGATTGACATGTCGTGAAATAGTTCCTTTTTATCTTAATCTAACAAAAAAATGAGAGTAATGAAGGACATGAAACGCCTTCAAGGATTCAGTATAGAAAAGGAGTTGTTTTGACTGTATTGACATGGCAATAATATTTTTGACCTTGCATTAACTCTTGGCCTAAAGTTGATGTCTGCTCTTAGTACTGCCAAAGCAGGGTGTTTTTTCAACAAAGATTTTGAAGTCTGAACATTTATTGTCACAAAGTTCTGGTTGCCAAATTACTTTGCTTTCCTTTTGACCACACAACAAGTAATCTCGGATGAAATCCTTCATTTAATTTTGTTAATGAATTAACACGCAGCTCTCCTGCTTATTCGAAGGCGAAAAATCCTATATCTAATCTCTGCATACAATCACAACCTGAGACTGTTTGTTCGATTTCTGTAATGCCTATTGCTTAGTTGTTGTCTTAATTGCTAGTTGATCATGATCTTTGATAATTCCTTGTTCTGGACTTGTGTATTATGCCTGCTGAGTGAAATAATTTCTTTGGTGCAGATATTTGTGAGACAAAAGAATCGTAGCTCTTCCAAAGCTCCTGATAATCCAGTTAAGGTAAATATTTTGCCCTTCTTCATTTACTGGAAAATAAGATGCTGAATTCACTTTTATGTGCCATTTAGGGTTCAATATTCAACATTATGGTCAAGGTGTCCATTGAATTGCATAGTAGTGTACAGATTTACAGTTCATGCTAGTATATTGCTCTCATTACAGTATGGAAGTTCTGGTTTTGAACTGATCTTTAAACATTGAAGAGATTGCTTTATAAAATCCTGTGTTGTGTACATAATGAAATTTCAGCACTTACACTGTTGATAATTTTTATCTCTCTCATTCTGATATCTATACCATTTTGTTTATGTGCCAACAAAATAGTAGCATGCTATTTAAATTTTTTAGCTAGATTTGTGGACAAATCACATTTATTTAATAATGTACTCAGTACCAAACTGGAGAGATGTGGTTTTACTACTCTCTTAGCAACACATGTTGCTCTGGTTGTGTGTGGAGCTATATTAGTCAACCTCTGGCTACTATATTTTTTCAAAGAGTATGTGTGGAAGAGTTTGTCTGTGTGTTCCCTTGTTGTGATACTGGTTTGGGCTTGGTTGATTTGGCCATGTTGTGTATTATCATGGTCAGCCATCAGGATGGGAGATTTTGAGCTCATGGCTGCTTTCAGCAGAACCCAACATAATAGCCTTCCAACTAACTATATTCTTACTGCCAAAAAAGAAAAACTAACTATATTCTTATCTGAATTAATGTAGGATGTGCGCCGTATGAAGGCATCTCCATTGACAGCCGAGGAGAAAGAATGTGTCGAGAAGGTGATAACTTGTGACTATGGGCTATCTTATTTTTTTCATGTTTGATTTTTGTCGCATAATTTCTTCCATACCTACTGTGACTTCAGGGGCTGAGGATATTTAAAAATGACTGGACATCAGTTTGGAAGTTTGTAGTGCCACATAGAGATCCTTCACTGCTCCCACGTCAATGGAGAGTTGCAAGTGGAGTCCAGAAATCTTACAGTAAAAGTGATGCTCAAAAAGAAAGAAGGCGAACATATGAAGCAAAGAGGAGAAAGCTGAGAGTATCCATGCCTAATTCACACCGTGGTCAAGAGGTTAGTATGTTCCTTCAACTTGTAGGATATTCAAATAATATCTTAATCTCCATCCAAAGTGATGTCATTGAGCATAATTTTTTAATGCTTTCATCACAGTCTGATAACAATGCTTCTGAAGATGCTGAAAATGATGATGATTCATATGTCAATGAAGCATTTTTGGAAGACACAGATAGTATGGCTTGTCAGCAGTCAGGCACAGGCCTCGATGAAGAATGTGGTACTACAGGTGGTTACAT
>CM041638.1:37939337-37952993 GCA_023333625.1 Bothriochloa decipiens | reverse complement strand
AGAATGGCCCTGTACATCAGGCAAAATGTTCCCATTTTTATTGCCATTAGCTCGTGAATGTTGCACTTTTTTTAACAAACCCAACAAAACATCAATATGAACAGTTCTTTCATGAGCCTCATCAACAACTATAACACTGTACTTAGACAAGAATGGATCCAAAAGGGCTTCCCTAAAATCCAAAGTAATCTTTTGATTAGAAAAAGAAACTTCACGCATCAAACTAAAGAAATGTAGACCATGCCAGACTATCGCCACACATATATCAGTATGTAAAATGATAACATATAATTTAAAAGAAAATGCACTTTAGAAGGTTTAAACAACACTAGAAAAAAAAAATCCACATTGTGCTAAACAAGTTCAATGCAGGTGTATGGACAGCTATCATGGCAAAACGTTAAAATATAAGAGACGCTTGAAAGTACAAACTAAAAGGAACGTTATGAGACAGAAAAAGGGAATTCTGTATCAATGACAATGACTTCTGTTCTTCCGTTCCTACTTCATAAAACAACTATATTTGGAATTGTAAACATAAGCATATTCAAAAGGAGACCTGCAGGTTGCAGTGCATATCATCTGTACACCTTCCAAAAAAATACTCATCATTGGTGGAACTAAATTATTGGGTGGGGTGGGTTAACAATTGAGACAAAGAAACCTAAACCTTTTGGCTCTCAAACTGCTCACAAAAAAGGCAACTACCGCAACAAAGAGGATCAAAATACTAAATTACATGCCAATAACAAAAAACCTAACTGGTTATCAAACAAGCAACAAAGCAGTAACACATCATTAGCTCAGAAGCAAACCATCAGTCATGTACTTAATCTTTGTTGCATTGGATGTGGAATCATCAAATCTTATGGAGTATCCAACGTTTTTGCCCAGCTGATCGTTGCATTCCTCCGCTACACGCTTTGCTATGGTAACAGCTGCAACTCTTCGAGGTTGAGTGATGCCATTGACTTTAACATCCTGACAAAACCCGCCATCGTACAAAAATTGTGGAAGCTCCGCATGACCCAAATTAAATAAAATATTGCTTCTTCAAAGAATCAAAGTAGAAAAAAAGGTAGGAGGAGAAACAAAATACTAGTATGGCATGTCTCTGCAATTACAGATGAATATGTAAAGAATCCAATTTTGTAACATGCTGTTTCTGTCAAACAGTCTGTACAGAACCTAAGAATAACTTTCCTATAAGCAAGCAATCCCAGATTCCAGTTCACTTCTGCAATAGCCCTTTGGTTAATACTGTAATGTTACTGAATACAAATGTTTCCAAACCCACAAACACAAGCAATCCACAGCATCACTTTCACTAATTTATGCCCAAACCATCTACATCTGAATCAGAGCCTATTCACGCTAACAACCAAAAGTTTCAGAAATCAGCATGTTTCTATCATCAATTACTTGATCCAAGCAACAGTTGTGAAAAGGGGAACACAGAAACATGCAACAATTGTGAAAATGGGAGCACAGAAACATACTTACGAGTAGTTTTTCCACTCCCAGTCTCGCCAACAATGATCATTGTGTCGTTCTTCCTCTCCTCCTCAACTAGCCTCTTCTCCACTGAAGCAACAACAAACAACAAATTTCAGCTCCCTGAGGTAACACCCCCAAAATATCATAATGCACACAGACATCTAAAGGCTCTTGCAGGCAAACCTGACGCAATGGGGAGCGACTTTCGCTGTTGCCGAATCAGCTGCCTCCATCTGCGCAAGCCAACCAACAAACGCAGAGGTCTCAATTCCCAGGCCAACGAATGAGATTGGAATTTGGAAGAAAACAGCGTCGACGAGATAAGGGTGGGCACCTCGTGAAGTGCTGCTGCTTGTGCGGTGAGGCGCCGGCAGAGAAGGACGGCATCTCGGACGCTGTCGCCGACTCCCGCGCCCTGAATCTTGCCACGGCGGCAGGCCGGGCCCGCGAGCCCGCGACAGAGTGGGGGAAGCAGGAGCCAGGAGGTGTGCGGTGTGCCAATGCTGGCCCAAGCTGCCAGGCCGAACATGTACAAATCCGGCTGTATTTGGGTTGCTATGTACAAATCCGGCTATGTACATGGCCCAAGCAGAAGCCTTGCTATATACAAATCCGGCTGTATTTGGGTTCAAGTCCAAATTTTGGAACGGCCCAAGAAAATTTAGCCCCACGTAAAGATCTGCGTCAAGACCAGCAAAACCTCCGCCCAAATTTGACTTGGCCTGGTTGCAGTTACCACTTCGCTCTTATATACCCCTTCCGTTTCAAATTATAAGTCGCTTTGGTATTTTTTATATATATTTTGCTATGTATTTTAAATATATTATTATATATAATACATAGCAAAATGCATATAAACAAAATCAAAGCGACTTACAATTTAGAACGTTGATTGCATGATCGGCTTAAAAAGGACTTTGTGTGTCCTTTCTTGCTAACCCAAAACGAAGGACCTATTGGCCTCTATAAAACTTATACTCTCTCCGTTTTAAATTGTAAGTTGTTTTGATTTTTTTGGTATATACATTTTGCTATGTATCTAGACATATTTTATACCTACATATATAGCAAAATGCATGCATAAAAAAATCAAAGTCACTTGCAATTTGGAACGGAGAAAGTAACATACCATTTCTATTATAAATTGTAAGTTGTTCTGGCTTTTCTAAGAAAATCTTCACAAATGTTCCTCATGTGAACTGTTTGTGCAAACAACCAATTTTAACAGGAGGTTCCTTGTGCGAGCCGATTGTGAAAATAACTGAGAAAAACTACTCTTTTATCATTTAATCAAGTTGACCTTTGTAGAAATTATTTGGAGTGATATGTCATGTCTATTTCTCTAGTAAAATTTATGAAATATTTATATATTTTTTAGTATACAAGTTTAGAATGTACACCATTAGTTGTGGGTTAAACGCTTGTATAAAATAGGTCACCAACCGTTAATAGTAGTATTAGTGTATTTGAATACAACCTTATCAAAGTAAGAATGTTAATCTATTTGATTTTCCATAGGAATTATCTCAAGTTGTCCAAGTTTACTGCTGTGTCTAAGAACTATGAGTGGCGTCTTTTTTGGATTCTTTTCTCTAAACTTTAGAGCTAAAATCTCCAAGCAAGTAGTCTAAAAGTTAGATCTAAACTTTAGCTCGATTCTATTAGAATTTCAGGCCTCAAAAGTGAACTAAATTACTCTAGAGTTTAGAGTAGGGGATCTAAACATACCAAGTTAGGTTTTGAGACAGGCATTCCATCAATCCAATAATTGGCATAGCCGTGCAGTTGTGGGTTTGTGGCCTCCTCTAGCTCTAGTTTTCCGTTTTGTTTATTTGAGCTCCCTCTTGGCCCACTGTTTCTATAATTTCTATAGCCCTCGTGACTTGCACGTGTGCGTAGTTTTGGTACGGATCAAAAGAGTTGACATTCGCTGCGTTAGCTGAGCTGTAAACGTCTCCAACTGTCATAATAATCAATTAATAAGATGATTAGTGAGAAGAATTAGCCATGAGCAAGGATGACTCGTGACCGCATATTCATTTACTTTTAGTCTTAACTAGCAAATGTTTTTGTGCGTTGCAACTGAATTTACATCTTGCATTAGTTGTTCTAATATGTTTTAGAATAAGAATTTATAGTGTTTGAACTAGTGTTGTTTGAATTCATATGTAGGTCATGTTGATCATAAGTTTTGCCACTAAATTTTAGATAAATTTAGCATTTTGAGGCTTCAAATAGAAGATCTAAAATGTTGTGTAAAGTTTAGCCAACCTCACAAAACCTTTAGACCATACAAGTGAACTAAAATGAACTAAAGTTTTACTCGTCAACTTTAGTCGTCTAAATTTTAGATCAGAGAATCCGAAGAAACCCTAAGATCCACCTAGCTAATAAGTTGGTTGCTACAAAATTAGTTGGGTAGATCAAACAAATATAGTTAATATGTCAACTAATTGTTAGCTAAGCACTTAGCTAACCAATATCTCAGTAGCTATCAAAACTTACTTAATTGTAGCTTCTTAATTGAAAAAATATACTTTTATACTCATACCGACCTTTATTCATGTGTCCTACCAATAGAAAATTGAAAAGAAAGGAGCATTATAAATAAAACCACCAACATATTACATATCCACCTTTTGGCTAGTGGATTTAAACAATAAGCAGTCTACTAAGAGCAATTCTAAGAGCCTCTTTATATCTTTCCTAATTAATAGAAATACAGATTTTGGTTAAAAAAAAAGGTACTCAACAACAACTTCTTAGTTAGATCTCTAATATATTCATCCTTTGTTTCGGATATCTCGCTAGCTAAAGATAGAGAGGGAGTTGACTCGATATCTTGTGTGCTCACAAGATATTAAGAACCTCTTGGAGGGTGAAAAGATATGTATGGAGAGCGATTTTTATTCAAATGGCTCTCCAAATGATGAATTAGAGAGTGAGTTTTTTTCCTTGAATACATTTAGAGAGTGAGTTTAAAGGAGGCTCTTGAAAATGCGCTTATAGTTAGCTAACTAATATTCCGGACTATTTGAATCTATAGAGCTAATAGTTAATTACTAATAATCAACTATTTTGGATTAAACAAGGTCAGCTAATAGTTAGCTAACTAACAACTATTGCTATATTAGTTCTGTGTAATCGGCCGGCATTAGTTCTGTATTTCCTATTTTCATCGCTCTTTCGCGTTAGGTAGAAATTTCTATGTAATCGGCCGGCATTAGTTCTCAATTTGAAGTGATTGTACCGTCGATAAAAAAATCTAAAGAGGGTAAATAAATAAATAAGTTCTTCTGTAATGAGAGGATGAGAAGCCTCTCTTCTCAACATTTCTGTAACATCCTGTTGCGTTGACCAGACATAAAAACTAGATACACGTACTCCTACACCATTATAGGCCAATACAACAATCACAGAACCAATGCTGACCTATTAGAGAATTCTCTAGCTTGCTACACATGGTATGTCACAGCTATTTGTTTTATTAGTCACCTGTATAGACAATCCCCAGCGACGAGCAACCGACACATGTGCATTGCATACACTACACAAGCAACAAGATAGAAGAAGATCGATGACGACATCAAAAACCGCTCTGCCAATGCATCCCATTCATCGCTTGATGAATATATATGGACACAAAAACGTGGACACAAAGGAAGAACTAAAGGTGAAAGAAGAAGAAGAGAATAAGACCTCTCTCGAAGACAAGGGCGGCAGCAATGTCGACGAACCTCAAGAAGCCATTATCCCCCTACACTGTCTCTCTCATCGTCATCCTCCCCCTCACCCTGATCTTATGCTTCACCATTCTCCTTCCGTTGTCCGCCCACCTCCGAAACCCACTTAGCACGGCAGTGGCTACCACTACCAGTGCCTGTGTCGGCACCACCGCCAGGGCCGTCCGCGCTGCGCCAGCAGCAGCAGCAGCCGTGGACGAGGACGTCGTCGACGGTGTCGCTAGCCAGCAGCGCCAGGCTCCGGCGGCGGAGCCAATGAGCGTCCTCGTCGGCGTGCACACCATGCCCGGCAAGCACTCCAGGCGCCACCTCATCCACATGGTGTACGCGCTCCAGCAGCAGACGACGCCGCCCGCGCTCCGCGCCGCCGCGCGCGTCGATGTTCGGTTCGTGCTCTTGTCACACCCGGTTCTAAGGACAAAACCAGATATACACTATATGTGAGTCTTAAAGGACAAATCTCACATATAGCTATAAATAGTATCAAATACAATGCTTTAAATATAACGTACACAATATATAAAAGATCACCTAATGAACAATCAGCGGAAAGACGACTTCCAACTCCGGGTGTAGACTTCACTCCACTGGATCCAACTGACTGGTTGATCACAAGCCTAAAACTTCTCCTGAGGTGTGGGAAAAATAGCAAGAGTGAGTCCATGTCGAACTCAACAAGTATAGCAATAAGGTAGTATAACTATAGACTCACGATCTGTGTAACGTAAATAATGCAAAACATAAACGATAAATAATGAGCATCTTAACATAACCACAATCATCATCTAATGTAAATGTCTCCAAGACCTCTCGTGTCCTTGAACAAGGCTAGTATACCAGTTTAATAAATTCTGCGTAGAGATGTATACTTTCACTGTGAGTCATGATTTCCAAATGTATGGGTTTGCAAGGCCCAAAACACCGAAAATCATATAAAGCCACTCATGGGTTCCTCTAACCCTTTAGGGATGCGTAGACATCAGATGTAGAAACCCCCTTTCAATATGGCACAATCCTTCCCGGCTATACTCATAAGGACAGAGGCTGTCCTATACCCAACTCGCATACCACTAACAAGCTAGAAAAGGTCCCAGGAGCAACTAGAGCCAGAGCCATATAGCTGTCACAGCTGTACTGTAAATCTCGGATGATCACGTATAGATAAGATCTTAATTTATTAAAAAGTTATCTTTTAACGTTTATTGCTTAAATATTAATTAAATCATAAGATCATGGTCATAGAAGAAAACTCAAACTATACTTACCTTAAGACTTGCTTTATACCCAATCATCTTTATCTTCCATTCGGCTGCTTGTGATTTCCAATGCTCACAATGGTTCTTGTTCTACTCGTAGCAAGCACCATACACAAGAAACATACAAGCAACAAGGAAAAGCAACTAAGAACAGTATACCACACAAGGTAAATAACGTACTAATAGAGAGCTATAGCTACGATCATAAGAAACGCCTACCGAAAGGCTTTACATTATAAAAGAAATAACTTTAAGCTTTATTTACTTTATTTAAAGAAAAACATGAACAAATTATTAACTCATAGAACATAAAACCATGATTTATTTTAAAAAAATAAGTTAAACTAACAATGTTTTATTTATAAGCATATCTCACATTATTAAGACATATAAACTTTGCTTTGCAAACGACATAAACATACGAGAACATCTATAGTCTATTACATGTAGCATGTTTAATCTAATCAAATCATAATTAGAAATATATAGGTTAAGATTAATCAAATTAACATGTCATGTATAATTATGAAGATATGAAACAGATATTGTTTTTAACTATAAAACTAACTAATTATAAACATAATAAACAATTTAATATTTAGCTAAATATAGAAAAGCAGGAGACATGATAAAAATTAACTGTACTGTGTAGAACACGACGATACAAAACTAACGCAACTTGAATCGCCCGAATCAGAGTTAAAACGGTGAAATGGCGGAGATAATACGATCGATGACAAATCTGTAAATAACTGCTGGGTGGTACTCGTAATTACCCTCATCTTCCACCTCTGGCTATTGGAGATCGTGGCCATGGCAGCCATGGTGCTGCGCTCGCGCGCAGGGAGGAAGGGGCCTCGGCCCTAGCCTGCTGGACGTGACGGCCGGCTGTGGCCTGCTACGGCCGGCGGCGGCCAGCTGCGGCCTGTTACGGCCGGCGGCGGCTAGCTACCGCGCGCGGGGAAGGGAGGACCACGGCCCTCGGCCGGGACTTGGCCTGTCGGCAGCGGCTGGCTATGGCGGGCTGCGCGTGGCTAGGGTTTACGGGTGGCGGCGCGGCTCCTTCTAGGGTTGCCAAGGGGCTGCGATGCACGGGGCTGGCCCTCTTTATAGCCGACGGAGAATCGGGGGGGGGGGGGGCTGAAGCCGCTGGGCTTGGCCCGTTGGGCCGGCTGCGGCTACCTATGGCCGCTGGTGGCCGGCTGGTGCTACTGCTGACCTGGCCAGGGTGGCCATGGCCGGCTGGGACTGGCCGTGGTTGGCCAAAGCTAGCCAGTTGAGGTCAATGGTGGCCAGAGCAAGCTAAGGAAAGCTATGGTTGGCTAGAGTAAGTCAGGGATGACTAGAGACTGACCTGGGCCTGCTAGAGTTAGGTAGAGGATGGTGTCTAGCTAGAGCGATGGCCAACATTATAGAGGAAAAAGAAAATGCTCTTCCTCTATCTATGCAAGAAAAAAAATTTTACCGAAACGTTTTTCCAAAACCTTCTTGAGGCAAACTTGGGTTTCCGAAGCTTTATTTTTCAAACTGAAAATGAATCTAATCGTGTCTTATTCGGGTTTTAGAAATTCTTTTTCAAACACCAGCAAAACAAAACAAGGCACCAAGCACAAACCCATCTTTATTATCTTCATAAAAGTTTTAAAAAGCCACACTTTTTATCATTTTATAATGATAACAAAAAAATAAAATCTTAGCTAATTCATAAATCCTTTAGTTTACTTAGTGTTTTTGGTTCACATCCTAAAATAGAAATTTTGGGGTGTGACAGCTCTACGCGCGCCCGATGCCGCCCGAGCACCGCGCGTTCGTGGCGCTTGAGGCACGCGTCTACGGCGACGTGCTGCTTCTCGAGTGCGCTGAGAATGCGGAGGACGGGAAGACGTACACCTACTTCGCCAGCCTCCCCGCCATGCTCGGCTCCGGCGGCGGCCGGCCGCCGTACGACTACGTGATGAAGGTGGACGACGACACGTTCCTCCGGCTGGACGCGCTGGTGGAGACCCAGCGGGCGGCGCCGAGGGAGGACATGTACTGCGGCGTGGGGCTCCCGTTCCACGACCGGCAGTTCCCGCCGTTCATGCTCGGCATGGGCTACCTGCTGTCCTGGGACCTCGTCGAATGGATCGCCACCTCCGACATGGTCAGAATGGAGGCCAAGGGTACGCACCTTTCCTTATTGACTACTACTAACATACACTACTCTCTCTCTACGTACTATTACTGCACTTCTCATGAAAATGTTTTCAGAACATGCATAGTAGTGTTTAACAATGTTTAGCAACATGTATATATGCATATTCAGGTGAGGAAGATGTGACCACAGGCAAATGGCTGAACATGGGCCACAAGGCCAAGAACCGAGTGAACATATTCCCCAGGATGTATGACTACAAGAGCCCCAAAGCTGAGGACTTTTTGGAGAACACCATTGGGGTGCATCAGCTGAAACAGGACCTAAGGTGGGCACACACACTGGAGCACTTCAATCTCACCCGGCTGGAGCCCTCCAGCAAGCTACGCAACTTCTAGAGAGAGTGGGCCGGCCAGGGATCAGAATCCTCTGATTCCTTCGCAAAGAATTTGTAAATTTGTTGTGTTGTTGATTTGTGGTAGCGAATTTAATATGAAGGGTTGTTGATACGTTGCTTGAAACATATATAATTGATACCTTCCACTGCGAAGTTATATACATCTCGTTGAGGATATATTTTCATTTTTCATGATAGCACGTTAATACAAGAAAAAGGGCATTGTCAACTGGATAGGGACTCCAAGAGTTTTGAATTCAGAAAACTCAGATAAATCAGTTTTGTGACAAATACTAGGCTGTTTCTGTCACAATTATTCGATGGCAATGCAACATTCTAAGCTCTTTCCTTGTTTTGACTACTCACTTCTCAGCATTCTAAGCTACAGCATATACAGAATTCGAAAGCAACCTTATACATACATATATGCAGAATCCCATTGAAATGTTACTACCTAACATTTAGTAAATGACGACAAGTGTGGCGACGGAATATCATTGCAGTAGTTTTGTTTGTGACATGGCACTTCTGAGCTTACATCTAAAATTCGACGTGAAGTATATATAAGCTATATATAGATAGAACTCACCAAAAACATTAACTCTTATTTCTCTGTAACCACATTGAGCCACATCAGGTTCATCTCCGTCAGATCATCATGTTCCTACAAATCTGTCCATCCATGTTGGCAGAAAAAAAATTAATCATCAACCAACCTCCACTGAAATTAGCTTCTACTTCATCCTCCTCTCACAAAGAACCATTAAGTACTATTTCTGTGATGCACGATGTGACCTTTTTGACTTCCTCCCTATCACTTTTCTTTTGACAAGATCCTCCGTCATGGAACGTTGTATTCAATTAACTACTATAGCTGCCGACCATTTTGAAACCGACATAGAGGATCTCAAAGGTCAGATTTCTTAATTTGTTTACCTCCGGCATCTTGAAATAAAAAAAATGCATCATATGTGATCAGCTCTTGCATTGTGCGACGATTTCTCTCCAGGTGTCTAGCTACGCGCGCCTTCCATCCATCGTGTGCCTCTTTGCAGTTAGTTCCTGCATCACCTCATAACTTCACAAGGATTAGGCAAGGCACTGGGCATCATGAAAAGAAGGGATAGGAGTTTAGTAAAGTGACTTCTGTCCCTGCTCAGTCATCTCATGTTGCAGACCAATAAAGATGCTACTTTGTGTGTTCTATTTTATAAGTTACTTTGTGTGTTCTATTTTATAAGTTTGGTTAGACATTTTTTTTGACTCCTTGAAAATAACATTTGTGTTTCATTGTTTATCTCTTTTTATAAGTAAGTGCTTTCCGGCAGCATCGCTTTCCTTCTGGGATGTGAGATGCCTGGACTAAGTATTTGTTTCCATGTAGTAGTAGTAGCAATACTCACCTAAGTTTTTTTTTTTAAAAAAAAAAGCAATACTCACCTAGCGAGCCAGCGAGGTATGTCGAATTGTCGAATGAGAATAGAGATACAAAAGTCATTCCTAGCCATACCTCATCTTCAATTGCACTGACTATTAGTATTTTCACCTACAGCTCCCTGGCTTACATCTTTGTTTATTTACTTCTTTATTTGCATCCATGGTTGACCTTCAGTTTACTTATAAACTCCCACAGTCCCACAGCAACACGCAGGAAATTTGCCAGTTTTATACCAACTGTGACCTTCTTCATAACCTAAGGGGCTTCCTTGCTCCTCTTGTTCTCTTAAAAAAATGCTCCATGATACTAAATTTTGATTTGATTCCGTGACTGTTGCACCAGTTGGAGTTAAACTTCGCTTGAACTTATTAGCCATCGTGTAGTGTTTTTCTCTCACAATAAATCAGCGAATACTATTTTTTCAGCCCACCTTTTCAGTGAAACAAATCATATAGTTGATCTAAGTTGTGAAACCATGCGCGACAAAATATTACTATTCTTGTGAGGAGTAACATGATCAATTGCTTCTTGTTTTGCAATGCAATTATGACCATATTCATTTTCTTGCAAGGCAATACGATCAGTTGTTTGTCAATGTTTGAATGAGAAATCGCTAAATCAGTTCAAACTGCAAAATCACTGCCGTGCCACTGGCAGAAAAAAAAAATTCAAAGGCATGAACAACATTCATTCAGATACTGCAGGAGTTGCTACTTGCTAGTGGCACATGTATTGAAGATCAGTTATGACTTAGAAGCAATGCTGGCTCACAATATATTACATTTTCCATTGATCCCCATTTGAAAGGAGAAAAACGCATAAAGATATACTTCCTCGATTCTAAACATAGTGTA
This sequence comes from Bothriochloa decipiens, assembly GCA_023333625.1. Lineage (NCBI taxonomy): Eukaryota > Viridiplantae > Streptophyta > Magnoliopsida > Poales > Poaceae > Bothriochloa > Bothriochloa decipiens. The sequence goes on along the minus strand of CM041638.1, from coordinate 37,941,674 downwards.
TATCTATTTACATAGCAAAAGTCATATACCAAGAAAAGCCAAAAGGGACTAGTAATTTAAGACCGAGGGAGTACAATCTTGAACGTTAGATAATAAATTTGTTTTACTCCTCGAGGAACTCAAACTGTTACAGCCCAGTGGACTCTTTGTCAACGGTCAGTACACATTTTTTTTTCCAGGTATCAGGCCTGGATACATTTCTCTATTCACAGTACACACAATGAACGCAGAACTAGCCCTTTTGGTTGAAATTACAAGGCGCATTACATTTAACTTTTGAGGACGTCAAGGTACAAAATTCCAAGTCAACCCGAGGAATTCATCTAATGGCTGTTCAGAACCTTATTCCATGGGAATGCTTTCTCAGTCACCAACAATTTGATGATTTGAAAACATATGTTCTGGTCCAAGATCACCACTTCAGTCTTGCTATCCAACTGGAGAATCCTTATATTTGGTATGCTCCTCTTGCTGCGATTTTCACATGACAATTCGAGCTAAATGACCACAGAGATGTTCGCTAGGTTGCTTTCTCCAGCATGCGCTGCATAGTCGTGGATGATAATGAACTCAACAACAGAGTGACAACAGATTGAACTTAGCCTGGCACATGCAGCACATGAATAAAATGCTAAATTGGCCTTCATGCTGGGGCCGGAGTTTTTCTAGTTCTTGAATCATTGTGCTTGCGTTCAGCACTTGACTGTCCCTGTGGCACTTTAGAATTTCTGGTTCTGCTCCGGCTAGTTTCAGCCGTGCGAGAAGTGGACGAACGTTGGCTCGTCCTAGATCCTGTGCACTTTGCAGTTTCCGGCTTCAGCTTAGCCCTCACTGACCGAGAATGAACTTGCATTTTCTGCATTGAGCTTGCACCCTGTTTATCCTTTTGAACAGATCCTTGCTGGATTTGACTCTGGTCATTACTAATACGAAATTCCCCACAAACAACTGCTGTTGAGATACCCTGAACAAGAAATATTTAAACATATAAGAAAATCAGAAGAAAAAGAGAAAATTGAAATAAAGAGTACTGAACAGAGAAGAAAATTCTGTCAAATTAAGTATAACCAGGAAAACAAAATCAATCATGTATGTTTATGTTTGGCATGTTAAAGCAGAACACAGCAATAACAAAAAAATATAACATCTTCTCCAATGCCATGGAATTTTTTTAAGAACAAATCATAATACAATGCCATACTAGGATCATGAACATTATAGTACCAATAGGCTTATCTACAAACATCACCTTATTTTGAATTGGAGAGGCTTCTGGACTCTGAACTTGCTCCTCTTCAGAGTCATCCATTTCTTCACATTCAAACTCAACATGCTGGCTATCTTCCTCGGAATCACTTAACTCTTCTTGCTCCATTACAATTCCTTGCATTGATTCTTCATTAAGTTCTTGAATGCAATAATGAGAACAGGAATTTACAACCTTGAGCTCTGGAACACTATATTTGTCCTTCCTAGAAACTTCATCTTGAACATTTGATCTGCTAAAACTACTTCTGAAGTCAATTGAATCATTTATGGCCGTTGGAGAACACAAATGAATGTTCAAGTCAATACTTGTCTCCCTCTCAGAAGGCCTTGTGGATGCTTGCCCAGCTGTTGATTGGCCATCTACTGGGATTTCGCTCATGTTATTACCAGACTGATGGCAGTCAAGGTTATTATCATATTCTGGTACTTCATTACACACATCAACTTCCGTTCTTTGTAAAAGAGGATGGAAGTCGATAGTGTTAGCATTTTCGGTGGAACCTGTAGTCTGGTTGTTACTTCTCTCAAGTCGGACTTTCCCAAAGGGGAAAAGATCATATTTTCTTGACTGATTAATAAGATTTTGAACCGAGTGACTATATGACGAAACATCTCGAGGATACTGAAACAGTAAAGGATGCATCTGCAAATCTTGCTCAGCACCATCTTCTGTAGCATTATCACTAGAGATCCCATTCTGCTGCAATCTAGAATTAGCTCTGTGATCAGGGAACAGATATAGCTGTCTATCAGCACTTTCTGTAAAGGAGGTCAAAGGTGGCACAGGATACATATCCTTTGCTGCATTATCTGAGGTGCCATGAAAGTGTGTTGCGTTCCGATAAAATTCTGCCTGAGATAGGACACGAACAGAAGGGGGAAGGTTCACAGGAGGCAAGTCTGGAGCCAACTTGACCACACAAGTACCTTTCTGTTTACTCAATTGGGAAGCTGGCAGTTGGTCCAGAGATCCACGTGATACCACTGGAGCTGCAGTGGAAGGTGTTCTCACATATGATGGGCAATCAGAGGGTCGGTACATAAAAGGTATATATGAGGTGGTTACAT
>CM041638.1:37920013-37934337 GCA_023333625.1 Bothriochloa decipiens | reverse complement strand
ATAATTATGTCTGCTAGTTTGGATGCTAAGTGTTTTTCTGATTATTTTAGTGGTGCTAAAGCTGTGCATATTCAAGGTCTGCAATATCCAGTTGACATACTATATACTTATCAGCCTGAGTCGGATTATATGGATGCCACATTAGTTACTATCTTTCAGGTGAGCATCATCCTTTGTTCCATGAAATCTGTAGTTGGCTTATTGACAAGGAAATAAAATAGAAATCTACATAAATTGGACTTCAGGAAGAAAGAAAAAAAAAATGCTTCAGAAAACATGATGAGTGAATATATATAGCCGTAATGATGAGTTGATGACTAATTTCTTGCATAACCTACTATCCATCTGTGACTCAGTGAATCCTGCCTTTTCTTTATAACCTTCATTTTTTAGATGTTTGATTTGATAGATTCATTTGGAGGAAGGGCCTGGAGACATTCTCGCATTTTTAACTGGCCAAAAGGAGATTGAATCACTGGAGAGACTTATTCATGAGCGTGCTTGTTTATTTCCACCAGAAAGTATTAAGATATATGTTACACCTATCTATTCATCTCTCCCATCAGAACAGCTAATGAATGCTTTTAAGCCAGCACCAGTTGGAACCCGCAAGGTAAACATCAATTGGGCACTGATGGTACTGTGTCATTTTTCAATAGGATCCTTCTTAAAAGAATTGCATACCTCCATTTCTCTTTTTATATACTACCTCTGATTCCAAATATAGGTAATTTTAGCCTTCTCAAGTTCTCTAAATACAAGTCATCCTATAACTAATATACGTTTTGTACCTTTTGCTTCCCTCCTTTCCCCTCTTAATAAATGTCACTACCTCTCACAAATGAATAGTTCATCTTCTTAATGCTGTATAAATGATGAAGCCCATCTAAGGTTGTTTGATCCTCTTCCTTATCCTTTATTCACAAATCTAAAATGGCCTATATATGGAATCAGAGTTAGTATCATGGATTACTCAAATCAATTTTTATGAAGGAATTGTGTAGCATAATTTATTGGTGTACATGCTTTTAGTATGGTTTGTTTTGCTAGTGAAACCTTCTTACATGGAGATTAAAGTCAATTACGTCATCTCTACAATGCATTAGCTGTCATCTATGTATCTGAAAAAAGCCATGCCCTTTATAAGAAAATGGCTGATTACAAATGTCCTTGTACCGACCGTCTATCTGCAAATTCTTTGCAGGCTTTTAGCAAAGCTTTGCAGTCTGCACGTGTTTCATATATGTCAAAAAATGTCTGCAGTTTCTGTTATGGCTAACATGATACTGCTACGTGAAATATGTTGACTGATGCCATTTTTTTGTCAAACATACAGTTATCCAGTTGGTCATCAGATGGCTAGGCTGCCTTTGGATCCAATGTACTCCAAAGCATTAATTGTATCAAGCAAATTCAAATGCTTGGAAGAAATGCTCATTGTTGTATCTATGCTTTCAGTGGAATCATTTTTCTTCTCCGTGCGTGGGAAGTTAGAGGAGGTATCCATTTGAAGTACTGGCTGTTTGTGAAATGTATGTCACAATTGGGTTCGTATCTGATATTGTGGAGTTATTCCCTCGGTTTACTTATTTTAAGGCACTGTTTGCTTTGCACAGGTGTCATTTTGTAGCTTTGGGGCATACTTTTCATCAAATGCTCCTGTTAGTAGCTTGTTGGTAGTGGAAACTGGGAGGTAAGTGCCAATAAGAGAAACTGTATAAGAAAAATGCACCCCTTTCAGAAATGTATCATATATGGCATTCTAGAAATTGAGTGGTCAAACTTAACTTTGACCGCTGTCTGTGAACAGTCATTAGATTGGCCATGTTAAAAAAATTAGTACCATCAAATTTGTTACAAGATGTATAGAAAATTGATGGTGTTTGTTGTTAGGTTACCTTAAAAAGTACATTTACACCTAAATTATGATTTACCATTTGCTTAATCATAAATAAGCATATGCTTCAATCAGTTTTTGCTCACATTTCCTTCAAGCTACTCTTTCCCTATTGGACACAAGATAAAGAAACTTGATTTGTTTTGTGATGAGAAAGAAATCAGTGTGTTACTCCATTTAATTTATTTTCTATAGGCAAGAGCTGCCAGGAAGGGTTTCGAAAGCTCCAAAGGAGACCATATCACATTGGTGAATGTCTATCGAGAAGCTGCAGAATGTTTGGAGTAGAGCAAAAATGCAAATGCCAAAGAAAAAACAATGGAAAAGGCTTTGAACAGGTGGTGCAGGGAAAACTTTATCAACTACCGCTCCCTAAGACATGCTCGCAATGTTCACAGGTTAGTTCTAGTTTCTGCTGTCTGTTTCAATGTACTTGTACAGAAGCACTGTTGTAGGTGTAATAAGTAGTTTAGAACACCCGCTGATGTCCTAATGAAATAGGGAAAGCATAGCGAAAGAGGGATAAATATAAGTATTTTTTTTGAACCTACACCCCATTTTCAAAACACATTTGTACATATTCAAACTAGTGAAAAAAAATGTTCTTTTAGGTCGTGGACACTGCTGACACACAAAGTTTTGTGGTAAAATTTGGCCATGTGTGAGCTACACTAAAAAAAGGCAAATCACTTACATTTTTCTCAATAAAAAATGATAAACTTTGATCATATGTGAGCTGCACAAAAAGACAAAATACCAATCTTTTTGTGTGTCAACTACATGGTGTACATTTCTTTCCATAAACTTACGAAATGCACAGCTTTTTTAACTTTTCATCAGATGTGTAGGCCATAGGGGAGCCCATGCTGAACCTGGCTGCATACATGAAACAGTGTATTGCAAAGCAGGGGAAGGGCTAGTTTTGTTTAATATGGTTGGAGGGATTGAGTTATGAAAATCAGATTTGAATATCATTATGTAAAAAATGAAACGGAAGCCTGTACGTTTTGAATTTTATTAGGACTCCTAGACCAATAGCAATTTCTTGTCATTTGCAGTCAAATCCAGGGCCATGTCCAACAAATGGGGCTAAACCTGTCATCATGTGGAGATGACATGGTTCTGTTTCGGAGATGTCTTACGTCTGCTTTCTTCTTGAATGCAGCAATGCGACAGCCCGATGGATCGTACAGGTATAATTCCATGTTAGATATTGTCAATCCAAACGCCTCATCGTGAAAATCTTTCTCATGCATCTTGATCAAAGAGTATTGTCCTATACTAATCTGGGACTTAGATCACACCAACCAAAACTTGAAGAGTGCTGCACGTTTGTGTTTATATTGAGAATTGTGATGAGGACTGCGATTCTACCCATCTTAAAGGTTTTACTTGTCGTTTGACAGGGCCCTTGCAATTGGACAGAGTGTGCAGATCCACCCTTCATCCGTGCTTTTCAGGACCAAGCCCGACTGTGTCGTCTTCAACGAGCTAGATGGGACGACACAGAATTTAATGGTACTAAAGCGCGGTGGCTCCTCGCGCGCGGAGGGTGGCCACGTCGACGGTTTCAGCCCTCGCGCGCCCCCCCGTGGGGTGGAACTCCAGCGCCGCGCACCGGCCGTCGTCGGGCCTACAGGACGGTGGCGGGGTGCTGCTGCAGCCCGCGTCGCGCCGCGCCGCCTGCTGCGGGAGGCCCCGGCGTCTCCTGGCCCGCCTGTTGGCGGCCGGACGGCCCATGCTCGCCTGCGCTCGCCTGTTGCGCAGGGGCTATCGGGTGGGGACGCGCCTCTCTTGGTCCACCTGCAAGTGGGGGAGGGGTGTTGCCGGGCCGAGGTACTGGGTCCGTTTGCCCTCCGCCGCTCTTATCGTTTGTTCACCGGTCGTGCCCTCTCGCCGCGCTCTCTGAAGGTGGACCCGACACTGGTGGTGACTCCATGTGTCAGTGACTCCGTGTGGCCTTGGTTCGGTGTCAGTCCGTGCGCTTGCCGTACACGCATACATGGGTGCGCGGCCTTTGTTTGCCCCGTCTGGGCTTGGTGCCGCCGGTTGCTGGGCCAGGTCATCCTTATGGTTTGGCCGGGCCCGCCTTGCAGCGACGTCGTTGCCGGTCGGTGCGATCGTTGCGAACCTAGGTCATTGTCCTGGCGGTGCCCTATCGGTGATGCCGGCCCCCAGTCGTGGCTTCGGCCAATCAGTGGTCGACAGCGTGCTGGAACGCCTTCGCCTTCCTTCTTGGCCGCTTCCCTGTGCTCCTTTTTCTTCGATCCCCCTGTGTCTGCTGAGTGCTGCTCTCTTCTCCAGCCGTGGTGCTGCATTCCGGCGCGTCCCTGTGGCTGCTCCTCTTCGAGGTTGGTACAGTTGTTGTGTGCCTGCTTTGTCCGGCGGCGCCGTTGGCTCCGAATCTCTTGCGTGTGTCTTCAGGAGACGCACCTGTTTGCCTAACCGTGCTTTCGTTCTCCTGCTTCTCAGGCTTGCGTGTTGTCTTGGATCTGGGTCCTCGCGGCTACTCTGGGTGCCTGTGGATGGCATTGGTGGTCTGGATCTGCGTTCTCGCAGGTCGTTCTCTTCGGACGCGGGCTCCGTGTTGGTAGGTGCATATTTTGTGATGTATTTTACCTGCTGCTGTTTGACTAACCTATGGGTTCTTCCTTTTTTTTCCTTTCCTTTTCTTCTTTGTTTTTTCACGGAGGTACTTTCTCGGATGGTTAGCCGCCTTTTGATCTGTGTAGATCTTTCGTCTTTATAGTTGGTTAAGGACAGAAATGGATGTTTGTTGTTGCGCCATCGTATTGGTCCCTCCTTCGCTCCATGGCTCCTGTTCTTGTTGTTGCCTATGTATCCCTTCTGTCCGAGATCGATGGAAATGGTGACGTTATCTATGGAAACGAGATTGAGATGCCTTCGATTGGCGATGCCGGCTGTGGTGAGGTCCTATTTTTTGGGCTCCTCTCGGACTGGATGCCCGTGATGGTTATGAGCAGGCTGCTTTTCAGGCTGTTGTGTTTTTACAGTCTCTATGGATTCTCTGTTTTAGATTACAGCTTCCAGAGTATAGTGATGTACAGAAGAACTACGCAGGCGTCGATCTCCCTTGCTGCAAGAGCTGTAGGCCTGGCTAGGTTGGTTGCAGAGCAGCAGCCTCCTATGGCTCCGTTGGTAGAGGAGTGTGATGGTTTGCTGCAGCAGATTGCTCTGTTGGGTAGATTGCTGTAGCTTTGTCCGTTGTTGTAAGCTGTTTGTAATTTGTTTGTGCCTGTGAACGTTGTATGTTTATTCTACGTTTTTGTTTTTTTGTATTGTTTGTGATTGATTGGGTCTTCCTTATTGGCCTGTAGGGATGGATTCTCCTGGATATGGCTGTCGAAACGACGCCGAAGCATCGAGTAGGCCTGTTTTCATCTTCTTCGCGATGCTTTCGCTGTGCTATTGTGATCAGCGCCTGACAGCGTTTCTTTTTTACTGTCCAGCTTCGGCGATTGTTCCAACACTTCGTGTGTCCCAGCGGTTGATAAACTTAGGTGGGTACGTCCTTTTGTGTTTGCGCATCTTTCTATGATGTCGCGCTGCTAATTCTGCTTCTGCCGTTCTGTACAACTTCGCAGATTCAGCCACCTCGGAGGCCTACACGGAGCAAACGAAAAAGGCTGGGTATGCACTTTCGACTGCATGCTGTTGTTGCCCTGCTTCTATAGCTGGCATATTCTATATTTGGTCTTTACTTTGTTTCTGTACCTGATGGTTTTTTGGGTTCTTCTTCAAGATCGCACGGCCTACTATGTACCGTCTCTGTCAGCTCCCTCTGAGCAGCGTCACAAGCGACGAAGATATCTACAGCAAAAGAAACTAGCCTGTTCAGGTATTGCTCTGCTCCACTCGCTCGTCGTGTTTGCTAGATCTGTTGTATGGGTGTTTTTCCTATAGGTGCCTTCTAGACTGACTGTGATTGTTGGTCCTTGTCAGGCCCGGTCGTAGAGTGCGGCGAAGCCATGGTCTGTGTGCGTTTTACTCAGGAATACATAGACGCTTTGAAAGGTATGTTGTGCTCCATGCCCTTTTTCTACCGAGATGCTCTTGTCTTTGTCTGCCATAGAGACCTGTCCTGACCGTATGTCCGTGCGGGTATACTCTTTCTTTTCCAGCCTTGTATGTTGGCCGCTCTTATTACGGTTCTCCTGACTACCAGTGTAGATACTGTTGTGCCATGTTTTGGTATCAAGAGTGTGCTAAAGGCGATTCTAGAGTTGGCAGTGTCATTTTTGCTAACTGCTGTAAAGGTGGTAGGGTCGTCCTACCGTCTTACACAGAATGGCATGAGCCCTTAGCTTCTCTGGCTAGATTTGATGCGATGCTCGATGTAGAAAATTCATGAGGAATATTCAACAATATAACTCTTTTTGCTTTTACATCCATGGGGGCAGATATAGATAGGTCCATCAATGATGGACATGGCCCTCCTGTATTCCAGATCTCTGGCCAAGTTCATCACCGCATTGGATTGCATTTACCCGCTGAAAACAGCCCTCCAAAATTTCTCCACCTCTGTGTGTACGACACTACTAACGAGGTGAGAAATAGGCTACATGCTTTGAAGCCAGATGATAGGCCAGCCAGCCCTTTAGATCCTAAGATTGTCAAGGAACTGCTTGCTATGATGGACGCTAAAAATCCTTTAGCAGAAAAATTTAGATTGGCTAGAGACATGCTAGAAGAAAATGGCAATGAGGAGCTGATTATCAGAATTGTTGGGGTGAGAGAGGGTGATCCTGTGCAGTACAATTTGCCAACTGTTAGTCAGCTTGCTCTTCTGGTTGTTGGTGACTTCACTTTAGATACTTATCAACGTGACATAGTTATCCAGACTAAGACTGGAAATTTGCGGCATATATCATCCTTACACCCTGCATACATGTCCCTATAGTACCCTCTGTTGTTTCCATACAGTGAACGTGGTTACCAGGTGGGTGTTAAATATGCCGATATCGAGGAAGACGATGTTACAGGTGTTGTTGCTGAGGAACCCAAAAAAACGCGCATGTTAAGGATAGTATGCAGGACTACTTTCGCTATAGATTGTATTACAGAAAAGATCAGCCTAATCCTTTTTTGTGTTATGGTTCCTTATCAAGCCAAGCAAAGGTCGATGAGCGAGCGTGTATAGATGAAAATAGACTCTGATACATTCTAAATAACCAGACAAAACTAAGGGTGGATAGCCTCCAGGAAATAGTCGATGCTGTGTCCAAGGGCTGTGTTAACGGAAGCGAGCTTTGCAAACAGACTATTCTTCCGGCTTCACAAACCAGTGGAAGACGTTATATGATCCAGAATTATCATGATGTGATTGGCATATGTAGAGTCCATGGTCCACTGGACTTCTTTACCACGTTCACGTGCAATCCAAAGTGGCCAGAACTTGCTGAGGCTATAGCTTGTGAACCTAGCCAGAAACCGCCCGATAGATCAGACATTGTAGTTAGGGTTTACAACATGAAGCTTGAAGAGCTTCTACAGGATATTAAGGATGGCACAGCTGGTAGGTGATTTCCTTGCTTTGTTGTTTTTTCTCATAAACCAAAAAATAAGGAAAAACATTGCTACCTGACATTGCTATAATTGTTTTCCTCCTCTGTGCCTTTCTGCTGCTTTAGTGCTACACACGGTGGAATTCTAGAAACGAGGCCTTCCACATGCGCACATCATTGTGTGGACCTTGCACGATACGGCCAACGCTTCGACAACATACGTTGATAAGTTCGTAAGTGCTCAAATTCCTAATCCAGAGCAAGATCCTCTGGGATATGCATTAGTTGCTGAACATATGATGCATGGGCCATGTGGCCCACGCCATGCATGATACCTGTCCCTGCATGAAAAATGGCAAATGTTCAAAGAGATTTCCTAAACCATATAAGCCTGAAACCAGTCTTGATGAAAAAGGTTTTGTTGTATACAGTAGGCCAGATAACAGGATCTATGTTTAGAAAGGCAATGAACGGCTAGATAATGGGTGGGTAGTTCCCTACAATATGTTTTTGCTTAAAAAATACCAGGCTCATATAAATGTAGAGTGGTGTAACAAAATGGTTTTTGTCAAAATTCTTTTCAAGTATGTTACTAAAGGCCCAGACTGTAGCAAAGTGTATGTTAGGCGAGTTAGGAGTGCCAAGGAGGTGCCTTACGACCCTAAAACTAAGACAGTTAATGAGGTGCAGGAGTATCTAGACTGTAGATTTATATGCGAGCAAGATGCATGTTGGCGAATTTTTGGATTTGACATACACAGGCATTACCCAGCTGTTGAAAGAATGCCGGTACATCTTCCAGGAGAGAACAATATTTCGTTTGAGGAAGATGATGATATAACTGACATTGCGACTCAAGCGTTTAGATGCAGGACAATGCTAACTGAGTGGTTTGTTGCTAATAGAGAATCTGCAGCTGGCAGAAATCTTACGTACTGTGAGTTCCCTTCACAGTGGAAATGGGATGCCGGATCTAGAACATGGATGCGTAGGCATAGAACCAGAGATGTAGATACTGGCAACATAGGCTGAATATACTATGTTCATCCATCCGTAGGTGAGAGGTATTTTCTTAGAATGCTTTTACTGGAGGTCAGGGGCGCCCAGAGCTTTGAAGATCTCAAAACTTTTGAAGGCGTCGTGCATCCAACATTTCAAGATGCGTGTTGTGCTCATGGCTTACTAGGTAATGATCAGGAGTGGTACAACGCCTTTGATGAGGCGGCGGCTTGGGCTACTTCTAAGCAGCTTAGACAACTTTTTGTTACAATGCTGCTCTTCTGTGAGGTTAACGATGAGCACAAGTTCTTTGAAAAGGTATGGAAACTCCTTGCCGATGACATACAGTATTGTTTCAGAAAGTCTCTTGGTAATGATCAGTATGAACTTCCTGAGACAGATTTAAGAAATTACCTACTAACTGACCTAGAGGCCATGTTTGCTAGGAAGGGGGTTCGTATGAGAGACCGAAAATTGCCCCAAATAACTGGCCAACCTGACGATGATCTTACCAATAGGCTTATTGAGGAAGAGCTTGCTTATGATACCTGTGCTTTACGTGTGACTGCAGCCCTTTTATATGGTCAGCTCAATAAAGAACAGCTAAAAGCATTTGGTTCCATTACGGAGCCAGTGCTCCTGAAAAAACCTTCATTCTTCTTTGTTTCTAGCTATGGTGGCACCGGGAAGACCTTTCTTTGGGGGGCTATTGTTACTTGGCTCCGTTCATGTGGCAAGATTGTGCTTACTGTCACATCCTCAGGCGTAGCTGCCTTGCTATTGCCAGGTGACTGAATGACACATTCTAGGTTCAAGATACCATGTGACCAGCTAGATAGGGATTCTATTTGTGATATGGGTTGTGGCTCTACGCTTGGTGATTTAGTGAAAATAACAGACCTGGTCATTTGGGATGAGGCACTAATGTCGCATCGACATGCTTTTGAGACACTGGACAGAAGCTTTAGAGATATTATGGCCCAGGACAATGAAGATGCAAGGCAACAGATTTTTGGTGGCAAGGTGGTGGTTCTGGGTGGTGATTTACGTTAGATACTCCCTGTTGTAGAAGGCGCTGATAGGGCCCAAATTGTAGATGCAGCAATAGTCAATTCTCCTCCTTGGCAGCACGTTACTGTCCTGACTTTAGAAACAAACATGAGGCTTCGAAATCCAGATTTGGATCCACATATGCAGGAAGAAATTGCTTCATTCAGCCGCTGGGTGCTCAACATTGGCGATGGTACTATAGATGCTGTGAGGAGGGAGGTGAGTCCGAGGCTACATGGATCACCATACCTGATGAGCTGCTACTCATGCCAACAACAGACAATATGACCGTGATAGTAGATGCTATTTATATGGATCTTTTGGACAGATACTATGATCCTCACTATCTGTGCGCATGGGCTATACTGGCACCAACAAATGAAGCTGCTGACAGCCTTAACTCACACATTGTCTCCTTGATACCCGGTGCAGAAAGAGAGTACTTGAGTTATGATAAGGTTTCCAAAAATACAACGCATCCTTCATACGATCTGATGTATCCTATTGAAGTCCTACATTCCTTAAATGGTAGCAATTTCCCAACCCATAGCCTTATTCTCAAAAGGGGCCTCCCTGTCATGCTACTTAGAACTCTAGATCAGTCTGTCGGACTATGCAATGGGACTAGGCTAATTATTACCAAACTTGGGGACATGCTTTTAGAGGCATAGATAATGACTGGCCCTCATGCTGGCAAAACACTTGATTCCCAGAATTTGTTTACATCTTAAGAGTACAAGGTTCCCATTCACCCTTGAGAGGCGTCAGTTCCCATTGAAGGTATGCTATGCAATGACAATCAATAAGAGTCAGGGACAGACTCTAGCCATGGTTGGCGTATATCTAAAAAAATTGGTTTTCAGTTACGGGCAACTGTATTTTGCGGTTTCACGGGTTACATCAAAACAAGGCCTAAAGATACTTATTGAGGACGATGATGGCAACTGCACAAACCAAACACAGAATTTAGTATACCATGAGATTTTTGCGGCCGCTAGAAAGAAACTAGGGCCCTCTCCCTTTTTGCTTTCTAGAGGTCTCGGTTGTCATGGTTCTATAGCGAACAGACGAACGTAGCACAATGGAAGAGTTTTTCTTATATACTATAGCTTACCATGTGTGCTATATGACATTAGCATCTTGTGTTTGTTTGTCCTGTTTCTGTGCCACTAATAACTAACTCTTTTTTCTATACTTTGTGCGTAGGAATAAGCTGGATGCCAGGACAGCTAAGCCTCTTCTCAAGACTAAGCTGGATACCACTTTAGTGCCAGCATCGAGCATCGTCTAGCTTCCATGCTCTCGCACTGTATAGAAGATATTGTTGCCATGCTTCAGCGCATATGTACAGGATACAGTCTTTAGTGAAATCATTTACTCTACGTCAGTGTTGTAAGAAAGAAAAGGAGAGGGATTGGTATTCCTCAGAAGTTTGTCAACTTCATGCCTCCAAAACAAACTGTCCCAAATTCAGTGTTTTGTTCTTTGATGGCAGAAATTACAAAACATGTGTGACCTCCAAGTAGTCTACACTTAAAATCATCTATTCATGTTCCTTACTTCGTTTGTTTCTGCAGTGTTTGCTGTAAAGAAGGTTGTATAGAGTTCAGTGCTTCATTCTTTGGTAGCACAGATTAAAAGCCATCCGACCATCAGAGTGACATGCACAGTGATCTTTCAACAAAAAATCACGACGTGCATGTCTTCTCAAGTATAGTCTCATCGTTGTTCGTAACTTCTGAATTGCAGGCATGGTATCACCATGCCAGGTACACCAGCACAGATAAACAAAGCATGTGCATATTCCCATCACATAGGCTCGTCCAACCGGTTATTCAGACAAGCAAGTTTACTACCATACCATAAACATCCAGCATCAGACCCACACATACATTGCCTGCCCATCGAACGATACTAAGCACAGCTAACTATCAGAAACACATATCACTGGCAGCTTCATCACAGAGACCTACTACCACCCATCTCAGTGCGCTATACACGACGTGTCCTTACAAAAGAAAGAAGGCTCTAGTTCACCAACAACAGCCAGTTCACCAAAATATCGTACTTCTTCTAAACACCTTGAAGCTTTTCACATCCAGTGCACACGGCAGATCACCATCTCCCAGACACTTGGACCGTGATAGCACCGAAAGATCAGCACATCTCCTACCTCAATGTGATGCTCCAGGATGAATTGCTCCCACCCTTTTGTGATCCTCTTCGGGCCCTGCTCATAAGCGTGAAGTGCACCACAGATCACAACAGGAGATCCAATAAAGCGGAGAGCCACTATTTCCTTCTTTGATGGCAGCTATTTTGAAAAATCTTCGGAGAAAAACTGTGCATAGACAAACAGTCACTACGTTATAAGGTAAACAACGAATTCGGTATCTTGTAGCAATGTACATCAACTACTATGCGTTATTTGAAGAGCTTCTCACTTACCATGGAGGCGTTGCCTTCCTGACTGTCCCTGACTGTGCAAACAAACATTGGATTCCTTGGAGTACCCACCCTCTAGGCAGTACCCAGAGCAGTCAAGGCGCCATGCCCCACCCTTGTTTCCTCCCCAATGAAATAAGTCTTCCCTCTTGAATTGTTCAACTTTGGCAGATGATACAACTGCTCCCATCATTATACCAAAATATAGCCATGGCACAAAATAATCAGCTGTGACACCCTGGTGTTAAGCATGCATTATCTTGCATATCATGAGCATGATCATCTCATTTGTATAGTCATTTATTTACATAAAATGATAAAATGAAAATATGCTTACCTTAATTTGAACTAGAGCTTTGTGATAGGTTGATTGTTTGGGGTTGAGTGTTAAATGAAGTTTGTAGAGAAAATTATTTGGAGCAAAACTTATTTTGGGGTCATTTCATGAAAAGGCTTGGAAGTGGGTCAAAAATGTCAAAAACAGTTTGTAAAAATGATTTTCTTTTAAATTTTAAATCCCCATTTTTGAAATTTAAATTCTAGGCAGAATTAGGTTTTGATGTTTAAAAGTGAAATGTTCTACTCATCAAAAGGAACATTTCATCTTTTACAAGTTTCTCCAAATTCAGACTATTTTGGAAAATATGGGGTTCATCAATTTCTGCACGAATCTTGGCGTAGTGGGACCCACCCGTCGGCCTCCTTCTTCCTCTCTTCTTCTTCCTCGCCGACGGTGTCCGCGCCGACGCCGGCCGCGTGGCAGCCGTACGCCGGGCGACGCCGCTGCCCGCTGTTCTGCCTCCGCACCCGAGCGCCGCACACCGATCCCGTGCGCCTCGCTCGCCCAACCCCACGGCCGCTCCACACGCCCTCGGCCGACTCCGCATGCGCGCCACGCGCTCGACGAGCTCCGACGCCATGCTCCGTCTGTCCGAGCCCGAGCTCAGCATCAAGGCGACCGGACCGCGTCACCCTCGCCCCCGCGCTCTTCTCTTTCTCCAGACGCGCTCTCGCCCCTCCTTTCCTTCGCCAGAGCTCTAGCGGACGTGACGCCCGCCATTGCCGCCGCCGCGAGCTCGCACACCACAGCACCTCACAGCCTTGATACATTTTGCCCAGAGCTTGCGAGCAGCTTCGCCTCGACGCGAGCCACACCTTGCGCACCTTTCCTGCCCTCGAGCCCCAAGGTAGAGGTCGAATCGACCCGTTCCCCTCTCGCCGGTCATGGCTGCCCGACCGCCGCGTGGTCCGCCGTGGCCAGCAACCTCTCTCTCCCTCAATTAGCTTGCGCATCGTGACCGCCTGCTCGAGTAGCGTAGGTTGGTGTAGCTAATGGGACCGATTAGGGTTCGAGCCCATCGGATTTTGGCCGTCCGCCGTCGCGGGTCGCGCCGCCGCACGTCGGCATACCTCGCCGTCGTTGCTCCAACCGGCCATTCGTCTCTTTGGCTAGCTAATCCATTTCGCCTTGGTCTGCTGGAGCTGGTAGGCTAGTCTGTGAGCTCCGCCGTGGCCCGAGATGGCCGGCGCACCGCCGACCCTCGCCGCCGTCCGCCGCCGCGCATGGCCGCCGGTCGAAACCTCGCTCCTAGTTTACATCTTTTGCACTAATATGTCTGCATTGACGAGCTGAGTCTTTTGGTAGCCGTGGCCCGGCCGGAGACCTCGCCGTCGGCGAGGAATCCCGACGCCGACGACCATTCCCCGCATCGTGGACCGCGGGCGTTAATTGCGTTCTTTGTCGGACTTAAGTGTAAAGTCACCAGACTCAGTGTATTTCTTTTTAGGGCTCGGTTGGTTTTCGGTAAACTCAGGGTCCCCAGTGCAAAACCGTTTTCTTTATCGATTTTAAAGAAAATGAATTCCAGATTTTTGTGAAAGCTTTGAAAAATCATAACTTCCTCATTTTTAGTCCAAATGAGTTGGTTCAACTTGCAGTATTTTTCTTATGAGAGGATCTATGCATAAAAAATATGAAATGTGGATTTGGTTATACTTTTCGGTATAGATTTATTTATCTCTATTAATTGCTGTTATCTTAGAAAATGCATAAGTAATTCTCTGTTGCTCAGAAAAATGTGAGACCAAGTTTGTTAGTCTTCTTATGTTATGCTCTATCTGTGAAAAATATTGTGAGGGTATATCATATGTAAACATTGCTCTGTCTAGTTATGGTGCCTATTTCCATGTGATGATAAATAATTCATAATAAATAATACATAAGGAATTTGTGCATGAAACTTTTTGAAGGATGTTTTTATGTCAATCTAGAGCTAATGGTATTCTGAGATCTGTTGTTTGACATATTTTTATGTACAAAGTATTTTATGCCCGGTGAATTGTGCTGCCTTGTCATTTTTATGTAGGATAAATTACTTACTGTTTTGACTTGAAATTTTTATGGTAGT
>CM041638.1:37909734-37920003 GCA_023333625.1 Bothriochloa decipiens | reverse complement strand
GGTTGAATACATTGTTATCTTGGATAACCATGTGGAGATAATAAATTAAGACCGGGCGGGATTGGTGTTGAGACTGAACTGGAGGTTCGGAGAGGTTATCCCGTCTGTGTCGAACTAGGACCCTGTCGTTGTACGTCCTCAAGTCATATTGAATTTATGCCTCACATTTAGCTGGAAGGATAAGTCGTTCCGACCGCGAAGCCTAATTTTGGTTTGGGCCAGGAGTCGACCTGTTGTACGCATCGTATTAGTGAAGATGGGGGACCACAGGTTACATGGAGAATAAGTCCGAGGTCAGGGTCGCCCTGAATAAGGCAGCCGGGCGGTTCCTGGATACGATGGTACCTGTTGATCTCGCGCTTTTCCCGAATTGAATGTCGGTGATCTGTAGCTCACCTTAGCGGGTGAGTGTGGTTTGTGTGAGGAATACCCACCAGCTGGTTAGTAATCGATTATAATCGCCATCGTTCCTCGACAGTGAACACTTGACTTGAGCAGCGGCATCATAGTAAGAACTTGAACAAAGAGATGAGATGGTTGAGCTTTTGTTGGAAAGATACTCATCCGGAATTGGTTACTATTCTTGTTGAATAATTATTACCATGCTTGTTTAGTACAGGTGCTAATGTAGCATGATAAGGATAATCAGATTAAAATACATTGCTAGAAGGTTCTTAATAATTATTTCCTTAATGCAAGCTTTTCCGCAATTTGATGAGTCAGCTATCCTACTTATATAGCCTTGTATACTCCTTAGAGTCAATTTATTTTTAGTTTATGACGGGTAAGTCTAGCTGAGTACACCGTCGTACTCAGGGTTTTATTTCCCATGTTTTTGCAGATGGTGAGATGTTTTATGGCTATTGTCAGAACTGCTTCTATCCCGCCTTGGTAGATGACTAGACCTTGGGTATGGTCACTTTTCTCTACTTAATGCTTTTGTTGGATGTTGATCAAGAACCTGGAACTATATTTGAACTAAGTGTGTGTGGATTTGAAGTAAACCGCTTCCGCTTTATTTTCAATTTGAACTTAGTTTGTAATAACTTTATTTTACTCCGATGGTTTAAACTATGTGCGAACTATGTACGTTGTGAATGGTGAACGCTAAACTATTACGATCTTGGTCATGCCGGAAAAGTTCTAAAATCCTTCAAGATTTCGGTATGACTACCGGGTTTATTAGGTATCAATCATGTAGTTTGCCGTCCTAATGATGAATTACGTGCTTGTGCTCTAATAAATTGGTCGGTTCTGTCACATCAGCCACAGTGCCAGACTCTAATGCAAATAGATGATAAGACATATCAAATCCATATGCATGAGAACAAAACCACACTATGAAGATACAAATTGCTTACCAAAACAGATATACTTACCGAGTTCGTCTCAGATGAGAACAAGCTGCCAGATTCATCATCATCTTCTAAGGAACCAGAACTACTAGATTCAATGACGATGGGGTCTTTATTCTTACCAGTGCTGCAAACACAACGCTCACTCCATCAGAAGATAATACATATCAAATTTTTCACCGCACTAACACTGTCTATCTAGAACAGACATCCATCGAAGCCAGGAAACTGTAGAAAACAGAGGAAAACAAATATAGACGTACCTCTTTTCCCTAGAGCTGCCTGCTCCCAAAGCGCCCCCTGCCTGACCACTTCCACCAAAGTGACCTCCAGTCTTGGTCGGCCTATTTTATTCGTCCCACTTGTAAATCAGATAGTGATTAGCTTTTCAAACTCATAAACTAATCAAAACAAAGAGATAACGATGTGTTGTGTATTCTATGCAAAACAGAATCCAAGAAACACAGACGCAGGTTAGTTTTATCTACTGCCTAATCAACAACACCCATTACCTACACAAAAATATGCACGAATCTTCTTTTCCCCTATCCACATCTGCATAGGCATGAACCTAAGGCATGAACCTACTCATTCATCGACTGTACTGGGAAAATAGATCCAGTGACAGACACTAAGAAAAAAGAGCAAGCACTAAAAAGGAATGGCCCAGCAGAAAAAGGTCACCACCACATGGGGCTCCACCATTGCACATGCAAATGCTATATATGGAATTCATGGAACACCAAATTTATTTCTCGCGTCTAATCCAGAGTTAACAGAAACCAAATCAATCATGCGCTACGAATCCAACGTGTCCCCAAAACCAGGACAAGTCAATCCATTTGATCCAAACAAAAAAAATCCGAGAAACTCATGCCCAGCCCTGGCCAATTTTGCGGATCCAGACAGCAAACATACCTTACCATGACGGCCAGTCGATTTGCTCCATCACTCTTCTTGCTAGCCGTCCGCGGAGAGCGCATCTCCCAACCCTGCTGCGCTCCTTCTCCTTCCCGGTAGGGCTTTTCATCCTCGTAGAAAACCCATGCAACTGACAAGACAACACACTGTTTATGTCTCACCACAGTCGATTCGATCGATTAAACAAGAAATGCGATAAGCCTTGATATCTTACTGTGCTTCCTGCAGCAGGATCGAACGGAGCAAACTCCCAATCGCAATGTCAAGACCGCCTCGTCGTTGCCTCCGTCCCCGTGTACAACGGCTTCTCCTGGCCTTCAATGCAGCAGCACTGCGGTAGAATCTGAGCTGACGACGCTTGGAGTACAAAGACGACGGTGCCACTCGCGAGCGAATCTTCGCGACCTGGGCCGCTCGGCGCTCTGATCCATTTCCGACGGGCCCAATAACGTAGACCCACGCCACGATCACTGACGGTGGTAGCGGCGGCATTCTGGGCCTATAGGCCCATGGCGACGTGCTGCTGCGAGCCAGAAGGCCCCAGCGTCTCCTGGCCCATGTGTTGACGGGTGGACACCTCGGTGCTCCAATGCATTTTCGACAGGCCCAAGAACGCAAAACAAATGAAAGAGCCAAACAGAACCACGACAATTGGCCCATCCACTCTCTATGGTACGTAGTACCTGCCTCCTATTATTCACATGATTTTTATAGAATACTTGTTTTAAAACTTTTTAGCTATATGATTGAACGCACTAAATTCACGGCCGTGGACCCCGTCCGCCGCTGACCTCTGGCAAGCAATCAGAATGTGGACCCTCTCGCAAGCTCATGGAAGCCACGTCGCCCTTTTTTCACTGCCCATACATAATCATGATAAGAGGCTCCTTGCCTCTACACATGCTGGTTGGTGGCCCGAGATCAATGACGGGTTGAGCGCGGCGTCCTGCGTGGCCCGCTTGTCAATGGTTGTACCTGTGGAACGTGCTGGTGTCATTGCATGGATGCCTGGCTCAGGAACCTCTCCACCTACGTGCCTCTCAGAGCGAGATAGATATGATTTCTATGTTTTAGTTATTTTATACCATAGAATCCGACGTGCTAAATCTGCGACTGTAGAACCCCGCGCGCAAGGGAGCGCGTTTACACTAGTTATTATGTCAAGAACCTGACCCGTATTGACCCCTTGTGGCTGGCTGAGCTCGCCCCGTAGTACTACGCTACCGATGAGTAATTGTTATCGGTGGACATTGCGCATAGTAATCTTGTATGGTAGTGATGAATGGTCTATTTATGCAATTCATTGCTATAATAATAATTAAAGCATGGTGCCACTGCAGAGCAATCTTATCCATGTGGCTAACGAATGCATTCGAGGGCAGCTTAAATTTTGAGCTTCAGATATGCATAATTTCTGTTTACTGTAAAATAGAGTCAACTTTAACAGTTTTAAACAGACCCAACCACAGGCAGAGTAGACACAATGGTGAATTTTTATTCACTTTAGCATCCAACTCTCAGATAGATCCCTTTTTTGGTAATTGCATCGTCTGGAGTGTAACGCTACCTTGAGTTAATAAAATCCTAAGATTTCTTTGCAATGGGAAATTAAAAGGGTTTGTTTAGGTGAATGAGATTGGAGCCGATCCTCGGGGGACTATAGCAAGGCAAGATGTTGGTGTAAGCAACACGTTTTAAATGTACAATAACCTATTTCTCCTCTAAGATGTTTGGGTAACTGCTGAATTATTCCCCTCTCAATCGACTGCTGAATCGCTGAGCAGCTACATAAACAAAAACGCACAAGACCATACAAATGGAAGAGAGCGAGAGGCTATACACAATGCCGAAGAGGAAAGGAACATGAGGCCGAGATGGGCCGTGGCTTTCCGTCCGAAGCCCAATATGCGAGTCTTGTTCCTGGGTGGACTCAATTACAACCCGTGAGAGTTTGGGAATTGAGACCCTATAATAATCGGCACCAGCGGCGGGCGCTCCTTGAGTTCTTGCTCAAGAAGAAAGGGACTGGAGGCCGAGACGCAGCCTGGGACGACGGAGCTAAATTCGCAGCCGATACCCACCAAGCGCCCAAACCTCCTTCTCGCAAAGGAGCCTACAGTCGCCGTCGCTGGAGAGGAGGCAGGAAGCCGTCGACGCCATGCCGCCGGAGCGCGAAAACGATGTCGTCATGGACGAAAAGAATCCGCCGCCGCTTGACGACGACGACATCACCGTCCTCAAGTCCTACTACGTGAGTGCGCCCTAGGCCCGATTCTACTCCCGTCGCTGTCTGTTCTCGTCGGTCCGGCGAGGTCCACGTGTAGGGTTCGGGATTATTCTTCAGTGCTAGCTAGACTGATCGGTTCATGCTGAGAGTACATCTATGGTTTCTGGTTTCTGTTACCTTCCGCACAAACCATTGGCCGATTGCTCGCGATGTGAACAATTTCGGCTGTTGACGCGGGGAATTGAGCTCTCTGTTTACTTCTTAGTTATACACTGCCTGTTCAGTACTGATGCATCGATTTGGCTGGGCACTGCTTACTATAACAATTGCCATGTATGTCTTGTTGCCTAATTTAGGGAGCCGGGCCATACTCGACCAGCATCAAGAAGGTCGAGAAGGAGATGAAGGAGATAGCAAAGAAGATCAACGACCTTTGTGGTAGGTCAACATTGGGATGATTTGATTTGGTTACGGATTTAGGGAATTGTACACATGCAAATTGCCTGTCTTCTCAGCAGCTTTTACCAACTGTGAATTGTATAGCTAGGAGCCCAGTTAAGTTACAGATTGGTGCAGTGCATCAGATTGACCTCATCTGTAAATTTCTCGAATTACAGGTATCAAGGAGTCGGATACTGGACTGGCTCCACCAAGCCAATGGGATCTTGTGGCAGACAAGCAGATGATGCAGGAGGAGCAACCATTGCATGTAAATCCCATGACCCTGTTCAGTCTATTGGAATGCACTGCAGGCGATTAGTAGTTGCATTGTGCATTGCTCTTATATGTGCTTTCTCGGTGCTATTCTAACAAATATGTTTCTGCATGAAGGTTGCAAGGTGCACAAAAATCATCAGTCCTAATACCGATGACGCCAAATATGTCACAACTCTGAAACAAATCGCAAAGGTATGGCATGCTCATATGTACAAAGTTATCATATCTTTTCGAGATTGAATCCTGATATTTCATTAAATTTTGGTATGTAGTTTGTGGTTGGATTGGGAGACAAAGTGTCACCAACTGATATTGAGGAAGGCATGCGAGTTGGGTACGTCCATGGAATTCTCTTTAGTGTTCTACAACCATCTTCTTTAGTTGCATTCAGAAATTTCCTTGTATTTGGTTATGCTTCCTGATAATGGCATTGGTTTAAACTGTTAATGGTAACTTTAATGCTCAGGATTGCCATGATGTTGGAACCTTTTCCCTAAGTCTGGTTTAAGTTCATGAAATTTTGTTGATTGAGTAGGAAGTTCTCAGGAATCTATAGGCTAGAGTATTTCTGTCTTTATTAAGAATCAGGTTAACTGCCCAACGTACTTGACAACTATAACTGAACTGAGCTGAGCCCTGTAGCCTTGAAGTACAAGATCAACTGCCCAATCTTTGTAGTACACATAGAAAGATCAAAACTGAACTGAGCCCTGTAGCCTTGAAGTGAACAGAGCAAATTTGTTGCATAAGTATTCCACTGTGCAGTAAAATCTTGTTCATGTATCAGTTAGTCAATTAAATCGTGCTGATTCTTATCCTGTTTATTGTTGCAGAGTTGATCGGAACAAGTACCAGATTCAAATCCCTTTGCCACCCAAGATTGATCCAAGCGTTACAATGATGACGGTTGAAGAAAAACCTGACGTAACATATAACGACGTTGGTGGCTGCAAGGAACAGATTGAGAAGATGCGTGAAGTCGTCGAGCTCCCCATGCTCCACCCTGAAAAGTTCGTCAAGCTTGGCATTGACCCTCCCAAGGGAGTCCTCTGCTACGGCCCTCCTGGAACTGGGAAGACCCTCCTCGCCAGAGCCGTCGCCAACCGCACCGACGCCTGCTTCATCCGCGTGATCGGCAGCGAGCTGGTTCAGAAGTACTCGGCGAAGGTGCGCGCATGGTCCGGGAGCTCTTCCAGTTGGCCCGGTCGAAGAAGGCGTGCATCATCTTCTTTGACGAGGTTGACGCCATCGGCGGCGCTCGCTTCGATGACGGTGCCGGCGGCGACAATGAGGTCCAGCGCACCATGCTCGAGATCGTGAACCAGCTCGACAGGTTTGATGCTCGGGGCAACGTCAAGGTGCTCATGGCCACCAACAGGCCGGATACGCTGGACCCTGCTCTGCTGCGTCCGGGGAGGCTGGATAGGAAGGTTGGGTTCGGCTTGCCGGACCTCGACGGCCGCACCCAGATCTTCAAGATCCACACCCGCGCCATGAACTGCGAGAGGGACATCCGCTTCGAGCTTCTTGCTCGCCTCTGCCCCAACTCCACTGGTGAGTGTTTTGTCCTTGATTCTCATTGCCATGCCCGTTTGTTTCCATTAAATTGTCTGTTTGTGGAGAGTCCTGAATTCTCATTGCCGTCATGGCCGTTTATAGGTGCTGAGATCAGGAGTGTGTGCACGGAGGCCGGCATGTTCGCCATCCGAGCGCGCAGGAAGTCGGTGACGGAGCAGGATTTCTTGGATGCCGTGAACAAGGTGATCAAGGGGTACCAAAAGTTCAGTGCGACGCCGAAATATATGGTGTACAACTAGGCATTCTAGCTGGTTTTCTGTCCCTTTGCCACTTGGGGCCTCTGCACGAGTGTCCTTTTCGTAAACCTCTTCTACGTACGCGAGTGAATGTTTGACTGGTAGCATGAATATGTGATTGTATCCATCTTGTATTATTGAGAGAACAGGAGGTCAGAAAAGTCCCTACTGAATGTGCATCTTATTACAAGAACGTTGTAAGATGAAGCAAGGCAGGGAAGGAATTTGAACTGAGAGTTTAGGGATAAAATGTCTTGGTGATGTTCTGCTGGTGGTTTTCATGGTTGATTTTGGCTGTTAAATAATAGTGATAAGAGAGAATAATAAGCCGAAGTGCTGCTGTTAAGCCGACATACAAGTTCAAGCGAATAGGGTAGGGATTAGAAATCATTGAGTTTCATGATGTTGAAACCCTATGTACAAAATCTTTAGTGAATAATAGTTGAACTATCCCAGTTGGGAACATAAACGTGGCCAGGGTGCACAGGTTTGTTTTAAGTGTTCCTTTATATCATACATAGTAATATAGTGAGTTTTAGTTTGTCTAAGTCAACTTAGTTTAAGTTTGACTAAATCTATAATAAAGAATATTATCATCTAACACAACAAACAAGTAAATTTTAAAAATACATCTCGTGATAAACCTAATTACACTCATTTTATATCATAAATATTATTACTCTTTTTTATAAATTTGATCAAATTTAAAATAGGTTTAACTTAGGAGAAACTAAAATACATCTTAACAAAAAAAACGTATCAAAGTGTCCTGGTTCTCCCAACAAATCACCGAGAATCAAGGCAAAGAGATCAAAAATATTGGACGGGTGTGAATTGGCTTGTAGTCCAATGGTAGGAAGGTTCAGTGGGACGCTACCCACCAGGGTTCAAATCCTGGTGCTCGCACCTTTCTCTGGGATTTTTTCAAGGATTTTTCACGTTATGCATTAAGTGGTAAGCGACGTTCCCGTCGACGACGAGGTGCCGGTGGTGACATCGAGAATCTCCAGATCTGTCGGGTGTTTGGTCCTTTAAAGGTGCTCATAGGGGTAGGATTTACGTACGTGTGTTCGTAGAGTTGAGTGTGTGCGTGTGTGGACGTCTACGTCATACTGTCTACTTCTAAAAAAAATATTGGCCGAGTGATTTGTTTATCACGAGATCTGTACTTATACACAAAGAAGAGATAATTTAGCTGCATGCAACAGATTTTTGTATTCGGTAATCTGATTGGTGTACGACGTACAGCATGGACCACCTGTCGGTTGCTGTATGTTTGTTAATTAATTAGGATGGTCGAATTGCATAAAAAAAAATTAGGATGGTCGAATTGTATAAAAAAAAATTAGGATGGTCGAATTGGATCGACCACTGCGTATATACGGAGGATCTATCTCCGAAAATATAGTTCCAGCCGCTCTGACAAGTCTTCCTCTTCCAGACGATTGATTCGTGAGGGCGAGAAACAAACGATGGAAAAAGCCAAACAAAGTGAGCTGCCGGTGGACATCATCCTGGAGGTGCTAGCCCGGCTGCCGGCGAAGTCACTGTGCCGGTTCCGGTGCGTGTCCAAGGCATGGCGCGCCCTCATCTCCGACCCGAACTTCGTCGCCGCACAGAGATCCCTCGCCGGGCCGCACCTCGTCGGCGTGTTCTTCGGATCAGGAGCCTTCAGGTGACCGCCGGAGGTGCGGGTGATGGACATGGACGGCAATTTCGTCAGGGTGTTGGAGCTGCGGGTGCTGGGCAAGGACGACGGCAACGTCTTGGGCGTGCTGCAGCAGGCCACTACCGAGCGGCAGCTCAACGTGATCGTTCAGGGAGAACGCATGGCCAATGCCATGGTCATCGACCCGGCTGCCGGGCGTGCTTGCACCGTCGACACGGACAGTCCCGTGACCAGGTCAAGCTTTGGCCGTGCCGCTACATCTGGCGCCCTCAAGGTCCTCCTCCTCACACCGAGCCAGATCTGCAAGGTCGCTACAATCGTTGATGGCGGTGCAGAGCCGCTGAGGTGGAGGAAAAAGTCGACGCCCCCTTTCTTTATCAGATATACTTACCCTATAGGAAAGGCCACTGTCAATGGCGTCGTCTACTTCTTACTGTCTCACCTCAACGAGTCTGATGCAGTTTCTTCAAGCACGTGCCATATAGCTGCTTTCGACCTCGAGAGCGAAGACTGGAAGATGATCAATGGCCCAGCATTGGGGATCCAAAAGAAGACTTGGTACTCCCTAACTGAGCACAAAGGAACTTTGGGTTTGGTTCAATACCGGCAAGAGAACAATGATAAATACTACTATGCCACCATATGGCTCTTGTTTGATTTTAACAGGAGTTCATGGGTCAAGGAGTACACCATACAAATGCCTAGAACTTGGAGACTGAATAAGCTATTGGGTGCCTTGCATGATGGCATAATATTATTGTTTGTGAGGAAGTTGGAGCAAGTAAGGCAAGACAAAGGTTCCTAGGTATCATTATCGAGATGTCATTATATTCTACAACCCTAGCACAAAGAAGTTTACCAAACTCAAGGAGATAGCAATGGGATTGAGCGATATATTGGTCCCATACACT
Organism: Bothriochloa decipiens; assembly: GCA_023333625.1. Taxonomy (NCBI): domain Eukaryota; kingdom Viridiplantae; phylum Streptophyta; class Magnoliopsida; order Poales; family Poaceae; genus Bothriochloa; species Bothriochloa decipiens. Next base: position 37,910,389 of record CM041638.1, on the reverse strand, counting down.
GGGAGCCTCCTTTCTTGATAAATATATCCTATACTATAAAAGAGCGAAAGAATTATATGACACCTGCACAAATCTCCACCATCCGATTTACCATCCAACGATTATAACAGTGGAACGTCCGTACATAACAGCGTGTTTCTCTTTCCTTCCTCGGTTGCAAGCGTTCACGGACGAAATCTTTACCCGCCACCATGCGAGGGGTTGGGCCGCCCATGATCTACGCGAGGCGTCGTGACTGCTCAGCGACCCGCATGCAAGAAACCCCGTCCCCTCCCGCGTCCCTCCGCGTCCGCAACCGCAAGGCCAGGCCGCCAAACGCTCCGGTATATCGATCCCTTCCCCTGCGAGCGCCACCGCGCGTACACGTCCACTGCTACGACGCCGCCTTCGAACTACGCCGGCGCAGCCTGCCGCTACCGCTCTTCCTCGACGGAACGACCTCGGATCAACGCCGCCGCCGCTCCTCTATCGCCGCTGGACGACGGAATGAGGTTGCTCCCTTCCTTTCTCTCCTATTCGAGTCAATGAAGGTCCCCTGCCTTTCCTCGGCTTCCATGGCTCCGCAAGTTTTCTCCTCACGCGTGATAGGCGACCGGATCCGCGGCTGCGTTGCTGCCCGCCGCGAAGGATTCCACGGCCGGGACTGAGGCTGCCA
>CM041638.1:37849753-37909724 GCA_023333625.1 Bothriochloa decipiens | reverse complement strand
TTCTGCATTAACCTTTGATAGATTGTTGGTTCAGACAAGGCATCGGGGTTGTGCATCAAAGATCATGGATTATTTCTTACCTATTTTTTCTTCAGCGATTTGACCACAAAACATATTTAATGCACCATTGGCATACGTGCTTCAACGACAATCAAATTGCGGAGTCTACTAATTTGAGGTTTTGTCATCTGTGCTTATTTATTGACACCATTATGCAGAGACTAAACCTGTCCCTGCTGCACCTCAAGTTGAGGATCTTCTTGATGGTTTATCCACAAGCGCATCTCTTCCTGGTCAGCTCTCGATACATGATTTTTATCTAATTCTCCAACCCCTTGAGTCTTGATATAATATTAGTGTCTTAGATATTATGAAATCATCTTGGGGTGTCACATGGGTATTTCCAGAGAAGTGCCATGGTCAGTGTTCTGTCTTGGAACTGCCATTTCTATATAGAGATAAACAAATGTGTCTTGGCCTTGATCACTTTTGCCTTTGAATCTAAATAAAGTTTTTGTTCACAACCTCTGTGCGTTATTCAACACCAACTTCAGTTAGTAATTTTTCAGTCCACTGACGAGAAACTTGATGGGTCATTAGATGTTGCTGCTCAGAAATTGAAAGGTAAGTGATTGGTCCATCGATATGCAACTTTCGGTTAACAATCTTGATAATATAATGATAAATATTACTATAACTAATAGCTTCTACTATGTAGAATGTCCCACAGTGTAGATTCTTATCTTGAGCAAAATGCACTAATCAGGCATGCTAGACTAATCAGGCATGCTAGAATTTTATCCTATAAAATAAAGTTTTCAGATAGCATGTCATATATAGCACATATGAGCACCGAATGCTTAATTGCAGATTGTCATTCCAGGTGGTGGTGTTCTAGCTTGCCTGAGAAACTAATGTGCTCCCTCTTCTCATTTAATAGAGATGTTTACGTGCTGTATATCTAGACAACAGTCACAAACGCTGGCACTATCTCATTAAAGTTACTACACATTTGTTTGCATAATCTATTTGCCTGTCTGTAGTTTCAGTTTTAGGAAATTTTGACTTTTTTATAGAAAATAAAGACTTATGTTGTTTACTTTACCTAATGGGTGAATTCCATTACACCAGATGCAGAAAAGAAAAAAAAAAAGCGAAAGGCCAAGAGAAATACATGTGAGACTACAAATCAGTGTGGGTGACGAAAATACTATTATTTTTTGATTTAGCAACTTTAAGATCTTAATTCAACCTACGTTAGGTTATCAGAACCCAAGAATTGTATTGGCAGATACTACAAAGGATGCAGCAGAGTATGAATTTGGAAGCTACATTTTATTTTCATTCCATATGACATTAAAAGTGATGGTGTTATTTTTAACGAATTTGTGACTAGGCCAATGTTGGTATGAGTTTGAACCTGCCTCTATGCATTGGAAAAATCAGACTCTATGGTTATGGTCTATGCATTCGGGAAATGATATTTGTATGAGACTACAATTTTGTAATTATAATACTGGGATTTATACATTTGATTATTTTTTTCATTAAGAAAGATATTTTTAGACTATGCATTTGGAACGTAAATTTATGGTATGAGACTACAATTTTTTAGTATAATATATGGACTTAAAGATTAATTCTTTTTATGTTGTAACTATATAAAGAGAAAATATTTTTTATAGACACGTGCGTATCGCACGTGCATCTCCGCTAGTAGCAGAGAAAAATGGACCTTGAATGAATCAAAGTACATGTAAGCACCGTAGTAATGCCAATTAATACAGATGAGGTGGACAATCTTTGTGTTTGCTATGAAATAATCATTCAGTGTGAACCGAGTCCGATATATACCCTCTGTGTTACAAATAGTAAGTCATTCTAGCTTTTTTAAACAGTTGCTTGTTCTGCCTAGAATATACCCCAGCGCTCCCAACCGGCGACTCGGTAGGCGATCCCGTCCGGCACCGGCAAGCCCCCTTCCCGCCTCTCTTCGGCCGCCGTCGCTGTCCCCCGGTGGCGTCCCTCCATGGGCCCCCAAAAACCTGTGTCCGCCGGCTATCGCTGCTCCTCTTCCACCCCCCTCCCCTCCACCCCATCCTTTACCCCTCTTCAGATCCGGCGAGTTACGGACGCCGGGCGAGCTGGCGGCGCGTATCTGGGGCCCAGGCACTTGGGTGTCGCCAGCAGGCCCAGGCAATGGCGCCCATGCCTTGGTCGCGTCACGGTGGTATGGGGCGGCGGCCGGTCGAATCCGGGCTCCTGGGGGCCGGATCCAAGGTCGGGGGTTCCCCGCCGCCCCTACCCCTCTACGGCGATGGACGGGCCCGGGCGACGCTTCTCGTCCTGCTGTGATGCTCTTCGGCGTGTCTGCGCTATCTGTGGGGGTGACTGTCACGTCGACGGCTGCCTCTCCGGTCGTCCTTCAGTCGAGGGGACGCCCCTGCGACGATGTGGCGTCAGAGGGCCGGTCTCTACTGCTGCCTTTGGGTCGTTGTGGGGGTCGCACTGCTGGCAGCGCCGTTGGCGTCCTGTTGTGGTGGCTTTGCCTCACGCTAGTCTACAAAAACTAGGAGATGTCGCTGTCGTGTCGTTTAACTTGTTGCAGGCATCGTCATAGTTCCTGTTCACCGGAGCAAGCCAAGGTCACAGGACCTAGTGACATGTTGCTTACCGGCGTTGTCGGCGTCCGCGGATGTCGATGTCCTTCCTAAAGGTAGCGCTGGAGCACCATGTCGGCCCATCGCTCCCCCGTGTTGTCTCCGTGTTCGTCGTGCCGTGCCTAATTGCGCCTCAGGCTGCTCTTCACTTGGTACGTCAAGCTGGTGTGTGTTGTAGTCATAGTCATAGTCTGTGCTTGGGCGAATGCTTTGCCACTCGTGTTGTAGAGGTTGAGTTGTCGTTGACGCGTGCCTTGCATGTGGTCTTCCTCGCCCATGGTCTTGCCCTCAGTGACTCAAAGGAGTACTCGGCGCTTCGCCGTGTTGATAGTCTTAGCCGTACCCGGTGGATTTTTGCCGCTGGTGTTTTCTTCGGGCAGATGCTTTGCCGCCGGTGTATCTTCAGGTAGGCCCTCCTCACCCGTGATTCTGTGGGCAGTAGCCCTAAATGACTCGGAGGAGCAACGCGCTTCCGATGGATGCTTTGCCATCGAGGTCGTTGTGTCTTTTCCGGCGTATCTGCTTTGTCGCTGAGGTGTTTTTTGGTGGACGCTTTGCCACCGAGGTCATCGTCTCTTCTGTCAGATGATTTGCTGCTGAGGTTGTTTGGACGGATGCTTTGCCATCAGCTTTATCTTCTACGGCTCCTATAACTTCTGGCTACCTAGGTGTTTAGTTACATTTTGTATTAGGTTCAGTTGCTAGGGTTGTTAGGTGCACCCTGCATGTTCTTGCTTTTCGTTTCAGGACTTCGCTGGTAATCCTAGACATACACTATATTTAGACTCATACAAATTTCTATGTATCCAGAAAAACTAGAATGACTTATAATTTAGAATCGAGCAAACAAAACTAACGAGCGATAAAGGAAATTTTGGTTCAGATACTCTGATTTATTGCAAAATCCCCTTTGCATTGAAAGTTTCTTTATCCGGGAAATAACTCACAGTAGAATAATGTCAGTGTATTTTGTTTCCACTTGGAGAGAAAAAAACATAAATTACATGGTGCTGAAGACTTGTTTATTTACATGTGCCTCTGGAGTAAAATAAAATAAACTTGTGTGTTATTTGGAGAGATTAATTAGGTTTATTTGAGCCTTAGAGCTGCATGTGGTTTTGGAGTACGTTGGAGCATGTCATTGATGCTGACACTTGTTAGGAAGAAGTGTTTGTAATTGTTTCGGTTATTAGAAGGCTAAGCTGGTAGTTAAATCATCTTGTTGTTCTCTCCTCCCCCTTCCCTGAGTCTCCTCTTGTACTGTGTGAGACCTTTTTTAAGATCACCCCATATATTTGGTGCTTGCACCCTTCCACTGCTCGACTTGCTCGGATAAATACAGGTGCCCCTGAAGTTGACATCAAAAAGCGTTTTGTTGGTGTGCATTGTCTAGTGTTACCAAACCCCACCTTACGGCAGCATGTGTCTCCATGTTTCCCAGTCCACATGAGAGTCTACTTGTCTGTATTTTACAATGCAGTACACAAGTTGTACCATAGTAGTATAGATGAATACAAGATTCTTTCCTTTCCTTAGGTTATTTTATCTTCTTAATTAATTCATCAAATCTAAAAGAAACCAATGGTCTAGATTTATTTGTCTTACTGTTTCCTCACAAAAAAATAGGATTCAGAAGTTTTTTCTCCATTTCCTAGATTATTATCTCGTTTCTCTAATTAATTCATCAGATTTAAAAAGACTAACACCATAGATTTTTATTTGAGTTCTTATCTCTTATCGGGTAAAGAGAATACCGTAGTATTGTCTACAGGTCTAAAAATGTTTACAATTTTCCTGTGGTAGGAACTCACAATAATTTGTTTGAGCAATGAGTGCCGCGTTCTTTCTATACTTCTCACTACAAAACATTTTAATTAACTATACTTTTCTCCAAATTTTCCTTAGGTTCGTTTTATTGGAGGGATGGAATGGGATGATCCAAACAGCCCTGCATCATTGAAATTTGGAAACGGATCGGACTCCGTATTCTACTCGAACTCAACTGACCCGGCTGGTCTGTGTTCATATCTCTGGCCCGGAGCACGCACGAAGATATGGTTCGTGCTAGCGAGGAACACACGCACGAGCACGATAATGGAAGCGAAGCGACCAAAGCATGACGGCGGCGGCGTTTCGCTGCCGGAGGACATCGTCTTCGACGTTCTAGCCAGGCTGCCAGCGAAGACCCTATGCCAGCTCCGGTGCGTGTGCAAGGGGTGGTGCGCCCTCATTTCCGACCCTGCGCCTTTGTGGCCGCTCAGGGATCCCGCGCCGCCGATCCACACCTCATCGGCGTGTTCTTGGGAGCCCGCCAGCTGCAGGAGGTGCGGGTGATGGACATGGATGGCAACGTCGTCAAGGCGTTCGAGATTATGAGGAGCACACCGCCGCAGCTTCCCACGCGGCTGGACCTCATCTGCACTGATGGAGATGGCCGATCACCGCTGCACGGTGGCATGGTCATCAATCCGGCGGCCGGGCGAGCGTTCGCCGCCTTCGGCAAGGCAGATCCATGGGACATGACCTACACCTACTCCACCAGCTTTGGCCGTGCCACTCCATCTGGCGCCTTCAAGGTCCTCCGCCAGCTGCAGAAACCTTTCTGGAGGGATGACCATGATGGCGGTGACCATCAGCTCTGCGAGATTGCCACAATCATGGACGGCAGCGGCGGTGCCAGAGGAGAACCACTGACATGGAGGCAAAAGTCGGCACCGCCTTTTGTTACAGGCCAGATATGTGAACACAAGGCCATTCTCAATGGCGTTGTCTACTTCATGCCTTACGAGCTCGAGATTGACAGTGAGGTAGACGAAGATGATGATGTGGCTCCGACTCCGAGCTGGAACCGCATAGCAGCTTTCGACCTCGAGAGCGAAGAGTGGAAAGCGGAGGCGATCAACGGCCCCGCATTGGGGCATCAGAAGGAGTTGGAGATGTGGTCCATTGCTCTTGTCAAGCTCAAGGGAACCTTAGCTTTGGTTCATGATGTACTTGTGAACAACTACACGTATACGAGCATATGGCTCTTAATTGATCCTAACAAGAGTATCTGGATCAAGGAGTATATGATACCAATGCCCAAGAATCAGATAATACCTACTAAGCCATTGGGAGTCTTGGTGGATGGTAGGATATTATTGTGGTCGAGTGTGTTTGACAACCAAGAAACAAGGCAAGAAGTTGTTCTATTTTATGACCCTAGCACAAAGGCATTTACAGACTTCATAGAGATGGATGAGGGGTTCAGATATATGTTGGTCTTCTACAATGGGAGCCTCCTATCTTGAACACAAATAATTGTCAAAAGAAATTGATGTGCATATATTTATGTTGTTGACGCTAATTTGGAAATTCAGTTAAAAGTACTCTGATGTTGTTTAAGTTTCATCACCGTGACAAGTTGCATCTAGGCACCATAGTAACTCTAATTATTTCAAACGAGGTAGACATTTTTTTCTATGTGCAATGAAATAATTTTTCAGTGTAGACCAAGTCTAATGATTTATATAGAACTAGCGAGTGATAAAGGCAGTTTTGGTTCAAATACTCTGATTTATTGCAAATTTTCTATTGCGGTCACAGGTTCTTCATCTGAAAACGTAACTCAACTAGTTAGAGGTGAAAAGAATGGGAGGAAACGCGATGTCAAAAATTTGGAGGAAAAAACCTAAATAAAATTCAAGTGCATTGGACGGACTGGTGTAAAATTGTCAATTTCTATATAAAAAATGCATACCTGTTTTGATGCTGCCTAACATGGAGAGAAGAATAAAAGAACAGCGAGAAATGGGGACCAAACCAACTCATGCACACTAGGCACACAACATATAGTCGCATGAATCTCGATACAAAGTACGTTCCGATGAAAATTTTGCATGAGTTGGTACACAACATTCATGCGACTATATGTTGTGTGCCTAATGTGCATGGAAATGAATCTCGTCCTTGCATTGCATTATATCCATGAATAAATGGATAGTAATTGGTCAGTAAATTAAATCACCTCTGGATAAACTATTTAGAATAATGATGCATGGAAATGAATTGAATGAATAAGTGTTTAATAGGTCGTGCCGAGACCACCGATGAGAACAAGCAGGCAAGCATGCACAACAGATATGCCTTCTATCATATCATCTTATCAGTTAAGATCAAAATTCTGTTGAAGTTCTCTACTCTGTTCTATTTCATTTTGTTGAGGTTGTTGATGCCCCTCCGTAGAGAGTATCTCCAATACTAGATTCTTCTTGTAGGGAACAAACAAAGGCATCATCTAACATCATTACACCTATAGTCATATAATATCACATCTACGGTTTCCTTATAGGGATAAGAGAGAGGGGAAGAGAAGACGAAGAGAGCAGATGAAAACGAGAGGGAGGTGGTTATGGTCTCTAACATATGACACATGCAAAATACGGTAAAACATTTCTTGGCTCCAGAACTCTCTGGAATCCTCATAAATTATAAGTGTTTCTAGAATCTCTAGAACTAAGTTTTGCTTCATGGTTCCATGAGTTTAGATATGCAGTTAACAATTCCATAATTCCTTTAGCACTCTTGTTGTTGCCAGTGTATGGTCACTAATTTTTAGTTCTTGTAAATCATTAAGCTCAAATGGTTCATTATCTTCTTTTTATGCAATAGGTTCAATATCTTCTTATGAACCCAAGTGAAAGTGCATCTAGCCCTTTAGTGGTTTTGGATGATTGAATGACAACGTGATTAATGTTCTAATGAGTTTACTAAGTGTTGACAGGAAAAACTCGGCGCGGCTTTTCTGTGCCCTCCTTTGAATTAGCCAGCTTAACATTTACTTTTTTTTTTGAAGTCTCTCATCTGGGTATAGTTGTAGTATCTTGTACATGTACGAACACACACACCCCCCACACTACCCACACAAACCACAATCACACAACGCGTGCATAACTAGACCTATAACTACACACAGATCTAAAGACCGCGTCCTCGTTAAAATCACCGGGATCATAATGGCTCCGTAGACGACGGGCGTGTCATACTCCCTTTGTGACTCCATGCGGTTGAGGCTGCAATGGAAAATGGAAATAATCCCCTGGTGAAGCTCCTGAGTTGGATTCCGGAGAATGGAACCCAGGACCGGCCGGTCACATCACAGAGAGCGTACCAACGGAACTAAGTTCGGTCCTCTTAGCATTTACTGTTTTAAAAGGTTTAGTAGTTGAGCTACAAAGTTAGCTTTTTGATGATTTTGATGTTGAGCTTAGTTATCGCTAGCAAAGAGGAATACAATAGCATCTTGAACATTATATATGGAGACCATGATCACATCATATCAAGTAATGATTAGTGTGATGATATTTAATTTGGCTTTACTATCCATTGCTCTCACTAAATTGTGCAAGTTAATGTTGTATGTCCATTCTATGATAGTCATGGTTTACATGTCAGCATAGCCCAACATGGTAATGGTATTTTATATAAGCTGAAAAGTTAAACGGTTCAGTCCACTAAGCTGCAAGAACACTACACCCAAAGGGTTAAATTTGCACGTCATTTATCAATGAAATGTAACAACATCCTTCTACTCCCAAATAATTGCATGTAGAGCTTCATTTCAAGAGCATCCATGGAAACAAAGAATACCATGATGCATAGCGGTGGCTAAAAACGTCGACTCCTCAATCTGGTGTCTAATTTTCCATCATATATATAGTCTTGGACTACACACTCGTCCAAATTATGTTTGCAACAAGTTACCTTGCAACAATAGGTATTTTGTAATTGTAATATAAAAACAGTCAACTTCTTTCTAAACACTAAACAAATCTAATAAATAATTAAGTCTGTCATTAAAGTAGGCAATTTGATATCATCCATCAGCCATGAATATAATCTTCTACTGCCTCCCATGAGTTTTCAGTTCTGTGAGACCTATGGACTATGGCTGGTAATTTTACAGGGCTAAAAATTTGATATGATGTTTAATGAGCATGCATGGTCGAGCATGATGGGATGCATGATCCATGAATATCGGCTGCCTGCTCAACATATCGATCATCTCAATGCATGCGTGGGATGCATGCATATCGGATGACCCTAGAGCTAGCGCGCTAGTTTCCAAGCGACCACGACTGCGCATCGATCAGATCAGATCAGATCGATCTGTTGCCGCACCGCCCGGCTGCATATACGCACTCGCATCATCCCTAGCCGCATATGCTAGACGCATCTTCATTCTCCAGCCGGCCATATCTAGCAGCCGTCCCTCTAGCTCTGGGATCGATCCATGGAGCAGTTATCTGACGACATGCTCGCCGACGTCCTGGGCCACCTCCCGCCCAGCAGCCTAGCGGTGTCACGCTGCGTCCGCAAGGACTGGTGCTCCATCATCGACGCCCGGCGCCTCCAGCGCACCCACCTCCTCCCTCTCCGTCTCGAAGCCATCTACTGCATCAACCTCGACATCATCGAGCGGCTGACCTATTTCTTCGCACGCCCTCCGGCAGCGCGTCGAATCCCCGGCGGCACCCTCGACTTCGTGGAAGATTACCGCAGTCTGGAAGTGCAGGATCACTGCAATGGCCTGCTCTTTGTGGGTGACATGGTGGTCAACCCTGCCACACAGCAATGGGCCACCGTGCCGGAACCACCCATTGATGACGATATCCTTGGGCGGCTCGCTGTCACAATGGATCAGGACAAGAACGCCGACTTCTTGGCCTCACGCTTTTACCTTGTCTACGATCCCATGGCAGACTCTCCACAGCACTTTGAGGTATTTCTTATCCCCTTTCTCCTTGTTGGCCCTAATGATCGATGCAACATCAGCATCAAGCTTGCAGGGCAAGAATGGCCGCCATCGACACTGAGCACCCACGTCTTCTCCTCGAGGAGATGGAGGTGGGAGGAGAGGTCCTAGATCCGCCAAGGGGAGCCCGTCGGGACCGTGGCTGATATGCTGCTGCAATCAGGTTGGGAGTACAAGGCCGTCTATTTTCGGGGTGCACTCTATGTGCATTGTCAGAACGATTCTGTCATGAGGTACTATACACTACCAGAAACTTCAACTTTGCCGACGGCTTAAACATTTGCCGACAGCCAAGGAACAAGCCGTCGGCAAAGACACCTCTTTGCCGACGGCCAGGTCACGCCGTCGGCAAAGAAGTCTATGCCCAAGGCCGAGCCGTCGGCAAAGAAAAGCCATCGGCAAAGGCAATCTATGCCGACAGCTGGGCCGTCGGCAAAACCTAGCCGTCGGCAAAAGAACCATTTGCCGATCGCCGGGCCGTCGGCAAATACAACCGTCGGCAAAGGCCACTTTGCCGAGAGTTGTACCGTTAGGCTATCGGCAAAGGCCAAGCCGTCGGCAAAGCGCAGCCACGTGGCGGCCGCACAGCCTGCCACGGCCATCGCCTTTGCCGACGGCCGCGTGGCCAGGCCGTCGGCAAAGGAGCTTTGCCGAGGGCCATTCCTAAGCCCTCGGCAAAGAATTTTATTTTGGTTTTTTCTTTCTAATTTTTTCCTGGTGCCTTCCTACACCAAATACAACCCAACTTCAAAAGTTAGGCAAATTTTGAGTTTTTTTGCTATATTTCATTATTTATTTTTGTTTCTTTAAATTTTTCCGGCAACTCCAAGTTTGAACTACAGGTACATGAAATAATGAAATTTGTTGATTCTAAAAAGTATATTCATGATGTTCGGAGTATGTAGAGGCCGTATCCAGGGCCTCGCATTAAATTATGACCATGTTGGCGTCGTAACATGACGAGTTACGTGCGTGAAAAGTATTTTTTTATTATATAAAATCCAAACGAAGTCCGAAAATCACGAAACTTAACGAGGTGTCATGTTATCGCATGTGGAGGCTATGATAAAAAATGGAAAATGTTTGGAGCAACTTACGACGCCTGATGTCTAAAACTTAGACATCTCACATGTGATCATACACCGCGCCCCGCCCGCGCCGCGCCCCGCCGCTCCGGCGCCGCCCCCCGCCCGCGCTGCTCCTCCCCGTCGCTCCGCCGCCCCTCGCCCGCACCGCCCCCTGCCCGCTCCGCCCGCGCTGCTCAGCCGGCCCCCGCGCGCGCCGCCCCGCCGCTCCTCCGCGCCCCGCCACCCGCCCGCGCCGCTCGTCCACGCCGTTCCGTTCGTCCGAGGTAATCTTCCGCGCTCACCGCCCGCCCGCGCCGCCCCAACGACTTTCCGTTCCGTTCATCCACGCCGTCGTCCTCGCGCGTTGCCGGAGGAGAAGGTAAAGCCCCTGGGTTGTCGGCCTTCGTGTCGATGTGTCGTTGACGGCCTTCATGCCAGAATTATGGTTATGTGGGCTTTCGTGCCCCAAATATGGACGTCGGCCATTGTGCCGGCTTTTTCTTGCAGGTTTTGGAAACCTCCCCGTGTAGGGGAGGTTCTGCCGAAATTTTTTACTAATAGCGATGTTTTTGTTGTTTTGCAGAGCAGGACATGTCGGAGGGGACCCGGAGCACATCTGCACCACCACCCTAGGTATAAATCACCTCTCTACCTTATAGTTGTTGTAAGTAGATCGCGTAACCGAGTTAGGCGTCTCCCGGTCGAAAGGGATACGTGGTCGTTGGTATGCGGATCAGTGCATATTTGTGACGGTATCTCTTTCGAACTGTCCACATTTTTTACACAGCCCAAGGATGCGTATACAGATGGGTTAGCTTCGATGTTCCGCCCTCGTCTGAGTCGGAGTTTCGGCAGCACCTCCCCGTTGTTCTCCGGATACACACTCTCCCTGTCGGGACGTGTATCGGGAGAACAGCGGGGAGGTGCTGCCGAAACTCCGTCTCGGACGGTTGCGGAGCATGGAAGCTAACCTCATCTACGCATCCTCAGGTGGGATTAGGACCTATCCTTCACCTATTAGATGGTAGGAACGCCTTGTAGATGCAGATGGTGCTTTTGTTACTCGCTTACATTGGTGCATGACAGAGGATGGCTGACCGTGAGTGGATGTACACGGGCTTCGCAAGTAAGAGCCCAGAATGGGTTAGGGGGATGGATAACTTCCTGAAGGAAGCATTTGGCCTAGCTGTTGCTAAAGGGTCGGTTCGGATGCTGTGTCCCTGCACCAAGTGCAAGAACCAGAAAAAGAAAGACTACGGTCACATGTACAAAGATATTTTCAACAATGGATACGTTCCAAACTATATCCGTTAGATCTACCATGGTGAACGCCATCGTATTAGGAGGGAGGAGGTGAGACCCCTCCTCGAGGGGTTTGATGCAGATGCCGGGATGACAGAGTTGCTGGCAGACATACACAAAGAGCGGTTCGCTTAAGGAATGGAGGTGGATGAAGAAGATCCAGAGGAGACCGCAAAGGCGTACTACACCATGATGGAGGCGGCAAAGCAGTCCCTTCATAAGAACACTATGGTGTCACGACTGGATGCCATTTCACGCCTAATAGCATTGAAGTCGCAACTGGGCATTAGTCGAGAAGGTTTTGATCTCATGTTGGCAACTGTTGGGACACTGCTTTCGAATGTTCACTTCCTGCTGAAGAACACGTACGAGTCACAGAAGCTCCTTCATGCGCTCAAGATGCCGTATGAAGTGATCGAAGCTTGTAAGAACGGGTGCGTCCTATTCAGGGGAGACCACGAGACAGCAACACACTGTCCAAAGTGCAAAGCCTCTAGGTACATGGAGGTAGAAGGCAGTGATGGCAGTAAGAAGTAGTCTAAGATCCCCGAGATGGTCATACAGCACCTTCCTGTCATACCGAGGCTCCAACGGCTGTACATGACAGAAGAGTCCGTGAAACAAATGACGTGGCACAAGAAGGGCAAACGATACAGTGACAAGATGCAGCACCCAGTGGATGGTGATGCATGGAAGCACTTCAATGATATGAATCCTGACAAGGCTGTGGAGGCTCGGAATGTACACGTAGCGATGGCTACAGATGGGTTCAACCCATTCAAGATGGCGGCCCCGTACACTTGTTGGCCCGTGTTCGTGATCCCCCTCAATCTTCCCCCCGGCGTCATGTTCGAACCCAAGAACGTGTTCTTGACACTGATAATACCTGGACACCTGGGCAACAATATGGGTGTGTTCATGCAGCCAGTGTGGGATGAATTGGAACATGCTTGGGAAGAGGGGGTACTGATGTACGACCGAGCTACAAAGACAAACTTCACAATGCATGTGTGGTACCAGTATTCAATGCATGACTTCTTAGCGTATGGCTTATTCAGTGCGTGGTTTGTTCATGGAAAGTTCCCTTGCCCAACATGCAAGGCAGATGTGATGTTCACCTGGTTAGCCGAGGGTGGCAAGTATTCTTCTTTCGACAAACATCGTCAATTCCTGCCTGAGGACCATGAACTGAGATGAGATGAAAAGCAATTCACAAAAGGTGTTCAAGTCACCGACCACATCCCTCGGGATAAGAGCCCTGCCGACGTCCTTGCCCAGATAGAGGCTCTCCAAATTGATGAAAAGAAGGGTGATTTTAAAGGATATGGTACCGACCACATGTGGACTCATATATCGGGCTTGACTAGGCTCCCCTACTACAAGCATCTTCTTCTTCCACACAATATCGATGTAATGCACACAGAAAAGAATGTGGCCGAGGCACTTTGGGCAACACTCATGGACATTGGCAAGAAGTCAAAGGACAACGTTAAGGCTAGACTCGACATTGAAACGATTTGTGATAGACCAAATCTAGTGATGAAGACCCCTGTGGATGGCAAGATATGGAAAAAGGGGTCGGCCGATTACATCCTGAAAAGGAGAGATAGGAAGGAAGTACTGAAGTGGATCAAGACATTAAAGTTCCCTGATGGGTATGCAGCGAATCTGAGTAGGGGAGTGAACTTGCTGACTATGAAGGTTTTAGGGATGAAGAGTCATGACTTCCATATATGGATTGAGCGGATCCTTCCTGCGATGACATAGGGATACCTCCCTGAGCCAGTGTGGCGCGTCCTGGCAGAGTTGAGATTTTTCTTCCACCAGCTTTGTGTCAAGGAGTTATCTCGGGACATTTGTCTTGAACTGGAGAAGGCTGCACCTTTGTTGCTCTGCAAGTTAGAGATGATATTTCCATCCGGCTTCTTCCTGTCCATGCAGCATCTGATTTTGCACCTACCGAGCGAGGCACGTTTGGGGGGCCTGTGCAGCACCATTGGTGCTATCCAATTGAGAGGTGTCTAAAGCTTCTTCGAAAAAAGTGTAGAAATAAAGCCAAAATTGAGGCTTCCGTGACAGAGGCATTCGTTCTGGAGGAGGTGTTGACATTCACACAGGCGTACTATACTGAGAAACTTCACAAACCGCGTGATCCAACCCCTCGTTACAACATCGACGAGAATACATCGAACCTCAGCCTTTTCAGAGGTGATCTTGGAAGAGGAGGCGCAGGGCCCAACAAGAACTTGCAACATGATGAGTGGCACACTATCATGATCTGCTTGTTGTTAAACCTTGAGGAATGCATTCCTTATCATAAGTAAGTTCTCGATGAGCTTGTTACATACTGATGGGTATGGAAGTAAACAACAACATCAATGAGGACGAGGGTGATGAGGTGCACGATGCCAAGGACTTACGAATCCTTGATGAGTGGCAAATGAAGCGCCTGATGAGAGAGCACGATGACGATGGAGAGCCTGATGACGATGGAGATGACGATGGAGATGAAGCCCGACACTTAAGAGAGCTCAACAATATTGATAGTGATGACGACAGTAGTGATGACGAGTACACGCCAGCCATATTGCCGTTTGCGGAGATAATTTCTAATTCATGTAATACTATAGTGTTAATATTATTACCTTGCAATTATGTTTCTTTACAAGTACTTGTCATTTATTTATGCTAACTACTTCAATCTTTGTCAATGCAGGCACTCGACATGATGCCGGGCGGAAGGTGGCCGCAGCGAACAGGGATCCACTCGCGGTACATGGTCACCAACACAGAGCCTGTGGCCGCCGCCGCCGAGGACGAGGCGGTCGTCGGTGAGGAGCTTGACGTGGAGAGGAGCACCCATCATCGCACGTCATCGAGGAGGCTGTTCCAGGACGCCCAGCAGGGGACGACGACGATGACCGGTGACGGTGACGGTGACGATGACGGTGACGGTGACGGTGACAACGATGACCTCTGCAGAGACGATAGGGACGATGACCATACACCAAACGCCTTGACTTCCTTAGCTTCGAGCAAGCCCTACGTGCGCGGGGCCTCATCACTCCCTGACCCACCGCTCCTCAGCCGTCGCACGGTGATTCGACCCGTGGGCAAGATGTAAGTAACCATTATTGATTTCACTTGTTGTTCATATGACATGTTGAAATTCGAACTGTAGACTAACAATTGTTGTTAATGACTCGTGCAGGGGCTGGGAAAAAGGTGACTGACACAAAGAGTTCACGCCATGTCAATGGCATCCAGGGCCTCCTGATTAGAAAGCACTACCCTGGTTTGGTCACCATCGAGGGTAAGCGGATCATGCCTGACAAATGGGACCACTTCTACAAGGTCAAGGACGAGCATGGTGAAGTCCTTTCTCACAAGATTAAGAGGGAGTTCTGGGTGAGTCTTTGCATCGCACCGCATATCTCAATACTACGCATTCGTTGGACTTTCTTCAAACAATGAAATGATGTTTGATGTCTGTGTGTAGTTGTACTTCAAGTTGGAGGAGGGGCAGGACGAGCAACGGGCGGTGCGGCAGCAGGAGGTGGTCTGCTACAACCGTCTCAAGGACATGTACCATGAGGCACGTCTCCAGCCGTCATCAGCTACTATGCCAACATGGAGCTCAAGGTGGTAAAGAAGGAGCGAGTCAGGGAGATGATACGGGACAAGGAGACCGACCTCACCGAGGAGCAGTACATGCAGGTAATTAAGTAGGAAACATTCGTTATGATTCCTTACGTGACACATTCAATTCATCTTATGGAATATCAAATACTTGAATGTCATGCAGTGGTGTCCAAGCTGGTGCGATAAGTACGAGGACTGCTGGCGCCAAATTGTGCGTGGGTGGCATACGGACATGGCGTATGAGAAGCGCAAAGAGCGTCGGCAACTTCGCCTGCAAAATCCTCCGGTATCACACCACCAAGGGAACCAGTGCCTCCACGGGTACATGGACACATGGGTATGCTTCTGTTGATCCATTTATTATAGCTCTCAATTGTCACTACTTGTAACCATGTTTGTGTTTTCCTCGCAGAGGGAGACGCATGATGGGCAGGAAATCAATGAGTTCACGGGGTATGCCCTTGCTCACAAGGGCAAAGCGTCAGCGGCGTCCACCGTCTACAGCTCGGAGGACGGGCCCGAGGCCTACACCAATCCGAATGTCTACAACAAGCTCGCCAAGTACACCACCACAGGTCTCGAGCACCATGGGCTGATGTTCGACCCCACCAGAGCCGACCTGGATACTGACCTCGTGATGAGGACGGGAGGAGGGAAGCAGCACGGCCGGTACGCTATTGCCGACAGCGCCATCGACCCGTCCTCTGTTCAGACACTGAGCCAGATCCGAAGAGGCGACGCGAAAAGGGGCGGATTACAAATCCCCATAGCGCCTCGACAACCGAGCAATGCGCAGATGATGACGGCACTTCAGGTAAGTGCAGTTTCATTCGTCGTTCATTCATCGTTCACTACACATGATGTACCTTGCCTTCACATACCATCAACCTTACGGGTGTAATATTGCAGGCCACGGTCGAAAGGCTGCAGGCCAACCAGATCACCCAGGAGATGTTGCGTCAGCAGCAGGAGGAGGCCCATCAGCAGCAGTTGGTGGCACTTTCACCGCACTACCAGCGTGCTCTATCGGACCTGACCTGCTACTTTCGGTCCCAGATCCCGGGAACGCAGGAGCCTCCTCCCTCGATCTTCGCTCCACCACCACTTCCAGTTCCAGTGCCTGTACCTGTTCTGGTGAGTATATTGTCTGTTACTTTAGCTTGTGCGGCCATCCTGCAGGTACTAATTACATCACTTGGCCTTTGTGCAGGCACCGTCGGTGGGTTCGAACCTGACTCCAGGTGCCAGCCCTCCAATGGGTCCTTCTCCACCGCACGGCTTTCCAGCTTACCCGACCTACTACCCCACGCAGTAGAACCTGTGGCCTCCTCCGGCGTCAGGGCAGGGGTACTCCTCGTGGCCGCAGGCGTAGACGCAGCAGGGGCACTTCGGGCCGGCAAGCGTTTTCAGACCTACGCAGCAGCAGTGGCACTACGATACGTCCCCGCAGTCGGGTTGGCCTCCGTTCGAGCAAGTTGGGGGCTCTGGGACCCCTGGGGACGACGCACATAGCTAGATGCCTTTACTTCTCGCTTTTGGACCTTCATCGATGAGGTTGTTGCACGTTGGACATGTTTAGCGTATGTTGGACATGTATGGATTCTTATGGCCATGTTATTTGTATTGTGGAATTGTATCGATGGATTTGAGGACCTTCATGTATGGATTCATGTTGAAACTGAATTTGATGCTGAAATGTGGTTTATATGTGATAAAATATGGGTTATATGATATATATGTGATGAAATGAGGTATAAATGCAAGAAAACAGAAAAAACAAAAAAAATCTCAGCTTTCCTGACGGCTAGCCGTCGGCAAAGCTAGTCCATTTTCCCAGCTCGGCCCAGCTTTGCCGATGGCTGAGCCTGGCCGTCGGCAAAGTGACCAAATCTTTGCCGACGGTCGGCCGTCAGCAAAGCCTTTTTTAAATAATTTTTAAAAAAAAATTTAGCTACGTCACCTTTGCTGACGTGTCGCCTTTGCCGACGGCTGACGTGGCCGTCGGCAAAGCTTTGCCGACGGCCTGCCATGTGGCCATCGGCAAAGGTCCCTTTGCCGATCCTTTCTTTGTCGACGGCCCTTCGCCGACGGCCGACGTGGCAGGCCATCGGCAAAGGCTTTGCCGACGGTATAACAGCCTCTGCCGACGGCTTCAGGCCATCGGCAAAGGTGGCCGATCCGGTAGTGATAAGTAGCTACGCATCGTTTCATCTATTATTGTTATTATTATATATATACGACTACATGCTATATATATGATTTATTTGCTCAATGTAGTGCCAATTAAGCACACATACATATATACATATATATTCATGCTTTTATGTAATTAACTAATTGCAGGATGTCCTTGTCCAATGACAATAAATACCAAATGGTGAGATCTCCAGCAACACAGAGCAAACTTGGTGCTAAGAAGGCTACCTTTTATTTGAAAAAATCAAAGAAAGGGGTGTACGCTGCGTTACTTTATTGGGTTGACTATGATAGCAGGCCCCAGTTTCAAGTTTGGTTGCTTAAGGAGAAGACCGTCAATGATAGAAATCACACTATTCACATGGAGTGGGTGTTGAAGACTAACATCAGCCTTGAACCACTGCTGGCAAAACCTCCCCCTCTTCAGAGTTGTGCTGATAATGAATGGATGGTTATCTGTGATAACGAGGAGGAACTACAAGCACCACCTGCTGCTGCTATTGCACATGACAACAACGATGAGTTTGTTGCTGATGATGAATGGGACTTTGACAATACTGATGAGGTTGTCCTTGAAGCCAACAAAAATAATAAGGCCGCACAAGTAAACACATGGCCTGCTGATTTTCTTGCCTTTCATCCCTATAAAGAGCTCGTCTTCTTTTCCTTATCAACAGGAACAATATCTTATAATTTGAATACCTCAAAGGTTCAACGGTTGGGTGGCGACGTAGACATACCGGTGGGCATAAGAACATGTTTCCCATACACACCATGCTGGCTGACCATGGGGGAAAACAATTAATATAAGTGGATTGCTTATATCAATTGATCTAGATTTGCTTGTACATTTTATAAGTGGCTTGCTTCACATTTCTTATTTCAAATATATTTAGACTCTGCTTGTTTGTTTTTGGAGCTACTAGATATGGGATAGATGTTGATCCCCTGCCACTTGCTTATAATAAGTATATGTAATAATAATCAGGGTGCCCATACATCTTCAACTTTATTCGTCAAAAGTATTTTTCGTCATGCATATTTTTCTTTCATTTTTGTGGCGATATATCTTTGAATCACTGACTGCATCTCGCACAAATTAAAGTTAAAGGCCCACTATATATGTAGCCATGAGCTGAAACAGTCTAGTACACATTATTTTACTTGCTATAGTTGAACGAACATTAGTTTGTTTCAATTGATTTGGAAATAACACATAGTACCAAATAAACATTGTTATTTAATAAAAAAAAACAAAGTTGTCCATATTTGTTGTACATCATCACTTCAGACAATGAACAACATACTTCTTCATAAAAATTACAAATGAAAATAAACCAACGTCTAAGAGGAAGCGGAGATGAAAGTTTCTACTTAGCTAATCCCCGCGGGTGCAGTTGATCGAGCCAGCGATGCGCCTGCACTCGGAAGAAGCTGTGTCCGTGAGCTCCCAGTCCCACGGCGACGTCGGCGTGAATTGAACCCGTGCATGCAGGCGCACGCCGGCGAGCCGGCTACTGGTGTTGCAGACGCCGAGGCACCGCAGTGCGTTGGACTGGTTCAACACGAACACGAACCGTCACACGACGCCGCCGTCAGTGCCGACCAACTGCAGCACATTTCATTGCTGTTGGCGACAACCTCTGTCACACCACCACACCAGGGGAGGCGGGGAGGAGGAGTGGGCCGGCTGGATCAGGCCGGTTGGCCCAGAAAGAGAGGGAGGGAGATGAGAGGCCCTTTTTCTTTTAAAAAAAATCATTTAAAAGCCAAATTCACAAGCTTTTAACCCAAAATAAATCTAACAGTTCTTTTTAAAACATTCCAGAGTATTTGCACTTGTTTTCAAATAAACTTATATTTATTTTATTTTATAAATAGGCCAAAACCAATTCGCATCTAAACCGTATTTTAAATAAATTCTTTTCACTCAATGAAATAAATGCTTAAAATGAGCAGTTTTCACCTGTGTGCTAATTGTGATGCTACCATGAAAGAAGAGATGAAGCAAGCTACTAACATTGCCACATTGGCACAAATACCTTGTGTGAAAGCATTGCAGAGTACGTACACCTTCCAGCTCGCTATGCATGTGATGGTCGATGGACGTGCACAAGAGCCGATCAAGCGAGCGAGGGGAGTAGCATCAGCAGCAAAGCAGCTTTGCACACAAATAGCAGCAGCCAGCTGTGCAGGACCACGGGGTGGGTGGTGCGTGGTGGTGGGGTAAATGAAAGAGGTAGGAGGAGCAGTAGTTACTCCACGCGGTGTGACTTGTGCTAGTGGACGGTGCTGTGCTGAACTGACGCCGGCCAAAGCTGGCGAGCATCTCTGTGTTGCCCGTTCCGCGTCTCTCTCGGCATGCCACGCGACCATTGTGTTGTATTGGATCGATCCATGAGGTGCAGCGCAGCGCTGGTCGGCCAACCGAGGCTCTGTTATGTACTACGTCGAGTACACTGTACGCTGTGTGTGTGGATCCTTGTCAGTGGCACATGTGAACTGCCAAGGTCTAGACACCGCACCTCCGTCGCCAAATACCGCGTGTCTGAAAAAAGAAAAATCCCCTTTCGCTCCTGCCATATTGTGATGTGGATGCCTACCTGTGCAATCGTGCTGCTGTGTATATGAATGGGTTGATGCTGGGGACCCCAGTAAATTGTACTCCTATTCTAGCTAGATATATATCGGCAGATCGCTGAGGTGATCGATGTGTGGTGCCTGCCTGCAATTAGTTCAGATTATTCCCAGTCACCAGTGAGATTTATTACTAGCTGATCGAATTTATCAGCAGGCATTCGCTGCTAAATTAACTAGAGGCTCATTTGCCTCACCGACCGTAGGAGATGCAAGCTTTATTAACATCGCTTTGTCGTACACGCTCTTGCTTTGCATGTGGATGGAACTGAATGAGATGTTTTGATCACAATTGATAACAACTAAACCCAGTCGCTTTCGCACATACTCCCTGCGTAATAAGTATAATTAGTATAATCAGAAAGATCTTTAAATTAAACCTAATTTTAATAAAATTATTTAGAAATATAAATATTGCACATATTTTTTATAAATTAAGTTAAATTTGTGACAGAAAGCGTCACTTATTTTGGGACGGAGGAAGTACGTGTGGCATCATTTAGTAATGTGGAGAGGTAACTCATGTAGAAAAAACGTCGTTAGTCACTTAGATTCGACGGTGCTTTGAGATACTTATAATTTGCAGCACCGGAGCAGTTGCCTTAAAATGGCACACGTAGAAAAGCGAAGGGTTTTTTTCTTTGACAATGAAAAACGAAGGTTATCTTGTATCCTTGCATGGATGCGTTCCGGTCATACGTATATGGAGACGACACGACACGCACCACAAAAGAAGCTACGTACTAGCTTGTAGCATGGACCGGTCCCTCCATCCACGCTACTGGCAGTGCTAGCAAGCACCCATATACAATTACTGTTCAAAACGGCTGGCCGGGCCGCGACCAGCTCGCCAGCGAGAACAAATGCCCCGAGACACCCCGGACACCTTCAGCTACCTATCTAGGCGCACTGTTGCAGGGACAAGAATTCAACAGCCTTTCATTCATTGCCCACATCTATGCCTTTTTTTTCTGAAATCGTGCACTTTGCACGTATTGCTTTAAGAGAAAAAGGATTTTTGTTACAACCTTACAAATCCCAGGACGAGATGTCGCGACGAAGGCAAGCAGTACACATAACATAAATCACCGGCTCGAATGGTGGAGCACAACTTTTATTCTAAGTAAACAAACGAATTTCGCGACGAAGGGCGGGATATGAGACTATGTGGCTAGCTGAAGAAAGCCACCAGCGTCGCGAGGTCACGGTATCCCGCTAGAGTCCAGGAGTCCACCTCTTCCCTGATCCAAGCCAGAAATTGAGGGGTCGTGAGGTGGATGCCGTCAACCGTTTGCCTGTTGCACTCTTTCAAGATCTCCCAGGAGACAAGCAACACCAGTGAATCGAAACCACGTCTAACGGGTGGAGAAGCATCCCCCCGCTTGTGTAGCCACCAATCCACGATGCCGGGGTCATGAGAAGGAGCCAGGTGCTGCATGCCGGCCAGGACAGGAGACGAAACCATACCTCCCAGGTGTAAACACATGAAGCAAGAATGTGGTCCTGAGTCTCATCAAGCTATGCGCAAAGGGCACAGGTCGCGGTGGTTTGTAGTCCATGACGCGTGCGTCGCTCCGTGGTCCATAGCCGCCTATGCAGGGCTAGCCAGAAGAAGAATTTTACCTTCGGAGGAGCCCTAGTGTGCCACAGCTCCGTGGCCCCAAGCAAGCTCGCCGAGACCGCGAAGAACGCTCGATATGCGGAGGTGCTTCTCCGCTCACCGTCCACTTCCAGACGAAGCTGTCCTAGACGCCCAGACTAAGAGCCACATCCCCGAGCTTGTACCCTAGCTCCAGCATCTCAAGCATGACAATGGCCGTTCTTGCTCCACCGATATCGCGGGTCCACTGCGAGTTGTGAAGTGCGTCCTGGACGGATCTTCCTCGGCGGCAGGCACCAACCCGAGCGAAGATGTGAGGCGCGGATAGGCAGATCGGGCCGTCAGGCGGCCAGTGGTCAATCCAAAAGACGGCCCACGTACCGTCACCGACGACAACCCT
Organism: Bothriochloa decipiens; assembly: GCA_023333625.1. Taxonomy (NCBI): domain Eukaryota; kingdom Viridiplantae; phylum Streptophyta; class Magnoliopsida; order Poales; family Poaceae; genus Bothriochloa; species Bothriochloa decipiens. The sequence continues at coordinate 37,887,427 of CM041638.1, read as the reverse complement.
GACGGAGGTGCGGAACATGGCCTGAATGACGGGCTCCAGCTTGCATGGCAGATGTGCCCAGGGGGACTCAGCGTCCGATCGCCTGAGCCATTCCCACCTGTGATGAAGCGCATAGCCCAGGAGGCAAAGGTCAGGTAGGCTGAGGCCGCCCAGGCATCTCGGCGAGCAGGCGACCGTCCAAGCCACCCGGCAGTGGCCTGATGACACAGAGTCGGTTCCAGCCCAGACGAAGGCTCGTCGTCGTTTGTCAATCTCCTTCAATGCCCATGGAGAGAGGGCGCAGCAAATCGAGACGTGAACCGGGATGGCCGAGAGGGTGGTGGCCGCCAACGTAGTTCTTCCCACGGTATTCATCAAGGCGCCCTTCCAAGCCGGTATTCTTGATGTGACAGAATCGACGATTGCTTGCTCGTCCGCACGCTTCAGCTTGTTGATGGAGAGTGGCGCGCCCAGATACTTCGTAGGGAATGTCTGGACACAGCACGGGAAGGCGAGCAGGCCCACATCTATATATGCCTTGTGGGGTGTCATAACGATCGATGTGTGGCGTGGCATGGCAAGCCCCAATTCCCCAAGTCAAGAGCAGATCATGGTTCATGGCTACCTTCTTACTAAAGGCTTCAACAGATTTGAAGTTGCTCAGGGGATCAATGATTCTTCAAAGGATGCCTTGGTACCATGATGAGCTCCAGCAAGGCTACGGGGCCGTGGCTGTTTGGTTTTCTTGCACATCACTGTGTTGTCTAAGCAAGGATATAGATCAAAGTGATTGTTTGGATACTAAGCAAAGCCTTCTTGAGATTAGTGTAAGTTTTTTACCATATACTTTCATGAGAGTGCCAAAATGGCTCTCCTAGGTCCTGGCTTGGCAAGCTTCTTGTTGCTTGTGCCAGAGGAGCGAGGTAGGGCAAATCTCTTCGGTCTGGAAACCAAGTAGGCTATCCCCTTATTTAGCTCTTTTCAGGGTCATCATGACATTTGGACGATATTGTTGTAGTGTAGCTTACGCAAATTTTCAGCCTCATGGCTTCTCTACAAGCTCGAGAGATGACTAATACTGCAGAAACAAGACGTGGCTTCTCACAGCGGCAGGTGTCACGTAGGACGGAAGGACCCTTGTGGACTGGTGTGGCGCATCTACAAAGATCTGATACTAGTGGCGGTTTGTTGTGATCATCCAAGATGTGGCAAATCCGGGTTTTGGGGTGTGGGGGTTTTAAGGTGAGGCCTTACGATGTCTTTTGCTTTGACCGACACTAGTGACGCTTTTAGGGCATGTCTGGTTTGTCCCAGAACGTCCCATGCCACAAGTTAGCCATGCCATAGTTTTATAGTAGTTGTTTTGTTCTGCTACATCTATGGCGTGCTAGACTTTCAATTAGCACCATATCCCACACGTCGTAGGCTCACTTTCTTGCCATGCTTTGCCACAAGTGTGACTTCTATTTTGTTCGTCAAACTTTCTCTGGCAGCCACAATTTGCCGATGGTTTGGCGTCGCACAATGTGGTCACCAACTAAGCAGGACCTTAGTGCCACAATAGTGCCTCTGTTACCATCTACAAGTTTAAGGTTGAAAAACCTTAGTTCTTTGATGTTGATAACATATGTGGACATCGTTTTTCTCTTTGGAGGTATCATTGTCGAAACCGTACAACCCCTTCTAGTTTGCATCTCTTGTTCTTTTTTGGCATGTGGAGTGGTGTCTGATGGCTGATGTCACTAGGATCGCTATACGATGATAGCTATGTTATTATGGATATTTTACTTCTTCGTGAGGATTTTCTTTTTACCTTTTTATTATAATTTTTCTCTATTATTTTATTAATATATGTTCAGCATGCTCCTAACATCATCCCGTACCAACCAGTCTTATTAACATTTATTTCACGTAACACTTTACTTGAAGCCTAATTTTAGGAATTTCTTGAGCCATATGTAACTTTATTATGATTTTAGAGTAGTTATTACTAACTGACGCATATCTAACTTTAAATTATAAATTGCATTAACATTTTTTATATCATTTTACTATATATATCTAGGTATAACGTATCTAGATACATAATTGATGTAAAAATGAACGACTTGTAATCCGTACGGAGTGAGTATATAACTATTCTTTGGTAGCTATATTTACATTTTTTTTATTTATTGATTTTCTTGAAGTCCGTGTATAAGCTACTGGTACGAGAATGTTTTCTTGGAAGGAAAAAACAAGTCATGTGCCTCTAGTCGCAAAATATTTTTCGTTTGTACTTGTTTCTAAGTTTATCAAGACTACTCACTTGTATAATCGCGTGTGGTGTACTAAGAATGTCTTTTTCTCTTAATGAAAAACGATCCAATCATGAAAAAAATTACATGCTTACATGTCTTCTCGGAGCAACAAGAGATCTTCAACTCTGCACAAGCATGTTGTAAAAGAAGAAGAAAGAACTCTGCACGAGCTGTAGCCAAACGACGTGCCCATTGTATTGTATTTATTTATTTTTTCCTGGCTTGCAACAGGGAGCGCATCCACGTCAGCGTCAAATAACAGCACAAAAACAGAATCGCGACTGAGAGACGGTGAGACCAGAGGAGATGGACTTGAAGCTTGAACAGAGCAGGGCATCTCACTTGTGTGTATCATGAAGGCTTCTCCCTGGTATGTTTCGGGTGTATTTAATTTTTTATCCTTTTAATGAAAAAATAGGTAAACGATCCAATCGCGAAAAAGAAATTACATGCTTACATGTCTTCTCAGAGCAACAAGAGATCTTCAACTCTGCACGAGCTGTAGCCAAACAACGTGCCCATTGTTTTTTTATTCATGGCTCGCAACAGGAGCACATCCACGCCAACGTCAAATAACAGCAACAAAAAGACACGGCAAAATATCTAGTTTAAATATGTAACTGAAATTTATTATTTTTATAAAAAAATATAAAACGGAGTTTGGATCTTAAATTTTATGACGATGCATATCTATAATATTATTAGTGTCTATAGTTTCAAATATTTTAGAAGCTCATAAAGATAATTTTATAGAGAATTTTTACGATTGCATCGAAAATATGATTTGCACCGAATAATTTAAAAAAAAAAAAAGAGGCTCCCAGTCGCGGCTGAGAGACGGTGAGACCAGAGGAGATGGACTTGAAGCTTGAACAGAGTGATGAATCAGCCATTGCTCCGGGCTCCAGCCGTTCACCCGTGGAGGCAAGCGCACGTCTTGCCTATTGATTCATACGAGAGTACTCGCTCGAACCGTCGGATGATGATGGATTGGTCGATCGTGCGTTGATGCGCGCATTGATTTCCCCCACCAACCACCCCTCTGCGTCATCTGCGACACCCATGAATTCACGACGCCTTCAATTCTCCGTGGCGCCAGTCTGTGGTAACTTCTGTTCCCGCTATTTATACCCACGCGCTGCCCTGCTCAGCTCAATTCAATTCCCACCATCTCGCTTCTCCTCTCCAAGCACAACCACACTCCACTCCACAGTAGCAGATCGAAGCAGCTAGCAGCTGAGCTTGAGCAGGTGCAGCAGCGGCTGCGTGCAATGGCGGCGCGGAGGACGGCGAGAGCTCTCCTCGCGAGCTTCGTGCTCGCCGCGTTGGCCGCGCAGGCCTTGGTCGCCGTGGTCGAGTCCAGGGCCAGCCCCGCGGAGAAGACGACCCAAGGTACATGTTAACAACAAACAACAATGCCAATGGGGGTGGCGAGCTTGCATTGACAATTGTGGTTGCGTCACCGCACGCATGCAGGAGACGACGTGAAGAAGCCGGACTGCGTGCCGGGGATGGACCCGCGCTCGTTCCCGGGGATCGGCGGCGGCCACGGCGGCGGCATCACGCCCGTAACGCCGTCGCACGGAGGCTCCACCGGGACGACGCCGTCCCACGGCGGCGGAAGCGGGTACGTGCCAACGCCGTCGCACGGCGGGACGACGCTGCCATCCCCGTCCCACGGCGGGACGACGCTGCCTTCCCCGTCCCACGGCGGCTTCGGCTCCTCGCCCACCTCGCCCTCCACCGGCGGCTCCCCATCCCACGGCGGCGGCTACGGGTCCTCTCCGACAGCCCCGTCCACCGGCAGCTCCCCGTCCCACGGCGGCGGCGCGTACGGTGGGTCTCCGTCTCCGTCCACCCCCGGCGGCGGCGGTGGCGCCTACGGAGGCGGGTCTCCCTCACCGGCCCACGGTGGCGGTGGCGCCTACGGGAGCTCCCCGACGCCCGCGTACGGCGGCGACTCCCCCTCGCATGGCGGCGGCATCGGGACCTCGTCGCCGACGCCGCTTGTCCCCGTGGACCCCCACAGCTTCGGCTCCCTCCCGGGCTCCTGCGAGTAAGCTACTCACTGATCCATCCATCATGACACGTCGGCGTCACTGACCAAAATGTGTTGTTCTTGTCTACTCTCCATGCATCATCGTCGTCCACCCTCAGCTACTGGAGGTCGCACCCGATGGAGATCTGGTCAGCTATCGGCGCGCGGTTCCCGAGCACGTCGTCGTCGTCGCCGCCATCGATGGGCCACTTCTTCGGCGCGGCGGGCAGCGTGGGCGGGCCGGACGTGAGCATCCAGGACGCGCTGGGCAACACGCGGTCGGACGGCACGGGCGCGCTGCTGCGCGAGGGCGCCGCCGCGCTGCTCAACTCCATGACCCGCGCCGGCTTCCCCTACACCACGGAGCAGGTCCGCGACGCGTTCGCCGCGGCGGCCGCGGTCGGGTCCGACGGCGCCGCCGCCGCGCAGGCGGCCGCCTTCAGGAAGGCCAACGAGGGGAAGGCGTAGAGAGTTTCAGAGGCCTGCTGCTGGCTACTGGTGGTGTGTACGTGCATGTGTACGTAGCAACGGTGCTGTTGGTTTGATGTGGTTACGTACGTTGGTTGTGTCCGTGTGTTATTGCATCGGTGAACACACCGAGTCACCGACCTAGATCGGCTCTCATTGTGGTGTAGTATCTTGCTCCTGTTTTTTTTTTTTTTGGGTGTTTTTTCGTGTGGATCGATTGGGTCTCGATGAATGAATGAAGCAAAAACTGCAATGTCTCCTACTAGCTGTGGTTGGATTTCGACGATCCTGATCCTGATGCAATGCAAGAAACAGGCAACAATTGCTGATTGCAAATAAACCAATTCGTTCTTGGCGCTGTGTGTGGATCTTACCATGCACGCATGCACGCACTAGTCTGCCAGTTGAACGGAGTAGTAGGTACTGGCCTGCAAGAGATATTAGTGCACTGTACTGTACAACGTATTAAACCATTCACGAGATCTGACGATGTACCGTACTTAGTACAGTAGATACAGAGCACAAAATAAATGGCCCCACCGCAGCAACGCTATTACTGTGGAAGTAGGAGTAGATGCAGAGCACATTGAAAAGGCTGAGTAATTGTCAGTACATACACAAAATCAAAATGGCGCGTACGTACGTCTCCAAAGTCCAAACCAACGTACTACCTCCTACAGATTGCTCACGCTGTCGTGTACTGTGTTGTCTTGCAAACACTGCTCTTGGTCCTAGCATTGTTTCGCGTGAAACTAGAACACAGGCCTTATCGTAGCAGAAAGGCCTCTGGCGTGGGCCTAGCTTGATCGTGTCAAAAGAGAACACGGGCCTTGTTGTAGCGAAAAGGTACTGAGAAGAGGCCTGGCCCACGAGAGGAGTGCCTGCATTGTTCGATTGCTGCGCGCTGTTGGTTTAATGGTTAGGTTTGCGTGCACGTGTGTTTCAGGTGAGCACGCTAATCTCACTGTTGCGTGAGCGTGACCGCTCGCCTTATTTGGCTGTTTTTTTAGTTTTTGTGCGGATCGGATCGGCCGGGTCACCATGACATGAATGTTTTATTTTGTTTTTCTTGGGCTGCATGCCACCTTTCAGAATTCAGTTGAGTATATTTGCACGTGGGTTTCGGACATAGCATGTGTGCATCGTCTTATGTATATATGCACCGCATTATATTATATTGTTATAGGTTCAGTGGGATCTAGGATTTTGTCGATCAAATAGTATGCCGCACGCAAGTTTTCAAGTACAATTTGGTAGACTCGTGTATACCAATTTAATGAATTAAAATTTTGCAGCATAATTTGGTATACGTGCAATGAATAATATGATAAATCTTAAATCTAAAGACTAAGTTTGAAGGTTCCACATGTACTCTTACAATATATAAACAGTTTAACACCATGTTAATAATTTGAAACGAGGCATGAAAGAGAACAAAAAAACTTATGATGCTATTTGTCTAACTTTTGGAGCCCATCTTTTCCAACTGATATTATCAAATATGATTGTCTCGATTGTAAAAGCATTGAAGCTATGCCTTCGATTCTCTTCATAAGTGAACAATCTTAAAAATAAGCAATGCAAATCACATGCGATCAGGATGATAGAATCATAGTTCATAGAATCGTGGTTCAATCCTCTAATGAAGGGACCATATAAGCTTCACTTGGTATGCATGTTTAGTAAACCCGCCGTGTGCCCGATTCATGATAAGTGTTGATTGTTTCACACATCGTATTTCAAATTTATGGACAAAATTAGGGTGAGGGGGGGGGGGTGTACAATGCTGCCTTGCTCTAGTAGAACCCCAACTATAATCGGTCCATTTTCTAGATATCCAAGAGGGAGGAGACAGAGTGGGCGTGTGTTTCTCGAATGGGAGAAGAACAAGATGGGCCACGGCATGGCACGCTAACATGAAGTTCTCGACCTTGGTGTCGCTCTTGTTAGTCCTTAGACAAGGTACATGACCCTTGTTTATTGGGTCAAAGCAAATGGCACCCAGACATTTACCCAAGATGAATTTTCCATTTATCCTGGGAGAGTTCTAGATTTGAAACACAAAAATTCTATCATATTTGGATCCTATGATCTAAAAGTTTAGTCGACTACCATTAAAGGATAACTTATTCGAATTTAGTTCACTTTTTTCTTTCCAGAATTACACATCACAACACAGATGTTTGTGGGTCTAATGAACAATGATTTTTTTTAAAAAAAAAGTTGACCAAACTTTAGACACTAGATCACATGTTTAGTGTTTTTTTTACTTGAATACGTAAAAATCTTGCACGTCTTCGTATTAAGTACAAGATTATTTTACATGTACATCATAAGACGTGCTAAAGCCCGTAGGATCAGATAGGACGTTTTAGAACCCAAAAATCCCGCGGCTGACCCGGCGGCCCGCATGGCGGCTGGCTCCGGCGCTTTCCCTACGGCGCTGGGGGTCCCGGACGACCGACGACACGAGCGTTCACAGTGCTGCGATGAGGTCTGGCACATCGCCACCGCGGGTCCGAAGCACCGAGCGCAGCGGGCGGCCTTGCGCCCCGCTTTCTGCCCGAGATGCCGCGCAAAAGCCCCGGCGCTCCGCGGTTGCCGTGCGCCGTGCGTGCCGGTGCGCCCCGCGGCTCGCTCCGCGTCTCCCGCGGCCTGTCCGCCCCTGCCTCCCGCACACACCGCACTCCCACGACGCTTTTGGCGTCCCGTCTGCCCGTCACTCGCCGGCCGGCAAATCCCGATCCCGAGGACCCGTCCGCATCCGCGGCTTTACCGCGGTCAGTCTGTCAGTGAAGTGAGGTCACTTCCCTGCCCGCGCACGTCGGGTGCGGCTGTGCCAGCAGACCGGGTCGCCGTTTGGACGTTGGGTGGCGTCAGCCGCCATGTGTAGCCTCCGCAAACAGTAGGACCTCGCCGGCCGCGCAACGTGTAGCCGCCTCCCGCTCCAGTAGATTTGATTCGTGACGGTAAATAGTGTGGAGTATGGGACGACTGGTTGGGTGTACCGCTAGCAGTAGTAGGCTAGTAGATCCCGGGCCCCGGCCAGCCCGCCTCACTCTACCCAACTACGTAATTCTAGGCATGCTGAAAGTTGTTCCAGCTTCATCGCGCACGGCTTCCCGTGAACTTCGTCTCCTTTTGTAAACAGTGTGCGTGCGTTCGTGATACACTGCGGGTTGCGTGGCGCGGAAATTTCCCACTGTCTCAGTGTGGTGTGCGAACTTACGTGCCAGGTTTTGACTCTCCCAGACGACGTGTCGTCTCTCTTTTTTTCCACGGGCGACGAGTAAACCAGCGAGGTACTGAGCCACACGGGTCAAAGAAAATTCCCATGTTTTAGTGCTCAATCACAGGTTTATTACAGGTGAGGCGACCTGGAGGAGCACCAACTTTTCCAGCATGTGATCATTCGCCGTGCCGTGCGTGCGACGACGCCCGTACATACTACGCTCCCTCCCTGAATGTACAGAGTGGCTGTAGCTAATCCATCCACGCGCGAGCGAGCTGACGAAGCAGGGGCGGCAGAGACACAACTCGATTTTCCGGCACGAGCACCGTGATTGGCCGTGCACGAAGACTTGCCCTTCGCCGCTCCGAGTACTGTATTTTTCAATGGTCTCGGCAACGCACGCGTTTCTTCCTCACATCACACCCACCACCCACCATTTGAACGCACGCACGGATCGATCAACTTTCCCCACCCCGTTGGTCACGGTTGACAGCACTGTCTGCCTCGTTTGACGAAGACGCCAACGATCGACCACGCCACGCCGAAAAAGGGCCGTATACTTCCGTCAGGCAGCGTGGATCAATCGGCCAACAGTGAGTGGAGTAGTTTTACTACTACTTACTTGGCAGTACATGTTGTGGTGACGTCAATTGGTCAACAGTTAATCATAAAACTTACGCGAGCTGGTTAATTAGATTGTTTCTACTCTCTCCATGAAAAAATATCACATTTTGAGTAGTGAAACATGTTAAATTTGACTGAATTTTTATATATTAATATATACTAACACTTAAGTATTTTCCAATGTATTTTAATAATTAATTTATTTAGAGACATAAATGCTAATATCGTTTGTTATTTGTTATGAACTAGCAAATTTGCCCGTGTGTTGCAACAGGGTTTAGACCAACCGCAGCGGCGCCTTGGATACCATCCTCCGGGACGCATACCCAGGAAAATCGCCCGCAGCGGGGTCCTAGGTGCCACCCGGGAGAGCACCGGACGGCCCCTGGTCCTGGCTCTGCCCAGGATGTACGGGCGTGTCCGGTATGCAACCCATCACGCGTCCCAAGAGAGAGAGAGAGAGGAGCCTGCGCGCGTCCCGAGAGAAAGAGAGAGGAGAGGGCCGCCCACGGAGCAACCGCCACCGCGCGACCGCTCGCCGGGGCCGCTGCGCGCCGTTGCCGGAGGAGGCGGCTCGCCGAGGCCGGAGTCCAATCGAGCGAACAGAGAGGGAGGGAGCAGCAGGGCAGAAGATGGCCGATTCGGTGCCCGCCCGCCGCCGCGCCGAGCTCGCCCGACCGCCGTCTCGCACAGAGGAAGGTAGAGGGACGCGCCCGCTCGGCCGGGCCGCCCGCCCGCCATGGTCGCCAGCTCCGCGGTGAGGAGGAGGGGGCATAGTAGGGCGCCGGTCTCGGGGGAAGATCAGACCCGCGGGAGGGTTTCTCGTCACCGGCCCCGGGGCTCCTCGGCGGTGCGTCATGGCCCCGGGAGGAGGGTCGCCGTCACCGGTCCTTCGCGCCCGCGCCGCCTGGAGGACCGCCGCCGCCCGCCCCATCGTCGGCGTGCCGCGTGCCCGTGCCGGCGCCGCCGTGCGCCCGCGCCGGGGCCGCCGGGGGCGCTCGTGCGGGGCCGCCGTGCGCGCCCGCGCCGGAGACCGAAGGCAGAGGTGTAGGGCGACCATGCCGGTCGAGTGGATAAGGAAAAGGGAGAAAAAGGAAAGGGAAGAAAAAAAGAAAAAAAAAGAAAAAAATTTACATGCTGGCCCCACAGTGGATAAAGTAGGGTATAAATGATGGATGAGTGTGGGAGAAATTGGTATAAATGAGAGAATATCGATGACTAGGACAGAATATTCTTTTTAAAAGATGGATTTAAAGGATTATGGCTGTGGGTAGTCTTAGTATTCATATCATATTATTCTGTTTTTTCCTAGGATAAGAGAAAGACCTGTGAGAAGTATGATATTACAAAGAAATCTAGCCTACAAACAAAAATAGGTATGCGTTGTTACGGACATTTACTTCTATTAAAAAAATTAACTAATCATGATGGATTTAGAGTATTTTAGGTTAACATTTTTTTACACATGACTTGTTTTACGCAAACATAGAGCCTCTTTGTTTAAAATTAAAGCCTTGCTGAGTCAACAATTTTTTAAAATGTATTATATTATGTATTTTCCTCTCTCGGTCTTTTAATTCTCTCATGCACCAGAAGCCACCACCGAAGGTGCAAGGTGCCCACACGATTCCACCGCACTACATCCACACAAGTCCATCTTATCCTTTTTGTGTCTCCATCGCCTGTCCCCAGCAGCCGCCTGACTCCCGGACTCCCTCGCCGCTCGCGCCGCTTGCCGTCGAGCCCGCCGCCCTGTCATCTCTCTGCTTCCAAGCCGCCCTCCTTTGGTCCTCCTAAACTACCTCGTCGCCATCTGCTATGTCAGCCGGATTCATGCGGTTTGGTGGCAGCCGCACGAGCTTGACCTTTGAGGAGAGGCTGCAGCTGTGCTGGGACTGGGAGGAGTAGGCAGCTGCCCGGCTCTGGTCTGGAAGAAGGGCGCGGACAGCGGTGAGTGCACGGGGCAGACCTTGGAAGACACTGCGGTTGGCTGCAGTTGCATCCGCTCGGCCCAGGTGGGCTGGCAGCGCAGGCACATCTGGCGGGCATGGGTAGGGGGAAGCGACAGGACCTTCGATCCCTTCTGATTTCGTCGATTCGATTCTTTTTCTGATTTCTTTCTCTATTTTCGTCTCGGATCGAATCGTGGGGTGGAGGCACAACTTTGTTTGATTTTGTCAAATCAATTCTTTCTCTAATTTCGTCTTGGATCGATTCATCTATGGATAGAGGAAGGAGTCGATTTTTTGTTGATATTTGATGATTGCTGTGGAGATCAACATAAGAACGATTTTGATTCGATGAGTTGTGACGTTGATGCACTTGTATTTATAGTCTGGATGGTGTCCGGTTTAATCTAGAGAGGACGTATTGTATTTGCTGTAGAAGGGAATCGGAAAATATTTGGACTCTTTTGTATCTAGAAATCGAACAGGAGTCCATTGTAGAACCGAGCCGGCAGGTGAACAGACTGAGCGGGGGCGGACAGAAAGAACGGCGGACAGAAAAAGGCGGAGAGAATTTTTCACAATTATGTATTAGGGAGAGATTTAGTTAAAATTGAGCTAGTTTTATCTGCGGGCTTCCCATAATTGCTGAACGGACGAAGCAAGTATAAATTGGAACACGTTTATTCAAGTACTTTTTTTCTAATACTCAGATGAGTGAGTTCTAAACAGCTTTTGATGCCCATGAGCTAGTGATGCTAGCGCGCAAGGTGCCTTGGTGTCCTCCTTAAGTTCTTTCTAGTCTTGTTTTTCATGCCGCCTAAAACATCTATATAATGTTGTCCGTCCGTTCTTGAATGGTGGAAAAAAAACGCGGTGGAGATCGTTGGTTGAAGTTTCAAAACACGCTGTATTCTAGACACCTGAAATAGTGCAAGTACGTCTCTTATTCGAATTTGTTTTTGTGAAATCCATGGTTTCGATTTACTTTCCCCCCGATTCAGTTCTTTTGGCAACACTCGAGCTGGCCCAAGGACTAAGGAGCTGTCTCGTTGTGTACGTAGCCAGGACAGCGATCGCAGTCCTGGACGTCGTCCAAAATTGAATTGCACGCTGGGGAACACTGCCTCGCCATTGCCTGGCGACGGAACCGAACGAGAGCACAACTTGCGTGGTGTCTCCATCTCCATTGTCCACGAACACGGATCCTCACACCAAGCGTGCAATGTTCCATCCACATGGGTTTGCAACTGCATCGGGGCCGGCCGGCACGCTTGCCTGGCTTAGATTCACGCGTGCAGTACCACGAAACCCCCATCAATTTCGTATCCCGTACCGGAACCCAAAAATCAACGGATGCCGTCCGGCCCGCCGAATCGAGCCCCCCGCACGACGCACGCCCCGTCCGGCCAACACCCACGCACGCACGTCGACCGCGAGCGAAAATCTCGTAGACGTGGGGCACGTCGACGGCACGCCCGGGCCGCCCCGTCCGCTGCCCAGCGACGACGGCCACGCCTCCGTCACCGTGGCAGGCTTCCGGTTTCTGCAGGCCGCGGCGCGGCGAGCGGCGCCCGCCAGGTGGATGCTTCCGCCGCGGTTCGACGCAGCAGAAGGGGGGCGGCCAAGCGAGCAGTCAAAACGGACCGGGGCGACCCGCGACCGCAGCGTTGTCCCGTTCCACGGACCCCAACCACTAGTTGACAAAGTCCGCCACGCATCCCCGGGATCCTCTGGGCCATGTAGGCAGCACGCCGTAGCCTGCTCGCCGCATGCCGTGTGCCGCAGAGGATCCCACCACTGCCACGACCCCCAGCTGCCGTGGCCTCGCCACGCTCACCTTCAAATACCCAGTGGCGTGGCCGTTCCTTCCAGCTCGCTCCTCGTCTCAGTCCCTTCTCGTGTCCAGCCGTCGTCGTCGCCGTCTCCTCTCTCTGCTTCTCATCAGTCAGCTAAGAAACAAGGCACCTACGGGCACCGCGAGAAGCTCGCTCGTTTCTTGAAGCCAACTGCCAGTGCCAGCCATGATCCCCACGTCGTCTTCGTCGTCGGCGTCGACGCCCCCCACCGTGGATGTCCCGCCGCCGGCCTGGCTCAGCGCAAGCAGCAACAGCAGCGACGGGATGTTCCCGGGCTCGAACAGCTCGGGGCAGCAGCAGCTGGCCATCAGCAACGGGGTGCTCCTGGCCGCGGTCATCTTCCTCTTCATGGTCGTCGTCTTCGTCTTCCTGCTCTACCTCTACGCCAAGCGCTACCTGGGCGCCAACCCGCTGCTGGCGCCGCACTCGCCGTCGTCGCGCTTCCTCTTCGTCGCCGCGTCGCCACTCCCGCAGCGCGGCCTGCCGTCCTCCGTCCTCCGCTCCCTCACCGTCACCGTCTACGCCGCCGCGGCACCCGGCACCGGCTCCCCCAGCGGCGCGGGCGCCAAGGACGCGCTGGAGTGCGCGGTGTGCCTGTCCGAGGTGGCCGACGGCGAGAAGGTGCGGACGCTGCCCAAGTGCGGGCACGGCTTCCACGTCGAGTGCATCGACATGTGGTTCCACTCCCACGACACCTGCCCGCTCTGCCGCGCCCCCGTCGGCGCCGCCGCGGACCTCGACGCGCTGCCGAGGGAGGAGCCCTCCGGCGCGTCGCTCGAGTTCCCCGTATTCCCCACTAACGTCCTCTTCTGGGGCACCCACGACGAGGTCACCAACGCCGGCCTCGCCACGCCCGCACTCCCGCCGCCGTCAACCTTCACCAGCGCCAGCGCCGCCGCCGCGTCAGCGAGCTCCTCGGCGTCCGGGCGCAGCAGGAAGGAAAACCAGCTGGTCATCGACATCCCGACGCGGGGGCCCGTGGCCCTCAGCACGCCGCCCATGAACTCCCCGCTGCCGGCGAGCCGCATGCCTGGAACCGCCGAAGACATGCGGTCCCCGGTCTCCGCCAGGCTGCGGTCGCTGCGCCGCCTACTGAGCAGGGGCAAGCAGGCCGTGGTCGGCTCCTCCTCCTCCTACAGCCCGAGCCCGCGCGGCGGCGCCGGTGACATCGAGCAGGGGCTCGCCGGAGCAGAGTCCACCCGCCCGCCCAAGACCCCCAAGACGCCCAAGACGCCGCCGTCGTCGGCGAACTGATTCCAGATCCCCGGCCCCCGAACTCCGGGTCGCATTTGGCTCCACTCGCCGATCGCCGGAGCGCGCACATGCGTTCATTCTTTCTTGCCCTTTTTTTTTTATTTACTTTTCTTCTTGATTGGAAAAAACGGAATTTTGGTCAAAATTCCGATGTGAACAGCGGAAAAAACTGATGTCGATTGGTTGTTGGTGGGGAGGATAAATGGTGAATTTGTTCATATGTTAATCAAGCGACTTTTCTTGAATTTTTTTGACTTTGTGGTTGGCTTGTCTCGTGAGGAAGAGGATGTTTCCTTGCTTGCTACGACGAGGTGCATGTGTTCCACTTGACACTTCCTCTTTCTTTCAGAAAACTTACAAGGTGCGAGTAAAATAATACTAGGTCACTCGTTGCGGCCACTCACGAACTATCTCATTCAGGATACCGTAATACTCGAATGATACTCGAAATGATCTAACTGTCCGGCAGGAAACTTGAAAGGTGGGTGCCGACGGAAAGCCGGAAAGGTTGAAGAAGGAATGGAAATGTGCCTAACAAAGTGGAAGTTCAACCGTAGGCTGACCGGAGTAGCAAGTGTGCAGGGGACAAGGTCTACGCGTTTCAGGCAAAGAGCTGACGAAAACCTGTCCTTGCAGGGCCCAGCGCTCCTAGTATGTCCTCCTGTTGCCGCCTGAGATCGTCACTTCACTAAGTATCAGAATTCAGAATTAACAAAAATCAAAAAGAGAACAAAAAGGATCAGAATTCAGAGAGCGGCCGTTGCTTGAAGCATCAGCTTATCAAGAACCCCAGACCTCATGAGGCTTGAAGTTCGTTTCCGTGAAGCCATTCTCTTCTCTCCTCGTCCGGTCCAGTCCCGTTACATCTATCTCCGGTCGGTCGGTCATCGGTTGCCGATCAAACACGGCGCCGCGCGCGCCCGCCGCCGGCGCGTCGAGGCGGCAGCAGAAACGGAAGCGGCTCGCGGGCAAGCAGGATGCAGGCTTTGACCCCGCCCTCCCCGTTCTCCATAAATTAAGCAGCAATTGTCACCGACTCCTCGTGTAGTTGTGTTTCGTAGCAGCCGCCAGGAGGTCGCCGGTCAGTCAACCAGGCGCCGGGAGTGTATATACTGCGCGCAGCTGCAGCGCATGCGAATGCGCGGTGAAGTCATCGTGGCATGATTGGTTAGACTCGCACGGCGTCAGCGTCAGCGTCACCTCGCCGACTTGCCGTTGCCGAGCGCGCGGGCGCGGGCTAGTGCGAAGTTTCTTTGGGCGCAAGCGCAAGTCAGCCCGGTCGGTCTCCGTCGCAGGAACCGGTCGTCGGAGCCTGCGCCTGCCTGCCTGCCGGCTGAACTGAATGTCAGGTCATGCGTCAGCGTCACTCCCTGCGACGCGCGTAGTAGTACTGAGTAGTGAGTGGTAAAGCCTGTTTCTACTGATGATGATGCTAAACTGATACTTAGCAACAGTGTATACGTGTTACTACGTGTGCATTGATACGATAGATTCCACTGAATCTAATGATGATGGTTTTCTAGTTGATTGAAGCCCGCCGGTCAAGCAATATGGTCGAGACGCCTTTGTTTAACGACACTTGGGATGCAGGTCGTCCCGGAGCTAGTTCGGGTAATGATTTGGCATGATTGTTTAGACTTTTAGTATGTGGTTTGTTTAAGATTTAAGAATGAGGGTGTGGGAATCTGAGTGGACGGACGCGGATAGTTGGGAGTTGCCTGCACGAAAATTGGACGCGGGGAAGGAAGATGAACCGTGTCATGGCCTCACGTCAGACGAGCTGCCAGCCGCCAGCAGTTTGCGCTCTGCGTGCGTCAGCCACCGCACCTCACACCTACCCCGCCCCGGTGCCGTGAGTATGAATAAAACTGGGAGCGTTTAGGCGGGCCGTTGACGAAGCTGGTCTGGTCAGCGAAGGGTAGAGGCATCCTCCGGGACTCCGGGACAGTAGCCCAAGACCCTAGTGCGGTGGCGTGAGCGTAACACAGCGGCCACGCCCGTAGTAGGCCTAGGGCCGCCGTAGCGTGGTTGTGCGTGGCGTGCGTGCGGCGCGGGAGAGGGACCTGGAGCACTGTGGCGGACGTGCGTGCGGCGCGGAGTGGCCGAGTGGGTGGGACCCGCAGGATTGCGCAACTGCGGCTGCGGCGGACTACACCCGCGTCCCACATCGGGAGCGGTCTGGGACTCCGGAGGCGCGGGCAATATGGCCACGTGGGCGTGCGCTCGGCGAGTCGGTCCCGTCCCGTAGTCGTAGTAGTTCGGACTCCTGTGGTAAAGGCCCAAACGGGCGCACGGGTTTGCAGAATTTTTTTTATTAATAAATTTATTTTAAAAAAAATTACAAAATTAGTCTTCGTTTCTAAAAAATTACAGGAATAGGCCACTAGTCGCTCGTTGAAAGGGCGACGTGAGAGAATCGCCCGTTCAAAGGGCGACCAGGCCCACGTCGCCCGGCCAAAGGACGACCAGGCTAGTCGCCCAGCCAAAGGGCGACCAGATGTTCGTCCCGCCGACGGGCGACCTGGTTTTTTAGGATTTTTTTTAAATAATATTTATTTATTTGGAAATTTCAGAAAAAATTTCGGATTTTTTTTAAAATAATATTTATTTATTCAGAAATTTCAGAAAAAATATCGAAGTCGGAGAAATAGCAAAAATAATACGCAGTCATGCAATGAGCGTGCGAAAACGCCGTTGTCGTGTGCTCGTCCAAGCTTAATAGATGAAAAAAATACAACAGTGAAACATTAATTAAGTTCTAAAAACTAAAATAGTATCAGTACAATATCATAGAAAACAACATCGGCGGCAAATCATACAAAACTAATATCGTCCACGCTTAGGTGCAACACCCCTAATCGTGCCAGGCTTTCGTGCTTTGCGGCCCGCTCGCACATGGCCGGCTGAGTAAGTAAGCGGCGAAGGAGGAACTATAACACGTGCAGGACGGCCTCCAGCAGCAGCTGGTGTCGCGTACTCGTCCTGTGAGGGCTGTGTCTGTGGTGGTGCTTCATGTAACTGCGATGACGCAAGTACGTCCGCCGGCTCCTGCTCCAGGTAACTGTCAAGGTCGAAGGGTAACGGGGATCGCTGACGAAAAGTGTCAGCGTGCTCAGAGATGTCCGATCCCTCGTAGTCGTAACGGGTCGTCCCTAAACATATAAGACCAACGTTATGATAACGCTGATGGTAAAACTAATATATAACGTGTCGAACTCTTAAAAGTAGGTCATACCTGGAACCATGGGTACAGCGTGTGAAGAGGAACCTCCGAAATCGAACTGATGCCGTGAACCCTCAAAGTGCATACTTGACCATGCAGGGTGAATGTAATGTTACGAATAAAGCAGTATTAGATAATATAATTAAATTTCACAACTATATCGTACCTGTAGGCATGTGAGCAGGCTGCGAAGATGATCCAATGATATCGAACTCCGGACGCCAACCGGCAGAGTACGTAGGTGGACCTGAATAATAAACTTATAAGTAACGAACAAGTTACTATTACTACATACGAAGAAAATATAAGTTACTCACCTGTTTGATACGTAGGCCGCGGAGGTAGTGGCGCCGTCGGTCCGTCAGGCCTGTGTGTCACGTGTGAACGTCGAGGGACGACATCCGGCTGTCGCCCGCAGGGCCGGCACGACGTCAACTTGACAATGTTTGCAGCAGAGTCGTACATCCTCTGGACCGCAGCGGTAAGCTCGTGGCTGGTCATCTGAATGCCCTCCCTCAACCGGTGCAAGAGCGATCCACCATCCACAGTGATACGGTGAGCCATGTCGGCCTATTAACAAAACGAGAACATTGAAGTAATTACAATAAGAAAAATATTAAACGAAGTGGGTTGAAGTTCATAAAGATCGTACCGCCAACGACATCGCCTAATCTCTGTGCACAGGATACGTGTCCGTCAACCTGGGGACGTGGGTCCGTGGCTCCGCTAGTGTATACGTGACTCTGATCCGTGTGTGAGGAATATACCAACGTAAGTAGTCCCCGTAAGCCTCCAAGGAAAACGGTCTGGGCTCGTAGGTCACATCATGTAGTGCGTTGGCCTACTCGTCGACCTACGGCTGTATACGGGAGGACCAAGTAACGTCTGCCGGTAGACCTCTCCGCACGTAACTATAGATTTCAAAACGTATTAATTATCTTTCTATATATATTAAATACTCAATCAGAACGAATTAATTGTCTTATACTTACCCGTGCACGGAAAGAGGAACAATATGGGCAACCGGGAGTGGGAACGTCTGGTTACGACCAAACTGCCGCATCACTCTGTGAGGAGCGTAGTCCTCGACAAAGATGTCGAAAACGACAGCCTTACGTGTCAGCCAATACTCCTGATCCCTCGTGCAGAACGACGACAACCCATTAGGCGCTCGTACGACAATCTCCTCCATGCTGTAAGGTGTCCAGCGGACGTCGTCTGGCCTAATCCGATCGAACGCCGCCATGTACTCAGGATAGGCTCTGTGAACCTGAATGTTTGCCCAAGTAGGCTGTATAGAAAATAATAGTAAGGTGCAATTTATTCGAAAATAAATAGAAACAGGTTCAACAGCGATATAGAAGACTTACCCGCCGCCAGACCCACAACGAACCCATCATAGGGCCGTCCTCCTCCGTCTCCCCGTACAATCCTGCTCCGTAAGTCGAGAAATCCATGACTGGTCGTCCAATACTAAACCGCTCGTACGACCAGAGTTGAAGTAATAGTAGACAACCAGAGAGGATAGCTGACGGGTCGGTCTTTGTGCACGCATCACAAAGACCTCGGTACGTGGCTGCCAAGATAGCGGACGCCCAACTGTACTGCAGCACGGCGTCGAGCCGTGCGTCCGCTATCTCACGCACGAAGTGAATCAAGTGTTTCGCGACAGAATTCCCATGCGACGATGTGAACGTTATCCAACCAAACAACCACAACAGATAGGCCTCCAAGTGCCTCGACACAGTGGCCTCATCCGTCGCAGGGTGGATATACTCGGCCTGAATTAGAAAATAGAAGTTCAAATTTCATTTAACATACACATGAATATTTGATGTTAATGAACTATATTACAGTGTTATCTATTTACCTGAAACTGCAAGAGCCAGGTCTTCGTAGGCCCGTGATGCTGGTTTTTAGCAAGAGTTTGATACTCTAGAGCGTCTGGTCGACGCACAACACCCTCGAAACGGACTAGAAGGTCCTCACGCCAAGTGGCCTCCATGTCTGGACGGCTGACGGCCTGCCCAGCAGTGGTGACACCAAGTAAGTAGGAGACGTCCTCGAGTGTGGGAGTCATCTCCCCGCAAGAAAAGTGGAACGTATGCGTCTCAGGCCTCCAGCGGTCCACCAATGCCGCAAGTAAGGAACAGTCAAAGTTAAACCGTGTCACCGCATCGGCCGGGGCCTCAACAGCACTAGCCTGCACAAGCCTACACAGAGGCAGTAGACCAGCTGCTCGTAGCCTGTAGCATATACAACATTTATATATAAATATATATTACCAAATCGTCTGTATGAGTAAAATAAATAAGTGAACGTGTTATCGTGCATACCTCGGTATCCATCGCTCGTCCAGCTACCACAACTCCTGAGGTACCCTAGGCCGTAGAACAGGTGGCTCAGCAGCTGTCACAGCACTCAAGTAGGACCGGTGGCGCTGGTCCAACTGTGCGTCCAACAACTCCAAGTGTCCCTCATCCATCGCCATACCTAAAATATCTTAATAATGTAAAAAAATAATGCACAAATATAATTAATACTATGACACAACAAATCGAAAAAATGCAGACATACTATTATTTTTAAAGAGCATTTCCGCCTTGATTCCGCAATCCACGACGTGCACGAGGGCGCCGGCCGTCTTGCGGATTCCCTGAAGGTCCTGCTTCTGCAGCTCCCTCTGTGGTGGTTGCACGCGTGCACTTTTTATAAGTATGTCATGTGCCATTGCACTTGGTGCACCGATGCTCCAGTCTTCCCACTTCTGACTCATCCATATCATTTCTAATGCGCCGTGTCTTACGACGACCAGGCTTCTGTCTAAATTTGTCCTTATCGAACCCCCGCAGGTAGTTACTGCCAGGATTGTTTGTAAAACTACCAAATATTGTGAAACCATAAATCTCTGCATTCCAGGTTGTCATGACTACCTTCTTCGTAAAATAATGTGAGACATACGGCTTCGGAGACAAATTAGTAAGTGAACAAGCTGCTATAACATGTGAGCACGGCCTGTGTAGAAGTTTCGGTTTCATGCACGAACAGCTTCATGAGTTATAACGAATAACACACTCTTGTACAATTCTCTCTCGATTGCCACCACAACGGCCCCGATCCCTACACAGAACTTCAAAGCGATTCTCTGGTGTGCCCATAGGACGTGCACGATGCAAGCTTGCCTTCTCCACCTTTTTTTTCATGTAATTTGTCATGAATGTTGAAAAAATCAATGTATTATCTGCCATCGTATTAAAAGCAACCATATATCTTTCACGGAAGTACTTGCACGTTCCATGCAAAATACCCTCTACGATTGCTACAAGAGGTAATCCTCTCATGCCTCGAATGACCCAATTGTATACCTCCGCCAAATTTGTTGTCATTATTTCAAACCTCGCCCCCATCTGTGTCATATAATACTGACCACTTCTCCTTTGGCTCGTACTCAATCCAATCTGAGAAGCACCTAATTGATGACCCCGACCTCTGAACCACGTTCCTCAAGGCATCCGTTGGGAGGCCTGAAAGAGGAACAGACATATCATTCGGGTCTCGATTCGTACGAGTCGCTAACTCTTCTGTTTGCTTTGTTGTTAATTCATCAAGACGTGTCCACATTGCATTGAATTTTCTTTGTTGGTTCTGATTGCACAACCTCTTAAACATATTCATAAGGTGTTTATTTTTGAAATGACTGAAAAATTTGCACCCAAGTGCCTCATGCACCATCTTGATTGTATGTCCGACCATCGAGGAGGAAGATCACGCTCCACTGAACCATACTGCATATCCGTTATCGCCTTCAACAAACTGGCATGTCGGTCATGTATGACACAAACATTAGGTCGCCCTTGCACCACTGCTAACTTCACACGCTCCAGAAACCAATACCAACTATCTGTGTTCTCACTTTTCACAAAAGCAAAAGCAGCTGGTAGTACTTGATTATTCCCATCAACACCAATAGCAGTTAGAATCTGACCTTTATACTTTCCTGTTAGAAATGTACCATCCATGCATAAAATAGGTCTGCAATGATGAAATGCCATTATACATTGACCTAGTGCAAAAAAGGCTCGACGAAGTATTAACTTTCTGGCCTCTTTTGGATCAGACACATCCATGATATCATAATATCTACCAATATTTTTTTGTCTGACGGTTTCTAACAATCTTCGTATATGCCTGAGCAAGAAGGACTAGAGGCCACCCACGTTCTACAGCTTTGTTGACGTATTTTCTCCATGTTGATGTTGCATTAAGCAGTACTAACTCCCAAAAAGTGCCCTCCCGAGCACGACTAACGATACCCACGACCTTAACGTCATGTTGGTTGCTGTCAAGCCTAAATATTCGCATCAACCAATTCTGCACACCACTAATTGTTCTCTCATTTGCCCTAGACACCCATCTACTTACTGAGGCAAATCCTGACAGATCAACCCTGTATACACCTTGAATAATTTCTCCTTCTCCATAATAAATTTGAAATCCTAACTTCTCCGACATCTGTGTAATCTAAAAATTTCAACTAAGTTACCTTTTCACTAATATATTACTAATATTATTTCAACTATAACTATTTAATTTAACAATATATATAAAATAAGAATATAAGTAATACTACCAAAATATAATATTAATCGCTCAACTGCTCATTACATTATCTAACAATTAATATAACACACATTAAATAATTATATATAAAATTATTTTTTTACTTACCGAAAATTTTCCCCTTCCTCTCTTCTTCTTCTTCCTCTTCTTCTTCTCTTCTCTTCTCTTCTCTTCTCTTCTCTTTCCCTCTCCTTCTCTTCTCTTCTCCCCTTCAGCTCTCCGCGCCAGCCGGCAGCCGTCTTATATAGAGCCGCCACGTCGCCCCCTGTTCGGGCGATAGGGGCCACAAAGTCGCCCCCTGGTCAGGCGACGTGGGGCCCGCCACGCTACGTCGCCCATTTAGCGGGCGAGCACGGCCAAGTCGCCCCCTGGTCGGGCGACATGGGGGCACGTCGCCCATCGGCCGGGCGACGAGCACCACGTCGCCTGTTGGTCAGGCGACATGGCCCAGGTAGCCCGCCAGTCGGGCGACAAGGCCCATCTTCGCCCTTCCAACGGGCGACTGGTGGCCCATTCCTGTAAATTTTTAAAAACGGAGACTAATTTTGTAATTTTTTTAAAAAAATACGTTTATTAATAAAAAAATTCTGGGTTTGCAGGCCGACCGCAGCCCACGGAGATGAAGTGCTCATTCTTCTTCTTCTTCTTTTCCCCAAAAGAAAAAAAAGGAAGGTGAACGGTTGTTGACTTTTATTTCTCCTTAGACTATCCGCTCTCATGTTCCTCTAAATCTCTCCTTTAAAAGAATATTCTGTCCTGGTCATCGATATTCTCTTCTCTATACTAATTTTTTCCGCACCCATCCATCCTTTATAGCGTCCTCTAAACATTGTGGGACCCACACGTCAATATTTTTTATTAACCGCCGGCCCCATCTCCCGGCCCCATCCCATTCTCTTTCTATCCCCGTCCCTCGTTTTCTCCGCCCGAGCACCAAACGCGCAGATGCAAGTCGCAGGAGTTCTCGTCCTCTTCCCCGCGCGCCGTCGGTGCTGCTCGGGGTGGGCTGCCGCCGCGCCGCCGTCGGTCCTCCGTGGACGGCTTCTCCACACGTGGCTCCTCCTGCTCCCTCGGCCTGCTCTCGCTTTCTCCCCCTCTCTATTTCGCCCAGCTCCTGTGGTGGTGACGGCAGCCAGCAGGTGCTCGAGCGGCCACGGCGGCGCCGTCGTCCCTCCCCGCGCCGGCGAACCCCGGCCCGGCCTCTCCCTCCCCGGAGCTCGCAGTAGGGGCCGGCAGGACGAGCGCGGGCGGGCCAGCGCTGCGGAGCTCCCTGCGCGCGGCCCGCGGCAGTGCTCGCCCGCGCGGCCATGGCGCTCGCGCGCGGATCTCGGCGAGCGGCGGAGCTCGGCGGGCAGCCGACCGGCTTTTCTCCTCCACGCCCGGCGCTGCCTCCTCCCTCCTCTCTCTCCGTCGCGAGCCGGTCTCTCTCCTATCTCTCGGCGCGTGGTGGGACTGGGTGGTCCCCGCTTGGCACATGTCGGAGGACGCCGTACCTCCTGGACAGTGCCAGTTTCGGAGGCCGTCCTGAGCTTCCCAGGACGGCATCCAGGACCCCGCTGCGGCCATTTCATCCTGTATGGGCTCCTGCAGGAGGTGAATCCAGGACCCCGTGCGGATGGTCTCAGGCAGATGGGCCTGTAAAAGTATTTTGCTACTCCCTTGGTACTTTTGTATAGAGTTCAAAATCTTATCGCAAATACAGTACGTAACATTTGAGTTTTCAATCCAGAATGGCAAGGTGATTGGATGCCATTCCATTCAGATTAACAAGTTGATAGCTTGTACATTTCCCCATTTAATTTAAACACTAGCACGGAGACATGCAATGCAAATTGCAAACACCATTGCCATACACGGATCACACACATCACACGCGGTAGTTTATAATAAAGACCATATTACATCTTTTGCCACCCACTTTTAATCCATCGAGGAATTCTAATCTAAACGAGGCTATATTTTTGGACGGGGAGCTAACTTTTTTTTTGATAAATATATAAGGAAAAAAAAAGGTCCTGCCATGGACTCTTTTAGTTTGCGGGTTTATGCGAATTTTTGGCGATCTCGTTCGCAGTCACTGTCGACTCCTGTAGCCCCATCTTTTTCTTAGTTATCCAGCGGATAATAGCAAAACTGATTTTCGTCCTCATCATAGAGCACGGGGCACGGCTCGCTTTCCCGAAAAAGGAGCGAGCCCACCAGCACCGTCACTGACGTACACAAAAAATAAATAAATCGCACACCAATTCCTCCGACCACGTTTTTTTCTTTGGCTCACAAATCCTACAAATGCATCTGCCCAAGATCATATGCCCAGT
Organism: Bothriochloa decipiens; assembly: GCA_023333625.1. Lineage (NCBI taxonomy): Eukaryota > Viridiplantae > Streptophyta > Magnoliopsida > Poales > Poaceae > Bothriochloa > Bothriochloa decipiens. Next base: position 37,863,566 of record CM041638.1, on the reverse strand, counting down.
AGCTGGGATTTTTACGGGCACCGCCGTGCCCCCACGAGCCTGCGTGCGTCCCCCGCCGGCGAGTGCGTGGAGCCCCCCCCCCCCCCGATCCGCCGTCGTGCTTCCGCGACGCCGTTGTCGGGGGCCCGTGCTCCACCCGCCGCCCCCAACATTGGCTACCAAGCAACCGGGATGGACGGAGGGTGAGCTGGCTCATACGGATGATGGCCAGCCCTGACCCTGCTGCTCCGAGCCAGACTCTGCATCCTTCCCTTGCCTGCTGTTCACATTGAGGAGCAGAAGAGTATGCATCGAAGAGCAAAAGAGGGATCGGTGGAGATTTTTCAGATCTCGTCGGTGCTTCTCCACTGCCGTCGCTCTGGAAGTCAGGGAGCTGCCATTGCCATCCACCGGCGCCGAGCCAAACTTCGCCGAGCATCTCCACCACTCCATCTTCAAGGCTCTGCATCTGGGTGAGCCTTCGCGAGATCTACAGGGGCGTGTTGCTGGCGGCGGCGGCCGTTGCGGCTGCGCTGCCGCCGGTCGCCGCAGCCCCGCCTTCGACGTTCTGCCTCGCATCAATCCATCTTCAGTTGAGCTCATCGTCGACCGCCTGCTCCTTCACGCGTCCGTCGGTCAGGACAGTACGTCGTCGATTTCAACAACTCCGCTTCAAGCATTGGCAGATAGATGTGAGCAGTCATGCCGCCTTCCTCGCCGAGATCAAAGCCTTTAGCGCCCTGTGTGGAGGATCACCCTCCGCATACCCCATCGTCGGGCCGTGTCGCACGGGCGTCATCCCTATTGTCCAACTCTCGGCTAGATCGTAGTCTCGCCTTCAAGACATGGGCTCGCGGCAAATGCTACCGTTGTCTCGCCCGCGGTCATCAGGTCAGCTCTTGCCAGGACTCCTTCCGCTGCATTCGTTGTCGTCGTCCTGGGCATAGGGAGCGACAGTGCCACCTCCAGCGTTCCTCGGCTTCGCCGCGTTCCGACTCTCCTTTCCAGCATCACCATGTCCGCAATGCTCGGAGCTGGGCAGATGTCGTGGCTACATCTTCTCCAAATGTGCGTTGTGAACAGCTGCAGGCTTCTAATAACCATGGTCTTCGTTGTGCTGCTTGTGGTTGTAATGGTCGCACTGCACATGGGTCATCCAATACGGATCTTCATTCTTTGATTAGGCCTATGTTGGAGTCGCTTTGCTCAGATCTCCAGAAATTCTTGATATCTCAGCTTGAGGAGGTGGTGCGCCCACTCCGAGATGAGGCCTCAACCATCAAGTTGTGGCTTGCGCGGATAGCCAGCCATCTGGAAGCAGTCGAGCCACCATGCAAGGACCCCTTTGTTCTAGATTTGTTCGGTCTATTTGGCCCTTGTTCCTCAGTTCGGCATTCTTCGGCTTCAACACTATTATCTGCTTTCACACATACTTGGGAATCCACAGTTCATGGTGAGAAGACTGTGGTCGTAGATGACCTAAACAATGTATTGGAGAATCAAAAGGAGCAATCACAGGAGTGCCGAGAGCAAGCACGGGAGGAAAATTTGTGCCAAGCTGTCATCTCCGTCGAAGAAACTACCACTACAAGTGTTGATGAACAATCAACCGAGGTTCCATTAGACCTTCCCAGGGAGCGCGACACATCTTTTGAAGATACTATTTTGGTCGAAGATGCGTCCGATGAGGAAAAAGATAAGATCGGTATGGGTGTGACAATTGAGGACCCTATTGTCATGTCCTTAGATAAGGAGCGTGACATAAAGCAGGACGTGGCAGGTCTTCCTATACACCCTTCCTCATCACCTACCCTGAAAAAAATCGTCGACGTCGACGTAAGTCCTACGATAAGTCTTCGCTTCGCCGAAGTGTTCACCTTGCACGACACAGTGTGTTAGATGATTTGGACATTGTTGGAAAGGATGGGAAGCTTGATGACGATGCAATGCAAGACGTCATAGACTGTTTGAAGGAACTGTTGCCGCCAGACGTCCTCAATTCATTGATGGGTTTAAAGGGTCCTGCTTTCTAGAACCTTATTGCGAAGGTCGCTTTGCCTCTTCGTAATGTGTCGTAGGGGTTTGTTGTTATTGTTGTAGTTATCCGATCTCATTGCCGGCAGATCGTTGTTGATAGTTGTTGTGTCTTTGTTGTCCTTAGTGGTTCTTATTGTTAATTGTGGTCGGCTAGTTGTATCGTTGTGCTCAGTCTGAGTTTATCTTCTTTTTAATATAATCGACAGCTCTCCTGACTAGTTGTTAAAAAAAAAAACAAATCCTACGAATCAAACAGCAAAAGCGAAAGAAAAAAAAAAGAAAAAGAAACACCAGAGGCGGCCAAGAAATCCGCCTTGCCATCTCCGTTTCGCGCATATGCCCTGATCGAGGATTTCCACACGAATTTCACGAGGTTTTCCCTCGCGTGGGTCTGCGATCTCGCTTGAAATAGATGCCGTGCCCTAGGTCACGGGACCGGCGTGAGGACTGAGGCGCCGCCGACCTCCGACCTCACCGGCGGGCATTCGATTCGTCCCAATCCTCACCCTCGCGTGTTCAGGCAAGCGATTCCGTCGGTTGTTGCGATCTTCCCTTCCATTCTTCTCGAATCGGTTGGTTGTGACGAATCCGATTTGCCGAATGCGATGCGTGCAGGTTTGTTGGGGAAGGAAGGGAATGCTTGTGTCGACATGCTAAGCCGCGGAGCCGCCGTGCGGTCGCTGTTGGATCGTCTCCGGCCTCCGCCTCTGGGTTGGAATTGGAACCCCAGCTACGCCATGCCGCCGCCGCCGCCGCCATCGGCGAACCGCGCCTGCCTCTGCAGGTTCGCCCACTGGACCGCGCGCTGCGGCGGCGAGAGTGGCAGGACGGTGCCGCCGGGTAAGGCGGTGTTCCTTGATCTGGGAGCCGGAGCCGGGGCCGGGAGGAGGAGGTTCGCGCCGAGCGGCGCGCTCAGCTTGAGGGGGTGCTTGGGTTGGCAGGATGGCGGCGGCGGCGGGGAGTTGAGGAGGAGGGTGGACGGGGAGGCTGCGGCGGGGATGAAGGCGCAGGTGCTCACCACGCAGCGGCAGCTGATGCGCGATCCGGAGGTGCTGCTGCCGCTGGAGGAGGCCGCCGCGAGTGCGAAGATTGTGAATGGGAATGGCGCCTGCCGGCGAGGCAAGCCGCTAGGGTTCCCGGAGCAGGCTGTGGCGGCTAAGATGGTGGTTGCTGTTGATGTGGATGAAGGTATGTGAAATGATTACGGCATAGAGTTGTTCGTTTGAAATTGTTAGCACTGCTTTTGCAGTGTCTGTAGTGGAATGCATTGACTGTTCTAGTATTATTAGTGGTTGATTTCGTGGTCTTAGTCTAGAAACAATTAATTCAATGACAAACATTTGAACAGTCTTGAAAAAAAATTGCACCTGGTCAAGGAAGTAGCACCATTTTCTTGTCTTCGTTATGGTTGACCTTTTCTCACTACCTTTGTACTGTGTATCTTGCTTGCAGTTCTTGGTAGCTTTCTTGTGGCTCTGAACAAATTTATTGCTGACCGTTATTCTTGGAATCACTCAGTATCAGAATACCATGTATACGAGTTCTTTAAGGTAAACATGAAGTCCTGGCTCCCTTAAAATAATTGAGTCCTGTAATTTGTGATCTTTACTGGTCACATTTCCATTTGAGCTACTCAAGTTGAATGTTTGCTCACCAGGTAGCTCTTACATCTTTTTCTTGCAAAACTATATGCAGATATGGAACTGTTCTCGAGAAAGAGGTGTGTTGATGCTACTTTGCTTTGTTGCATTTGGAGTTACATGTATTTGTGTTTTTAACATACGTTCATCATGTGAAATCAAGTGCTCGTCTAAAACTCTGCAGCTAATTATCTTGTCCATGAGTTCTTCACAACTCATTACTTCGAAGATGGTATTCATCCTATCCCAGGGGCTCGAGATGCTCTACAAACTCTTTCTTCTTTCTGTAGCTTGTCTGTAGTAACGTAAGTCATTTATTTGATATAAGGGACAAAACAATTTGCCTTTCGTTATATGAGTTGGCCTAATATATCCTTCTTTTAAAAGGTCTCGGCAGGATGTAATTAAGAATCACACATTGGAATGGATTGAGAAGTATTATCCAGGCTTATTTGAGCAGATCCATTTCGGGAATCATTTCGCTTTGGAAGGTCAATCAAGACCAAAGTCAGAGATTTGCAGGTATTAACCCATTCATTTTAGAAGTGGTAACATAGCCTAACATGCACTGAAGCATAAGAGCATCTCCAGAACTCTCCAAATTCCATCCACCATATCACTGGCTGTGATTGCTGCTGCAGCGGCAACAGCTGCTGCTGCAGCATTCACTCGGAACTTCAACAGTTCTTCATATGCAAAATTAAAAGTTGCAGCCAAATTCACTGTATAAAACTTGCAGCGGAACAGGCCTGTTTGCCTATCTACTCCATAAGATTCCATTTCCATATTTCAGCAGACTAGCGCAATCTCGCTCTCCATACCATGTGATCTATGTTTTATTGGTATTCAAGTTGACATAAATTGCTACATTTTTTTCTTGATTTTTAAGAAATAAATTGGTACTGTTTAAATTCAATTAGTTTATAAAAACAGTCAATGCCTGAGGAAATGTAGTTTAAAGTCAAGAAGAGATTTTGAGTTAAATACAATAAGAATGGGTTACATGTTATTTATTCTATCAACCAAAAAAAATGGCCTGATGTCACGAACCTGATAGTCGCATTTTAAATTTATGAAGGTGTGTGTTGGGGGGGTGGGGGAGCATCCCTGAACCAAAAGAATGTTAATAAGCACTGGTTCTTGCTGTCTGCCTCACATACTGGAGGGTTGCATGGGACGCTCACCCACCAAATTTGGCTGGCCGCCCTTGCCTGATATGGTATCAACAGAGATGGTGAGGTCGTTAGCTAGTCCGCTGGAAGCTCGATTTCCTGCACGATGGCTAAAAAGGTGATGTCATGCCTGTTATTGTGTGTGCTGGAGATGCTCTAACAATGGTTAAAACTGTGATGGGCTTGCCTGTTTGTGTTTTTTAAAATACTATTTAGGGGGCAACATAGCTCAACTAAGCATTGCATCATGACTTACGACACTATAATGCAACATTAGTTATAAACTGTGGCAACCTTGGTGGTGTCTTATTTGTGTTTTAGATTATTTTTAGGGCAAACATGCCTCAGCTGATTTATGCAAACCTGGTGTCATCAGCTAACTGTTACTGTTACAAGCAGTGATCTATAGCTGTCTCTTCTCTGGAGGGCTGAGGCTAATTTGCTGTGGCATAACTCATTGCAGGTCTTTTGGCGCTCAGGTTCTAATTGATGACAACCCAAGATATGCTCTAGAGTGTGCTAATGATGGCATGAGGGTTCTTCTATTTGATTACGATAACTCGTATCCTTGGTGCAAAACTGGAGTTGACGAATTGCATCCACTGGTGACAAAGGTTCACAACTGGGAAGAAGTTGAAGAGAAACTTCTTTCTTGGGTAGTACCTGATAGCTGACATTCTTCTATCTTGTGAGAAGCACCGTTTGAGATCAGCAAATGATTCCTTTTTCCTGGTCTCTGAAGAAACTTGATAGGGTGAAGACTGCTTTGTTCCTAGAGCTTGATTTTCAATACAGATGTCAACGTAAGCTAGGATATTCCGTATCATTTAGTAAGGAACTGCCGACTGGTTGCTTCATTACCCCAGCCTGGTTGACGCATGGAAGAAAATCAGTTAGTATTCGATTGTCCTTGGTCAGTCTGAGCAGGCGCTTCTGTTCTCAGATCAGATTCTTATTTCATCCTTTTGCCCTAAGGGGTGTACAATGTATATATTGACGCTGCCATATGGCTAAGATGGTATTATAAAACGCTGCCATATGGCTAAGATGGTATATAAATGTTTTGAATTTCTGATACAGAAAACTCGTGTGGGTGGGTGGGGGTCCTGGGATCAACTGATGAGAGTTAAGCATTATTGAGGTTAAGCACAAAGTCGATGAGAGTTCAGTCTTTGTATTTGCACATTTCAGAATTATCACGTACCGGGAAGGAATGCATCTACTGTACTTCGCAAGAAGTGAATTTACGATGATCTGTTACTAAATTTACTGGATTCAAATTCTAGTTGGAAAAATAGTGATTTATATATGGGGAGTAGTCTCTAGTGGCCCGCTTTGCTCGAAACTGTATCGTGGCATCTATTGCCGTCCAGGTGATGATGTGTTGAGTGCGGTTTCAGTGAGCTTTCTACAATTGTATACTACCCTGTATAGGACTGCTTATCTGAACTTTCTAGCTTCTAAGACTGCTACAGACTTTTGTAACCATTGCCATCTCGGTCTTCCGTTCTTTTTTAATTTAACATTTTTCCGTAAAATAATCATATATTTATAATTTTGGGTGTCAAAACTCATCTTTAAACTCTGGCCTCGATGCCTACTGCGTTGAGACCTCGGCGCCATAGACCATAGTGGCTGTTTTGAAATTTGTATGGAATATTCACGTTGTAATGTTTACCTAAAATACATAAGACGTGCTGGGTGTTTTGAAATTTGTATGAAAAATTGCTTGTGCTGAAAATGATTACACCAATATGTGATTGCTTCTCATCTCATAATGATTTACAAAAATCTAGGTTGTTAAGAAAATAAGCGAAAATTAACCAGAAGAATATCAGAGGATGGACAATGAGAGAGAGTCTATTTTTCAAAACACACACACACGCGAGAGATTCTCTATACACCGCCGGCCCTGTCGTCGGGATAATTCGCTTGCAAGTCTTCGAGTGCGTGCAGACCTGTATTCGAGTGGAGACTATCCCCCACTCTTTAGATTGCTAGAAATTTCAATATAAACTCCTGCAACACTTTCGTTTATATTTAATAATTATTGTCTAATTATAAAAGGTTTAAAAGATTCGTCTCATGATTTATAACCAAACTATATATAATTAGTTATTATTTTTATCTATATTTAATACTCGATGCAAGCGGCTAAAGATTAACGTGACGGAAAAAGACTAAGAAAACTAGTGATTCTGAGAGCAACTAAGGGCAATTTATTTTTGACGAGAGTCGCTTTGCACTGCACTTGCACACGCACGCCGCCTGCATCTTCTTCAGTTCTTCTCCACCATCTACGGCTGGGATCTCTGTCAGGAGCAGCGCTTCTGGTACGCACATCCGATCCCTTCCCTGCCTCCTCGGCTCCTCCTTCGCCGCCGTCCGCCCCCTCGCCCCCATCTGGCACTTAACCTCTCGAAGAAGAGGAGCCAGAGGAAGCGGAAGCCTAACCTGCGACGACGCAGCTCACCGACGACATCCTCTTGCGCGTGCCGTACACCGAGGTGCTCAAGTTCGACTACCTCGTCGTTAATCCTGCTACCGAGAAGTGGGTCGCCATGCCAGTCTCATGGCACTGGTTGAGTTCGCCTCGGGTTCGACGCGGCGTTCTCCCCACACTTGTACATCTTTGAGTTTTAGTTGGATAATAAGGATGGCCATGTCCTAGGGGTGAAGACATTCTCATCTGAAACCCGAGTTTGGCGCCACAAGCAGAGTGCCTGGAGCTTTGAGCTTATGCTGCAGAAGGATTTCAAGAGTGTATTTGTCAGCGGAATGCTGTATGTGATAGCCATTGATTGTGTAGTTGGGGGCGGTGGATGCGAAGGGGGAAAATTGGAGTATCATTGATTTTCCACGTTGCGAGGATTCGCCATGGCATTGTACTGGTCCTGGATTCATTGATCTGTCCCAGGGGAGATTGCATCTTGCAAATAATGATGACATGGCCAGGTATATAGCAATCTGGGTCCTTGAGGATAAAGACACCGATGAATGGACCTTAAAGCACACAATCTGCTGTAAGCATCTGGTCGGAAAGGAGTATGTCAAGTTTGGATTTCATGAGTTTATTGTTGTTGCTATGCACCCAGACCGCAACATGGTATTCTTTGTTTTTGGTCCTGAAAAAACACTAATGTCTTTAAATGAAACATATTCATTAACTTAAGCATACTCCTTTTTTTATTTAATGAGTTGATATTAATTGAATTTTTTTTAGATTTTATTACGCCTAATCCATATCGAGTAGACCTTGTTGTTGTGAGAATTCTTAATTCATGAGTTGTAGGGAGGAACTTATGTCACCACAAACAGAAACTAAAGCAAGTGTTTGATTTAAAGCTGGTGTTAAAGATTATAAATTGACTTACTACACCCCGGAGCACGAAACTAAGGATACTGATATCTTGGCAGCATTCCGAGTAACTCCTCAGCTCGGGGTTCCGCCTGAAGAAGCAGGAGCTGCAGTAGCTGTGGAATCTTCTACTGGTACATGGACAACTCTTTGGACTGATGGACTTACTAGTCTTGATCGTTACAAAGGACGATGCTATCACATCGAGCGAAACCCAGATCAATATTTCTGTTATGTAGCTTATCCATTAGACCTATTGAAGAGGGTTCTGTTACTAACATGTTTACTTTCATTGTGGGTAACGTATGACATGGATAGCGGGAGAGTGCATGTCATCCGTAGTCTTCGGACACATTAACCCTGAATATTTTCTACCATATGTTCCCTTACTTTCAAACTCATTGCCAGATGTTGCGGAATAGTGATCTGACTTTCTCAGCACCGCTCGTCGCTCGACCTTTGCTCGTGTTTTGCAGCAGCTTCTTGCAGCTAGTACTTGTGTACATCTTTCTGATATTATACTTTCGGTTCATCCTTGAGCACTTTATGGGGCTACCTGTTTTAGCTAACATAGTAATTCTATTTACCTTTGTCTAGTCGTTTGTATATGAGGTGGCATTGGCAAATAGCTCTTAGTACTTGACAGTGTATGCTATCACCAGATTGTGGAACTTGAACCATGATTAATGCCTGATATGCATGCTATCACCCTACTTATTTCTCTTCACAATACTTGCATTGTGAGTTGCAGTATTATGCAGTGTGTTTTCTTTTCCTTTTTGAGCATTGTGATCCTTGGGTATGGTATTTGGATGTATTACTCTGGTAATATCTGGTTTATATGTTGTCGAGTGCCAAAATATATAAAGAATCAATACGCAACTTACGCCGATCTGGGCTAGAAAATTGCTAGATATCCACATGTTTATATTAACTGATGACTATCCACTTCGATAGTAGATGTTCTGACCTGGTTTATACTGAATATAAAATATAGCCTGCAGTGATATACAACACATGAAACCTGTATGCAGTATTAACCAATTATACGTTTTTTCCTTGAAACATTAACAAAATATTTTGCCTGCTAGGCACGAGGAAGCAATACGCATCAGTCAAGTAGGCCGGCTTGCACTTGCAGAGGCATCTCTATCATGCTGAAAAATTCAAAACATACATTCACTTGGAAAGAGAATGTGAAATTGTGAACTAAACCATCAAGTCAGCAGCACATATGGCAAAGATGAACGGCAAGAAAAATAATAAAGTATAAGATTTTGGAAACAGAAGCAAAATACGAACGAACTTCTGACGCTATTAGTCAAGAGAGAAAACAGTTCTACAGATGTTACCGTCACAGGTTCATCAATATGACTCCAAGTTGGTAGGCAGTCTAGGGGACAACTGAGTCATACTCACACAAACCAATGGAAAACTATACAAAATTACGGCCCGGTATCACACCTTCTCATTGTCTTTATTATTGTCAAAGTTGCATTAGGGGCAACGCCATCACGGCACCAAAAACTGAAAACATGACCAGCACCATCCAGAAGGGCACCGCCTTCTTCTGGTTCTTGTCACGGCGAGCCTCCGCCAGTGGCTGCGCCCTATTGGCAACAGCCGGAGCTTGCTGGACAGCAGGGGATGGTGCAGGTGCAGGATTCTCCTGAGGCACTGGCTCTGCAGCAGTGTTCTCCAATTGTTGCTGTTGATTGTACTTCTCAACATACTCTGGGAAAAGCTTCCTGAAGTGGGGACAGTTTTTGCTGCAAGAGGAACACTTGTATTAGTGAGCCACACAGACTTGCCACAATGAACAAATGGTATGTAGAACATGGCTTCAAGCATGACTTGCTGCAGATGAAGTGATTGTAACAATCTTATATATAGTAAGAACTTTAGCCCATTTTTGCGCTAGGAAACGCATACTACTAACCAAAATTAAGTTGTCACTTTCATGTAAAAATATACATCTTACACAACTTGTTCAGAAGCTAATGAGCATTCTGTTCCTGAAGGGGTAGTTTTAACAGTTATATAGGAAGAGGTTCATAATGAGATAGCCTACAGAGAAATGCATCTACCTCTCACAATTGTAGGCAAGGGAAGCTTTTGCTAAACGTCTCTTTTCTGCATCTGATGTCTTGATGCTTCCAGTTGTCAGGGCATCATCCATCTGCAAGTATGAGAATTATCAACATTGAGAAAACACCTTAAAATAAGGGAGTTCTTGCAAGGGAAATGACAAGCATTGCTTGCTTCAATGTTGAGCAACTAACATTAAATTGTTAGCCTGGAGCAACAACTAATCTTCCAAATTTTATATACATGATAAGACATTTTTTTTTGGGTTAGGTTAACCCAGTGAGGTGCAAGGAACAACTTACCATGAATGACAGGAGCCCAGTGAGAATGCTGCAACATAAATGTTACATGTCAGGCCAACAAAAAAAAAAGAAAATGCAAACAATTTAAACTGAAGCATATTGACTGCTAGATAGTGAAGGATCACTGGAACAGCATAACTAAAGTACTGAAATTGACACTCATTTCAATTCTCCCAGTCGCATGGCAACAGAAGCTGAAATGATTGCAGATTACCACAGAGCATTGATCTGACTAGCAGTAATTAGAGCCTGTACATTGTACAGTAGCTGAGAAATTAAATGGCTTCCAAAAATGATGTAATAATAAGCTATTTATTGTTATGTGCATACCTTGCAACAGACCACATTGGATTCCAAGATTCAGGATGAACTGCAAAGCATTGTAATAATGAGCATTATTTTAGAGCCAATAATAAAGAAAACAACTAAGATCCACAAAGAAGTTCAGAACTTACAGTCACTCATTGACAGGCATATTCTTTTGTGTGGCGCAAACCTGCCGCTAGGGGTTGTCATGCTGAACAATTAAATAAGTTAGAAATAGAAACAAAGAATTAGCATTCCATCTACATCTAATAAAATTCTGCTAGTTACAGTTTTCAATCTTTACAGTTTACACTATAATAGGAAGCAACATGCCATTAAAATACAAACATTTTTCATGATTAAAGGCTTCTGACCTGATACTTGGAGGTTTTTACACTATAATAGGAAGCAACATGCCATTAAAATAAAAACATTTTTCATGATTAAAGGCTACTGACCTGATACTTGGAGGTTTAAAAGGATAATCCGGTGGAAATTTGAGCTTCCCATAGTAATATCCACCTGCAGGAGGGAAATCAAACGTGAAAAACATTGTTAGCGATTATAAGTAGCAAACAAAAATTATTGGATTGAGTAGATAATGCGGTATAGTATGTATGATCTTTACCTTCAAAGGGTGTGCCTTTACTTCCTTCAAGTACATAGTCTGGCATATAGAAGAAAAACACATAAGTCAGTTCCAAATAAGCAAATATAGCATCGAAAGAACGCAAGGAATTGGCATTGCATTAAGATAAAGCATGACAAATACAGAGTCTTCTAGATACAATCTGAAGAACAAAATGGATTGTAACTATAAAACAAAGCTTCAAATGTAAGGGCACTTCAGCATCAAGGCATACATGAGACAAAATCACAGGGCCAGGGACATTTTGTTGCCACTGATAAATGCATCAATGATCACTTATTAAAATTGCACCAATCAAATTCAGAGAAGGTGTAACACCGCATAAGTACAAACTTTGCCCTTTCCATAAACACATATAGCAATCACATAGTTTACTATAATTCTTTTTCATAAATACAAGGCAAAATGACCAGCTAAAAACTACTCTCGCCATTCGAATTATAAGACCTTTGGCTTTTCCAGAAAAATTGCTTTTATTATGTATCTAGATATAGTACACATCTAATTGCATAGCAAAAGCTATGTACCTAGAAAAGGCAAAACATATCGTAATTTTGAATTGGGGAGTGCACTTGCATCAGCTATCCCAGAGACAAGTTCAAGGCCATGAATAGCAATCAACAACAACAACAACAACAACATAGCCTTTTGTCCCAAGCAAGTTGGGGTAGACTAGAGATGAAACCCAAAAGAGACCAGGAAACAAAGGACACCATGAATAGCAATCAATGGTACTCAATTAGCCATAAATAGCCCAACAAGAACCTACAATGTCTAATAAAGTAACAATCTACTACTATTATTACATAGACAGGTTGATGCACAAAAAAGTAGCAGTTGCCATCTGACAACAAGCAGAGTGTTGGACATTACTTTTGCAACTTGACGATTATAGTTATGCCAATGCAGAGCCTGATGGCGACACAAACAGTCATGTACCATAAGCAGAACAAGCACTGTCTCTCACATGACAAGAAAGCAGTTCTGCTGCTGAACCAGATATCCAAATGATAGTTGAACAAATATCTCTAGCAAACGAATCAAATATAACGAATCAAATATATAGTGTACAACAAGCATGACATGCAAAACACCTTGATGCGCATGCCCTTGATCCAAAGTTAATTTAAACTTTAAACCATTAATCGCTAGGCAGCACGCACTGAGCCGAGCCCACCACGCGATGCACGGAGCAACCACATGTGTATATATAGAAACTTCCAAAACCGATCAAAATGATTGCTAACGCAAACGTTGAACGTATGCATTAAGCGTTACACCTAAACCGTTATGCCTACGCCATCGCTTCCGACAAAATCAAGGGCAATCAGCCAACCACACCCAGTTCACTGCAAACATTAGCCAAACATTGAACGTATGCATTACGTGTTACACCTAAACCGTTATGCCTACACCATCGCTTCAGACAAAATCAAGAACAATCAGCCAATCACAACCAGACCATTTAGCCAACCAAAAGGCGACGAATCGAATCTACAACGAGTAGCAGGGTCAGCGGAGGAGGCTACTCACGCCACTCCAATATGTCGTTGGGCAGCGGGCGAGCCACGATCTGCGGCGGCGGCTCCTGCAATCCAGCCAAACCAAAATCAACCGTTAGAAAATCGAGCCACGACGAATCCCAATCAAAGCAGCGGCGCACCAATCGACCCCCAATCCAATCCAGCCGGAACACTCACCTTGCAGAGCGCGTGGTACTCCTTCTGCAGCCGCTTGAGGCAGCCCTTCTCCGCCATGGCAAAACCCTACCACCGCCCACACGGCGACCCCGACCTCACCCGCCGAAACCCTAAAGTAACTCCCCCGAACGCACGGACGCGGCAACACAATTGGGGATCCAATCCAATCCAATCAAATCTCCAGCCCTATCCCGCGGCGCTGATCAGGAGCGGCGGCCAATCGCACTTGCCAATCGAATCGGGGACTGCGCGGGCGCGGATTTGGTGGGATCAGTCGGCGGGAAGGAGGAGAGGCGGGGGAGGAGAGGGGATCGGGAGCGGATCGGCGGCCGCGGTCCCCGGTGCGACGGGAGAAAGCAAAGCCGAGCCAACGGGTGGTGTGGTCTAATGGGTGGGGATTTTTTTTTTTTTCGGAGGGGGGTTTTTAATGGCGCACGATGTGCTTGGAGATTCGCGCCGATGCGGCGTAAGACGAACTGCACTAGGACACGGTATCCCGTCCTGGACGCGCAATTTACCGTAAAAACGGTCTGCGGCGCGGTCCGGGACACGGTCCGGGATGGCCCGGCGTCCGGGATATGC
>CM041638.1:37790580-37839753 GCA_023333625.1 Bothriochloa decipiens | reverse complement strand
TGTTGTCTGGGGATGGGGCTGACCTTGCTGGCTGCTCGCAGACTCCTACCGTAGCTCCGCCTGTGGAGTCAAGGCCCGACGGCTGACTCCTGGCGGGCTCCCAGCGGCGAACAGCCCCACGACCTAGGCTGGGGAGGAGGAGGACGAAGGGGCGCAAATTTTGACTGCACAACAGGGGCGCTGGAGGACGGTGGGTGCCAGCGGCACGGCGGAGTCGTGCCCGCGGAGTCCGGCCAGGGGAGCGCTGTCGCGTCCTTGTTCGTGCCCGCGGAGTCGTGCCTGGCGGAGTCGCGCCGGCGGGGCGCTGCCGCGTCCTTGCCCGTGCCGCGCGGAGAGAGGAGCGCGGCCCAGGAGGACGAGCGCGGCGTCTTGGCCAGGGCAGAGCGCGGGGAGGAGCAAGAGAAGGGAGCGGAGGAGGGCGACGCCGAGCATACTCCTGTGGGCACGGCGCGCCCCTGGCCGGACTCCGCGGGCAGAAGAACAGAACCGATGCGGTGGGGAAAGAATAGATGGAGAGGAGAGAGACGATGACAGGTGGGCCCGCTTTTTTTAAAGTTGATATAAAGTATGAGATATAAAGGATAAAAATCTTGCTAACTGGATGTATAAAAAGGGAAAATAAAGGATGATGAGCGTGGATAGTCAAAGCGCGTCCGCGTGATGAGACGTCGTCCCGTTCCGTCCGAAGGAACGGTACGGACTACGATACGCGGAGGTTTACGTTTGTTTTTGTTTTTTTTCTTTGCGACCGTGCAAGGTGCAAGGTTATACAAAGAAGTTGAAAGTTTTCCACATTGCAGGTTTAGGTAGAGTATATAGGGAGGCAGAGTGTGCAAAAATATATTTTTTCTCCCATGGAATGTCAAAATAATTGACCGTGTATTCTGAGAAACATGTTCAATTTTACTTTGCATGAAGAAATTAAAATGTAAATGTATCAGCAGTTCCGTAGGGAATTGTTAAGAGCATCAAAATGTAAATGTATCAGCAGTTCCGTAGGGAATTGTTAAGAGCATCTTTTAGAGAGTTGTTATTCCTTTTGTGGTCGAAGGCTAACTTAGAGTTTTGGAAAAAAAAAAGTAGACTTTAGCAGTAGTCTATTCGGAGTTCGATCTAAAAGGGCTAGTGACTCATCTTGTGTCTTCTCCGTAGCTAAAGAAAGCGGGCTAATGATTATGGTGGGTAACTAGACTCGTGGGTTCCTTCCTTTCAGGGCGTAGGATCAAACTAGTGGCGGGTTTAAGGTTAGGATTAACACCGAAATGATAAATTTTTTTTTTGAATCGGGTTAAATTTCCAGGCTAACATGGATAGAGTTTAGAGGGAAGTGCCTTTAATGTTAAGTATATACAAAAGGAAAAAAAAAAAAAGAGAAGTGGAGTGTGGAGGGAGAGGGCGTCTAGAGTTGAGTGACAAGAGAGATGGAAGTGCTCACTAAGACTGAAAACGACATGTTGATTATTAGATCTCCATCAACGATTTAAGAGCATGGACTAAAGGCATCCTACAAATCTGGTGCCAATATTATTAGTCAAGAGGAGTAAATCTAACCACAAAAAGTAGTAGCTAGAAAATAGCACTTTATCCATCTTTTTTTTTATAAAAAAAGATAATACGTGGAAAGAAGAACGTGATTACTCACTTGTTTCAAATTATTTGTCATTTCTACTGCACATCTATTTTTCATTACATCTAGATACATATAGATATATATAATCAGGGATGAAGCGAGAAAAAATTTTAGAACAGATTGAACAAAAGTCTACAATGATAACGTTTTGTGCTTATAACTTTATTGGCCTAATTAGTATTAAAATAAGCTGGTCTCAGAGGATCTCGGCCCCTCATCTCTTCTATAAACGGCTAAACTTGAAGGCAGGGCTCTAGGGGGCTTCATGTATCCTGCAGCCATCACTGTATATAATATAGAAAAAGTTATGATATCTAATATTACCTACTAGCCTATTTTAAATTATAGTTCGTTTGATTTTTTTAGCCCAAGTTTAATCATTCGTTTTATTTAAAATTTTATATAAAATATTACTTCTTTTATTGTATCTTGTTTTATTATCAAAATATCTTTGAAAAAATCAAAATTTGACTATATTTGTTTAAATTTTTTAATAAAACAAATGGTCAAATATGAAAAAAATTAAACAAACTATAATTTAAAACGAAAAGAGTACTAAAACTTTGGATCACAGGATCCAATCCAAAAGACCAACAACACATACACATTGCCCCGTTATTGAACCTTAATTGTATATATACTACTCCCGGTATCTAGTCTAGTCTAGTACCTATATTCCCACTGTCTCACTCCCGCGCCGCACGCTAGCTCGCGCACTCGCGCTTCCCATAACCATGGCGCCGGTCACGGTCTCACCGCCGCTCCTCCTCCTCGCCATCCTTCTCCTCGCCACCGCCGGCACAACTCAATGCCACCACGGGGGTCACAAGAGCCAGCGCCATCACACCGGCGGAACTAGACTGCCCAAGAAGACCGCCACCGCAGCGGGCGTCAGCAGCCCTCCTGCTGACACCGTCCACCACGCCATCTGCCACACGACGCCGCATCCGGCGTCCTGCCTGGCGGCCATGGCCTCGCACCTTGACTCCACCTCCGCCGGCGCGAAGGTTGCCGAGGCGTCGGCCGTCTCCGTACAGCTCCTCCCGCCGAACGTGCTCTCCGTCCTGCTGGCGTCCCTCCACGGAGCGGAGTCGGCGCTGTCGTCGCTCTCCCCGGCGCTCTCCGCTCTCTCCGCGCCGCCCGCCGCCTCCCCCGTGGTCTCCTCGCTCCGCCGCGGCGCCGCGCAGGACTGCCAGGAGCTCCACGCCGCCACGCTGTCGTCGCTCTCGCGCTCCGCCTCGCTGCTCGCTGCGGCGCCCGACGAGGACCTCCCGGCCGTGCGCGCGCACCTCGCTGCCGCGCTCGCCAACAAGGCCACCTGCCTCGACGGGCTCGCCGGCGCGTCGTCCGGCCCGCGGCTCGGCGGACTCCTCGCGTCCCTCGACGACGCCTACGAGCACGTGTCCAACTCTCTCGCCCTCGTCGCGCGGCGCGGCGGCGGCGGCGTGTCTGCTGCTGGCTTCGTGAACGCCGTGGCCAAGACCATTCATAACCGGCGGCTGCTCCAGGACGACGATGACGACGACGATGACAACAGCGGAGGAGACGACGACAGCGACAACGACGGGGATGACAACGGTGGGAACACTGGCGAGCCGGCTGCGACGGTGATCACCGTGGCGAAGGATGGGACGGGGAACTTCCGGACCGTGGGGGAGGCGGTGGCGGCGGCGCCGAACAACAGCGCGACGAGGACGGTGATCCACGTGAAGGCCGGGACGTACGAGGAGAACGTGGAGGTTCCGCTGTACAAGACGAACATCGCCCTGGTCGGCGAAGGGCGCGACACGACGGTCATCACCGGCAGCCGCAGCGCCGCCGACGGCTGGACCACCTTTCGCACGGCCACTTTCGGTAATCAAATCAACTTCTAATTAACTGCACCACTTCAAAGTTTTAACACAACTTGTTTACACGAATCTGATATTCACCTCGCGAGATGTGCTTGGTAGTTGCTACACCAGTACACCATGCAGTGTGTGGTCTGTGCCTGTGTCGTCAGACCGGCAGGTTTGACGCAGATATTTGGCCTACTGATCACGTGCATGTGCTTTTATGCTCATAGTAGTACAGTACTACTATCTCTGTAATCTAGCCGTCTCCTTCCGTTGGTCGGCACTAGATCCGATACAGGCCATGGACATGCATGCAGAGCTTTATCGCCGTAGACATGAATCATGGGCTCATGGCTGTCACTCGTCTGGATATTTGGCTGTGCTCTTAACCGACTGCCATCGATCTCATGGCATCTTGCCAATTCGACGACGAGGTGCTCGCTGACAAAACAGCTTCTGCCATCTTATTACCATTATCATGCCAATTATACTCGACAAGAAGACGCTCGCTGACAAATGAAAACAGCTTTATTTTGGCCATGTCCATGAACTGAACTACTGCACTGGGGCAGCTGGCAGGACCCAATGACCCATGGAACTGCCCATGCCCATGCAAATGCATGGATTAGTCCAAGATCTCATCCGTGCCGACCATTATACGAAAAGCTGAATACTATCTGCAAATGTGCACACGCATGCAGGCGTCTCCGGCGAGGGTTTCCTGGCGCGCGACATCACGTTCCGCAACACGGCGGGCGCGATCAAAGGTCAGGCGGTGGCGCTGCGGGTGAACGCCGACCTTTCCGCCCTGTACCGCTGCGGCGTGGAGGGACACCAGGACGCGCTGTACGCGCACTCGTTCCGGCAGTTCTACCGCGAGTGCGCCGTGTCCGGCACCGTCGACGTCGTCTTCGGCGACGCCGCCGCCGTGCTGCAGGGCTGCGCGCTCCTCGCCCGTGCCCCCGTGCCCGGCCAGTCCGTCGTGCTCACCGCGCAGGGCCGCGCCGACCCCAACGAGGACACCGGCATCGCGCTGCACCACTGCACCGTCGCCTCCGCGGCCGGCGCCGCCGCCGATTCCCTGCCCGCCGGCACGCGGGTGTTCCTGGGCCGGCCGTGGGGCGCGTACGCGCGCGCCGTGGTGATGGACTCGTACCTGGGCCAGATCGTGGACCGGGAAGGGTGGGTCGCGTGGCCTGGCGCGGAGCCTGGGCGCGGGGACACCGTCTACTTCGGCGAGTACGGGAACGACGGGCCGGGGGCGGAGACGGAGGGCCGCGTGGGCTGGGCTGGAGTGCGGCAGATGGAGTACGACGAGGCGGCCCAGTTGGCCGTCGAGAACTTCATCTACGGCGACGAGTGGCTGGGCGCCACCTCCTTCCCCTACGACGACGACGTCTGATCTGATTACAGTAAGCCTTGCTCTGCAAATCTCAAGAATGCAGCCGCTAGCCACAAGTGACCGTGTAAGCTATGCTATGCATACAACATCATCAGTCTTCAGTAAGTTCTGCTCGTGTTTTAATATGACAAAGAGCTTGTTTGGCTGCATTTGTATCCGTTGTAAAGCTTTTTTTTTTTTCCAAAAGGACGGATTTCTATTAGACAAAGAACGAAAAAAAGGCAAGTGTTAGCCCAGTTTTTTGACTGAAAACCGGACCAGAAAAACCATACAAATGTGGAGGGTACCCTACTCAATCTGCACACTTAGGTACTGAGTCACCACTGAGTCCACCACTAAACAACTTTGGTTGACATGACCCTACAAAACAACTTGGTCGAAATCGACCCAACTCAACTTTACTAACAACTTGGCCGAAGAAACTCTAGATCATCGCCCTGGCCTTCGCCTCTCTCGGTCGGATTGGGTCATCGACACGAGGCTCTCCAACTTGGCCGAAGGGTCCCTTCGTCTTCAAGCGACGCATACTTGATCACCGATCTCACAGCCACGACCAAACTTGGGCAGAAACCAAGGAACCTCCTAAGCCGCAACGAATAAACGAAGGTCCACCCTGGACCCCGGATCACCAAGACAACTCAACTACCACTCAAGCGCGTGGGGGCCTCGCCACTTCCACCGCAGCACCACTTAGGAAAACTACCACTGCTTGGATCTCCGAAGTCCTGAGCTTTCTTCGTCGCCAGGGGGCAGCCGAGCCACTCCACAGTCTTGCCTTCATCTCGCCAGCGCCGCAATCTCAGTTGTCCCAAGAGCACAAACAAGAAGCTTCAGAGATACAGTAAATCATGGCCTTCACCTCGCTCGGTCGGATTGGGACCTCGATACGTGCCTCTCCAACCACTGCCACCACTATCACTGCCCAACGTCGGCCTCCATGCCCCGAACCAGTCCACAATCTCCTGTCCCAGCAGCCGAAAGCCCCAGAATTGCCACCATGGCGCTCCAGGCGCCCCCGCCTGGCAACCGGAGGCCACACCACCACCAAGCGCACCGCTGGTTGCCGCACCACCATGGCACCGCAAAAAACACCCTACTGACACCTGCCAGAGAGTGAGGGCCCAACATGATGATGCCTCCAAGGAGGGGAACGACGCCCAAAGGCGCCGCCATCATCTTGCCGGACGACCCGGCATGGCTTTCGCCGTTATGGGGCCCCATCCTGCAGGGCGCAGCAGGGGGATCAGGAGAGGCCGCCCCAGCCACCACGGCCGCCGCAGCAGCAGCAACCCGGCTCATCGAGGAGCCCAAATGTGGACCGGACCGACAGGAGGGAGGAAAGCAGGGCTCCTGGGTCCGGCCCCAGACGGCTCCAGGCGACCCCCCGGAGCGCCGCCGCAGGGCGCCGCCGCCGCTGCCACAGGGCGTCGACCGCGATACCACCGCCCAGCTCCACCCGACGAAACCACCGCCGCACCACCAACTCCGCCGCCCCGACCAGGATCCGCTCGTTGGGGGAGCAGATCCGGCCGGAGACGCCACCCTCCAGCTGTTGACCGCCGCACAGACGCCGGTCACCGGAACCACCGGCCGAGCGCAGCCTCTGCCCCACTGCGCGCGTTCCAGGCCGGAACCCCCTCCCCCCTCGTCGGATCCGGGCCCTGGCGCATGGATCCAGGCACCGGTGGCCGGGAGGGAGCCGCCGCCGCCGTGGACCACCGCCTGCTGCCGAGCTCGCGTCTCCCCTGCCCAAGCCGCGAGCCCGCCCCGAAGTGAAGCCCCGCCGCCGCCCTCATGGGGAGCCGCGCGGGCCTCCCGGCGGCGCCCTCCGACGGCGGCGAGGGGAGGAGGAGGGAGGGGGGCGGTGGACGGCGGCGCTAGGGTTAGTAGCCGCCCGTGCCGCCCTGAGCGGGAGGGCGATGCGGGGGGCCTGTCTCATTCTCATCCGTTGTAAAGCTGTCATTCGTTGTTTTGTGAAAGTGTTCTGATTCTCTTTTCGCACTCAGAATATGTAAACTTGTCACGCCCTCTTCTGTTTGCAGCTTATGATTCCCTTAGGATTCAGGGAAGTTCTTTTGGAACGCATGAAAAATTTCTTAACCCCAGGGAGCTGTATACTAATGATGACGATGTTCTGAGTTCCAAACAGGATTAGCTTTAGAATGTTCCCACAGTAATTACCTTCGTTTCGGTGGCTAAACAACGGAGTTGCGGTAAAACTTGGAAAACCCAGTCTTTGCTAAAGTCCAAAAGGACTTTCTTCTTGAACCTCATATATAATTGATAATTGATGCTGACAAGGTATGAAAGGACAATGAGATGATCCGCTGCCCACTGATGTTTCCAACGATGTCGACATTCACAAAGCCTCCACCTTCCAGTCCAGCTTCAGGCTCACATGGCCACATGGCCCCACATGTGAGCCTGGAATTAACAAAGGGCAGCATATTCCGTCATTCATTCTGGTCATCAACCAACACCCAAAACCTTTCTTTCAGCTATCCTGTCTGTATATTTCTATGATGTTGTTGCTGGCTGAAGCTGAATCCTCTCAAACGCATTGATACACACACAAGTGATATTCAGAGTCAGATGAGCAACAGAGGTCACATTGTGGCCAGCTACAACTGTCTACTGCTGCAATCCAATAAACTTGTTGGATATGGGGTCCGAATTCAGCCAAGAACATCATCAAGATCAACTTCGTTACATAATAACGGTGTTTTACTAAAAATCTTGCAAATTTTATCCGGATCGGGGGACGCTGATAAATAGGCCTAAATTCTCTCTGCGGTACCTGATCAAATATTCAGATCTCCCTTTCTTGTTGCTTTATATACACATAAAAGTTGCGCTTTAGACAATCTTATCCTTGCTGTAAGTGGTTATGTACAAACAAACAAGTCTGCCTCAGCAGTACACTGAGAAGAACAAGAGCCGTTTTACCCCCTTTTGTGAAACCCATAACGCTGAACCGAATATGGCGAGCAAATATGAGCAACTAAGTGCAACACCACACATTATTTTGCATATCATCATTGTACTACACCACTATGCTTACATGATTAGTTCCTTGCTCAGAGCTGCCTCTTCTGGTCACTCCTGAGCTGAAGAACATCGACGTCCTCGAAAACCTGGAGCGTCGCTAGCTGGATGAAATCAGTGACCCGAACCCCCGCAGGCCTGCAATTTCACCAAAATCATAGCATTCTCATTAGACACCAATCATTTCTGATCCCTGCCAACCCAAGAAGAACAGAGAAGATCCAAGAAATTCAGTTCAGATGCTCACCATGGGAAGGAGGCTTTCTCTGGCAACCGCATTCCAAGCCTCGGGCCTTCGTCGTACCCCTCACAGATCATCTCTCCGTTCTCATCTCTGTAGCATACGATCCCTCTCAATTGGTCCTCAAACACCTGTGAATCATCACAATAACATATTAGATACAGAGCCTCTATGCATACCTCCTTGATGATGTACTCCTGCATGTAAATGAAGAGCTTCTGCGACACACATACCTGAACCTTCTTGTCTGTCACAGCAGTAAAGGAGAGGTGTGGTGAAGAACTACTGCCATGAGCAGATGTCCTGAACCTGAAGGATGACTGCCTTGTGGTTGTGGATGACCTTGGGAAGATCATGGCCATGGAGGAGGAAGAGGAAGTAGGGTGACGATGGCAAGGGATTCTGGCTGTCATTTTTGGTTTCTAGTGAAAAGCAAGGTGTTCACCAAACAACCAGAGGTGGGTTTCCACTAGGCTGAAAAGAATATACATATATAGGAGATGGACATGGCAGAATGGGTCGTGAACGGACTACTACAGCTACATTTTATTGTAAAAGACTCAAGAATGGAGTATTGGTACAAGTAGCACATTACTCTGCTGACGAAAGAGGAGTAGTAGCCTGCTAGTAGTAGGCAGGGGATGTCAATCATATGCAGGAAAGGGCCAAATGTGTCAATCATTTTCTTGTTGAAGGTTAGGCTTGGTGCGCACCAACGACTTATCATGGTTGATGTCTGTGTGTTACTGCTGGCCTGTTCTGTTCATACCAAAAGAAAATGGTATCCTTTCACAAGTAAATCAGTGTCTAGAAAAGCACATTCATTCGTTTCAAAAGGAAAAACGCATTGTGGGTTAGATTTGTTGGCATGCACTGTTTTTATTACTAGTAGTATTATATTATTCTTTATTTTCTAAATTATTTTCATAATTGTAAATTAATTCATATTTAAAACAATATATCTTATGATATTATTAGTCAAAGCTTCATATTAACGTATCATGGACCAGATCTACTAAAAATATTTTGGTATCAAATGGAGTATATAACCTCAGTGCAGTTGACATACTCTTCCTTGCAGTCCAATCCTTCAAGTTCAACTTTGTTTCTGTTTGTTGATAAACTTTGTTTCTGTTTTTTTTTGAAAACTTAGATTTGAATTGCAGTCTCAAAAGAGTTCACTTAGCATGGTACATTCACCAGATTAAAGTCGAAGAAGTCCAATCATAAGAATGGGGCACTATGCAGCTAATGGTTTTTTGTTGCCGCACGCCATCGTCTCTTGCCTCGCTGGGTTCCGTGGGCCCTCCTCGCAAGCATTATCACCGCACCTGTTGATGATAATATTCCTTAATCTAGCACTGGTGGCTATGTGACTAGGCTTATCTGGTGATGTCGAAGCCCATTTCTTTAAAAAATCACACCAATGGGGCAATGGTCAAAAACAGGTGGCAATCTTCTTGTCCTTGAGGATTTTTTGGCAGGTGCTTATTGCTGTTATTAAAAACCGACGCAGATAAGTGATGACAAAGGTAAAGATTTTTTTACAGGGAACATGGTAAGTTGTTTTATTCATTTATATTTCTTCGAAAGATCTTTTAATAATTATATTTGCTTCGTACAAAAATTTCTAATATTTTACTTGTTGATTTGTTAATTTACAATGTGTTGTCCGGATCATAGCTTTTGAGAAATGGGTTACAACCATCTCTTTAAAGATAAGCAAGGAAGCTAGAGCAAGTCAGAGGGGTGCCTTGTTTTTATAGGTGTAAAAATTCAATCTGCAACCATGGTGAAAATCTATACCTAATAGTGATTTTTCAAATTTTGTGGGTGACTGCCACCCACACTCGTGAACGTAGGTCCGCCCATGCAGATAAGAGTGTGATTGTCTCTAGAATTTCCTCCGCATTTACCGGTCGGTTCAAATAAGCTTTACCTTGTTGGTTTCAAGAAGACTAAGACCTAGCTAGAGACTAAAACTAGCATGGTGGTCCCTCTCCAAAAAGCTCTTCTTTTTAGGAATTTTTTATTTTTATTTTTTTTTAAAAAATTTACAATTTTAATTTTTTGTTTCGAAATTTGACAGAACTAGTCGCCCACAGTGGGCGTTATATGTGACATGGCATATGGCCGGCCGCCGTCGGTGTCGGTTTTGCGGGCGGGCCTTGGCGCCCAAAAAACACCCACTGCGTGGGCGTTTTTTGGTGGCGAGGGGGCCGCCTGCAAAAGTGCGCGCTGTTTTGCTGGCGGGCCTCGGAGCAGCCAAAAAACGCTCACTGTGTGGGCGTTTTTTGCGCGGCCGGCCTCGCCCTTTTGCAGGCGGTCCCCTGGCGCGCAAAAAACGCCCACACAGCGCGCACTTTTGCAGGCGGCCCCTCGCCACCAAAAAACGCCCACGCAGTGGGCGTTTTTTGGGCGCCAGGGGCCGCCCGACACCGGCGGCGGCCGGCCCTGTGTCACGTCACATATAACGCCTACACAGTGGGCGTTTTTTAAAAAACGCCCACTGTGGGCGACTAGTTCTGTCATATTTCGAAACAAAAAATTAAAAGTGTAAATTTTTTTTAAAAAAATTAAAAATAAAAAAATTCCCTTTTTAGTACATCCGGATGCTCTAGGCTGAGGGAGTCAAGCCCACTCAGGTCCACTTACGCGCACGCTCGGTCTCTTGGCCCGTTTGCTCTTCTTGGGCTCTGTTGCCAGGCGGTCTGCAGTAGAGGTACCGGCAACAGTAGCTTGGACTTTTTCAGTATCTTCAGTGTACGCCCATCGTCCGTAACACTACGATACACAGAAATGGGCACTTAAGCGCCGTGAGCTCTTTACATCTAATAAGCAAGTATATTAGGCTAGTCTTAATGAGAGTTTTATGGGAGTGTTATGCACATTTATTACGGTGCCACATTAGCAAATCGGATCTTTTTGCATGAAACGAAGATGAGAGAGAAGGGAATCGTTTCATCCCCACGACACGACCTCAGCGACGTTTCCAGGCCGTGAAACTGGATGAAATCCCCACTGAGAAACAAATCGCGTTTCATCGGTGGGACGGAGTTGGGCAGGCGAGGCCGCCGTGGGTGAGCCCCTCCACCGCGCGGGCGAAGCCGCCGCGCGCAGCTCCGCATCCGCGTCGTGAGCGCGACCACGGGCTCCGTCACGTCCACTCTGCCGGTTCACCGCGAGCACCTGCTCCGCCGCGGCCGCTCCTCCGGTTCGCCGCGGGCACCTCCTCCGCTGCCGTGACTTTGCCACCGCGTGCGCTCCCCGGCCGCGGGCTCGAGCTGCTCCGCCATCGCGAGCGCTCCCCAGCCGCGGGCGCGAGCGACTCCGCTGCATGCGGGCAGGCGTGAGCGGCTCCGCCGCCACGCGCGGGCTCCCTGGCCGCTAGCCTGAGCTGCTCCGCCACCGCGCGCGCTCCGTGGCCCCGGCGCCGTGGGCGCAAGCTGCTCCGCCATGCGAGCTCCGTTCCGTGAGCACGGACTCCGCTGGCCATGGGCGCCGCGGGCGCAGGCTGCTCCGCCGTTGGCAGCTTCACCGCCCTCCTTCTCCAGGACCACGTCGTCGGCGGGCTCGAGTTCCTCAAGGCCGGAGAATCCTCCTTGCCCGGCCTGGCGGCTTTCGTGCGGCAAGAAAGGTAAAAGAGAGGACTGGTAGGACCCACAACCATCTAAATAGCCTATGAAATTGTGTAATAAAACTGTACATTGAGAGAGACTAATTTCATACCTAAGTTCTATGTGTTGGAAACAGTGAAGTGAAACTCCTCATTGACACTGGCCTTATAGAGACGGATTTTTTGCAATCGTTATTTTTTGCCTCTGTCATATCATGAAAACCTTTCGATTTGGAACGGGGAGAGATGGCTGAGTGGACTAAAGCGGCGGATTGCTAATCCGTTGTACAATTTTTTTGGACCGAGGGTTCAAATCCCTCTCTTTCCGCCCCCTCGGATCATTTGGTACTTTCAAATTGTAAGGAATTCTGACCCCCGGATTTTCTCATGGAATCCCAAAATGTCCCCTTACATCTCGGCAAAGCGTAAAGGTACTCATATTACAAATCTTGCTAGAACAGCTCGTTTTTTATCAGAAGCTTGTGATTTAGTTTTTGATGTAGCAAGTATTCACTAGAAAATTTCCTCATTTCTTTTTTTTCTTCTTTCTATAGTGGAGATAGTCGCACGTAATGACAGATCACGGCCATATTATTAAAAGCTTGTGGTAAGAAGGGGTTTCGTTCTAGCGTTTACTTACCTACCTTGGCTTAACTCATTAACTTCTGCGAGTGGGTCATCTAGAACTCGTTATTCTGGCCTTTCATCTTCTCTTGTTTCTAGTCCCACGAACCCCTGTCCGTGTCAACTAGAAAGCTAGTAAGCAAGAGGAAGTGCGCCACTAAGACAGCTTCCTTTTCTAGCACACTTTTCTAGCACAGATGAAGTTCGTACCAGTGCTTGCTGTCGAAAGGAAAGCCAGATGATGGATTTCTTGGTCGACGAAATATGAATCGGAGACTGAATCTTGATATCCCTCGGAACAATACATTCTTGTTACCACGAGATGTATTGGCCGCTACGGATCATTTGATTGGTAAAAAAAAGAAAAGAAAAAGCAAGTATTACGAGCCATCGGACGTGACCAATCTGGTTTCATTGTTGACTATATGGAAAAGGAGCTGATCTCATATGACTTCGGTAGCAAGGATGTCCGTATTGTCAAGACACTAAAACAATACCCTCTATTGTTTGGTCCTCGTGTTCCCTGCTTCTTGGACTTCTTAGGGCGTCCCCAACAAAAATCGCTAGCACCTAGCGATTTGAATAGTCACATCAACACTAGACCCTACATGTGGTGTTTTTTTTATTTTATCTAACCACGTCACTGAACTACGAGATTCCCTCTGTCATCACTACTTATCTTTTTCCCACCTTAATCTTTAAGCGAGATATGCGATAACGGAGTCACAAGTGAGATTGATTTTAGATTCTCTTGCCTCCATGTCAACACATAGCTAATGAAAACGTCAGCCATTGGGGACGCCCTTATCAGTGGTGTAGCATGAAGAGAAACTAATATTCAACTAATTGAGTGTCGGAGCGGAGACCGAGGACGTTGCTAAATTTTTAGAATTTTGTAACCAACAACCATCCTTGTTTCCATTAGGGCGTCCTCAACGGCAGGCTAAAATCGACAGGTAAGGAAGTAGAAATGAAGGAATAAAGATATTTACCTACACAACTCATATGGGTGGGTCAGGACGACAGACACGACAAGTTCCATAGGAATGTGTGTGAGCTGAGCGACGAGCATCTCGCTAGCGTTGAGTTGTTTAATATTTCTCTGCTGCCGACGTATGCATCTCACTTGCTCGCATGGGCTTTGAGACGCCCTTAACGAGACCGTGCACTAGACCTAATAAAGAAGGTGCTCTCTTCGTATGGTAAAGGCAGTCCTTTTAGATAAGATTTGATCAAACATTAGAACATAAATCATCAATAATTTTTAATTGGTTAAGTTTGTAAATATAAAAATTATATAAATAGATTTGTCTCGAAAAATACTTATACATATGCCACTTTTTCTTAAATATTTTTATAAAAATAAGAGGTCAAAGATGTACATGCATTTTTCACGCAAATATGAACAGACACCTAATCCCGTTAGTTTAGTTTTGCATTGAAAATAATTTGGTTCAATTCTTTCCCTACCTTGCATGGTATTCCCATTGTAGTATGTTTTAGTTGATAACTATCCTTGATTCCATCATTGAGCCCGTGCGCTATACAAATTAATTTGTTGCGGCCGCTGCACATGTGTGATAAGATGAAGCGAACGAATTAAATGTTTGGCTTTTTTCTCCTGCTATAATGTACGAGTATATTTGCTAGTAGATATTGAAGACAAAAAGTTTATTTCTCCTAAATTTTCATTGACCGCATCATTAGTTTCTTTGATCCAATCGTGTGTGATCTTTTCTCACCGTCTTTTTTATCCGAACAAAGCTTCCGAACGCTATGACTACCCTCACGCTGTGGCTCTGTAATCTCCTATCTTGGTCGGCAGCTCTCCTGCTGCTCGGTTCGTTTTTATAAAAGATCCCCTATCTCAGGAGTAAACGCAATACATGACCAAACCTTGACAATTCTTGTATAAATCTATACCTATGATAACATTTTTATATCTATCTATCTCTAGATATATAGATTTAAATACAAATATATGATCTCATACATTATTAAAGAACCAAAATTTATCTCAACTAAATTTTCATCCTTTTCACTCTCATTTATTTAAGTCCGTCTATCTTTCCACTCACTTAAACATATATTATCTAATTTTACAATACTAGTTAACATGTATGTGCGGCACACATGTGCCTAGTAGATATATAATTGTCTTTTTTTTTCACGTGCTTAGAAGATTATTTTATTTTCTAGCTTGCTTGGTGCTATCATCTTATCCTAATATTTTAACATTTTTTTGAAACCAATGTTTTTGGTACTTGTATCTGTAAATTTTGCAGGATATAAATTCATTTTTTATTTTTTTGTTTCTAGATATTGGATTTTTTTGAAGCATTTGTGTTTGCATTCATTTTTAAGCTGTATAATTTTGTGTGCTTCGTTAATTTTTATATTGTGCATATGTTATGGCATTAGGGTAGACTTTCATATCGTTCAGGTTAAGTTATTATTATACACTAGTTGTGTTTTTGTTTTCTATTAATGAATTTTTTATATTTCTATACATAAATGCATGTGCGACACGCATGTAATCAAAAGAATATTTATATATGTTACAAGTATGTTTTAAAATATTTTAATATGCAATGAAGAGAGAACAAATCGTATGATCTCGTCCTCCTATTTCTAATCATTAGTGTGCACCTCGTTCTTGATCAACTACAAATCATCCTCACCATTTTAAAGTTTCTAAAGATATTTACATGAGCTCTATTTTTTTTATTTTGATGTGGCCTATCCCAATCTATCTATGTTAGTATTAAAAAAAAATCTTAGAGACATATTTTTTTGGTTAAAAACCTTATCAAGTATTTACCGATTTTTAACTAAAAAAAGATAAAACCACCTTCAAAACCACCACAAAGCCTGACATTGAGGTAACTTAAACAATTTTGAGAGTTATAAGTGGGTAAGATACATGGTTTTATAAAATCATTTGGATGAATTCTAAGGACATTTACACAAGTCTAATTTATATTGATGTGCCGTATCCCAATTAATCTCTATTATTATCAAAAAAGCTTTAGAACATTTTTTGTGGTTTTAAAACTTTATCAATTATTAACCAAATGTTTTAAGTAGAAAGATAAAACTAGCTTCCAAATCACTCCAAATCCTTACACTGAGGTTATTTGAATAGTTTTGCACATCAATAGGAGTACATTTAAATCCCATATTGGATGCATGAAGCTTGTTTCCATTAAGTTCCCTCATAATTTTGTTACAAATATTTGTGATGTACCCATGAAGCTTTGAAGCCCTACGGATTATCTTAAAAATCTTTGTTATAAAATTATTGTAAATTGAAATTTATCATTCCTCGTGAGTTTGGAAAATACGAAAATTTAGTGGCAACTAGTAGTACAACGTGAGGGATCGGAGAAATTCCTTAGGACTTTCTGGCCCATGACGCAAATTTGTAACTTATCCTGTATACTGCACGTCCACAAACAATATATAAAAGAAAACCTTTCGTCTGGATTGGCGATCCCCCACCATCCCAAATCTCTCTCTGGCGTTTGGCGGCTGGTACGCTCCGTTCCACTTCCGGCGGCGCGCATGCCCCATCTCTGCACGCAGCGGCATGGAGCGCCCGAAGAAGAGCGCGGCGGTTGACCTCCCCGACGACCCCTTGGTGGAGATCCTGTCCCTCCTTTCTGTCAAGGAGCTCCACCGATCCAAGTGCGTCTCTAGAGGCTGGCGCGATCTCATCGCGGATCCGCTCCACGGCAAGAAGCTCCACCAAACCCTCCATGGTTTTTTCCTTTCCTACACGGAGGGGTTGGGATCTTTCATCAACCTGCTCAACGGTCCCGTCGTCCCTTCCTTCTCCTTCATCAAGAAGCTGCCTGGCATTCACAACATCTGGCTCCGTGGGTGCTGCAATAGCCTCCTCCTCTTTGAACACAGCACCGCCGACGATCTTCATGACGAGCATGGCTACATCGTGCTCAACCCGGCCATAGAGCAGTGGGCGGTCGTGCCTAGAGAGCACGAGCAGCATGCTCCAGCGACGGACACGTGTATCCGGCCGAACTACGCCTGTTTGGTCTACGACCCGGCTGTCTCCTCCCACTTCCATCTCGTCATCTTCTACGAGGAGACGGGAAGCCTGGCAACGGTGCACTCCTATTCGTCGGCAACAGGGTTGTGGCGGCACGGCGGCCGTACTGACTGGGCCGAACAACTAGGGCGTCGTTGGGAAGCGTGGCGGGGTCCTCAGATCGGTGGCACGACCCTTTTCAACGGCATGCTGTATTTGATCTTGAAAGATGGTCGTTATGTTGCCATTCACCCGGACAGCAGCAATCTGGTGTTCATTTTTGACTACATGCAAAATGAGCTGATCTCATATATGGCTTCGGTCATAGGCGGACCTAGAGAGTGAATGGAGCCTGGGCAAGTAATAGAGAGAAAAGGGTTGCAGAAGGCTGTGAACAAACATGAGCCACAGGGTTACAGAAGCCGCTGCTAGCATATAGTCTCGTAGGCGTGGTGTTGCACGGTTGCAGCCGCAGGGAGCCCGGGCACGCGCTCAGGCTTGCCGGGCCTTGGGTCCGCCCATGGCTTCGGTAGCAAGGAAGCCAAGTGCAGTGCACATTCACCCCTTACTAGCGTCTCATTGTCGACGGGAGCGTCGCTTACCACTTAACCCATAACGCTGGTAAATCCTAGGAGAATCCCAGAAAAAGGTGCGAGCACCAGGATTTGAATCCTGGTGGGTAGCGTCCCACTTAACTGTCCTACCATCGGACTATAAGCCAATTCGCAACACCCTCTATCGTTTGCTTCTTATGTTCCCTGCTTCTTGGTGGTGCAGCATCAAGAGAAACTAATATAATGGAGTGCCGGAACGAAGGACGGAGAGGTAGGGTGGTATGCGTGAAGGACGACGTCGCCTGGCCTCGGCAGGGCACTGGGTAGCCAAGTGCAGTGGCCGGTGATCGCTTCGGCAAGAGATGACATAGGCTGGCAAAGCAAACCCTGTTGCTGCTGCTGAGCTCTTCTGTCGCCGTTGTAGCATGCACAGGTTTTTGTATTTTCGTATGCAACCATCTAAATGTGCTTGTGCACCTAAATTGTCCGTTCTACCAGAAATTCACTAGCACTAGTATTAATATTTCCTTTGAGTAAGTATCTATAATAACATTAATATTGATAAATCAGGCTCAGGTTTTGGCTCTGGCTCTAGCCACTAGGGTTTGATCGGACCTACTTAGGCCTTGCCGTGTATTATAGTTGTAGTCGCGACAGTTTTTTCTTTTTTTCTAGTTATTATTCTAATTTTAATTATTCAAGTAAATCAAGGGTTGTGATTCATCATTGGATCTCCTACCTTGTAGGGTGAGTACAATGAGCTATGTGCAAGCCTGCTATGATGAGTTACGTACTGTCGAGTCAGGTGGTCAGCTCATGAACTTCTTGCCACACATGACTGAATAGCCTAGTACATACCAAAATATTTGTGGTCAATGCATATCCCTATTTATACAACTTTGCCTCCAGCGAGCTTGTTCCTCGTCGCGCCGAATCGTTCTATCTCTTTTTTTGTTGCCAAGATATATTGCAAAAGCTTTGGTTGTGCCGCCCATCGGCAGGTGCATGTAGATAGATTGGTGTGCTTAGTATACAGAGAGATCAAATGTGCCCAGTGTATTCCAATTCTGTGGTCTGCGATCTTCCCACCCCATCCGTCTTCTCCATTGTGGCTAGAGCTTTCAACGGACAGATTCATACATGAACTCCAAATCATCATGTTGGTGCACTGTGTGATCGGTGCGTGAACTGGTTGGAATGGGTGGGACTCATGAATTATACAAGGCAAGGAAAGAACTTGTGCCATGGCCTTCTGTGTATGGGCGTCATCTGCCATGGGATTGGGCGGCCAACTAGAATGTTTGGATGGTCCAGACCATCTACTCCATAATGCATTGTTCAACGAGTACACGCCATCAATGCCACCATCGCGAAGAGACCAAGCGCCGGTTCGAGAACCGCAGCAAGTTAAAATCTACTTTGCGGAGCCTGCTGACAGGCATGCTATTCATCTACATCGTGGGTTGGATCGGCTAAGCTTTTTTTTAGGAAACAGGAGGGGTGTGACCCCCTACTGTAATTTTATTAAAAAAAGAAATTTACAACATATTACATCGTGGGTTGGATAGGCTAAGCTGGGTCGGCAGAGCTACCTCGTCAACATCCGAAACCAGAAGAAGCCTGACATGAGCACACGAGGGAGATCATCATTGACATTGACCTCGCCTCCAGGCTCCCTCTCTCCCTAGGGGGTTCATCTGGCCCGTCGCAGCATATATACCTCGATCGTACCGACCATCTTGCTGTGTGGTGTTTGTGTCTATATATCAATTAAATCGTTGTTAATTGCCATGTAGAGGTAGAAATATACGTGCCTGCTTGGATGTTGGCAATGATGAACAAATTCTCGCTGTAGACGATGCAGACATTGGCTCGATCATACCTTGTATGTGGTAATCGAACATGCATGCAGCCATCAAGAAGGAAGCATTATTGGTCTCATGTGTTACCCGGCTTTGTTCTGATCAGAGTGAGGCTAGTGAATGTGGCATCTAATGTGATGAATGAATGATGTATGGCTGAGGATGAGTACAACTAGCTATGAGCAATTGTCGAGTTATTAGTAGCAGGTCTGCTCATGAACTTCTTGCCATGTGTTGTACCATGACTCCGTAGCCTAGTATCAAAATACCATGTTTGTGGTCAATGCATGTCCCTATTTATATGTCCCTATTTGTGGTCAATATATAGCTTCGGTTGGGCCTGGTCAGGTGCTTGTAGACAGATTGGTGCTTAGTATACAAAGAGGTCGAATATACGCACCATATATTCCCACCATCCTATCTGAGAGTTTCCAATGCACCCCACTCGACCTCTTCATTGTTGCTAGAGCTTTCCACTGGCAGATTCACACACTAACGCAAAAGCATCATGGTGATGCTCCATTGATCAATATATGAACTCGTTGGAATGGGTGGCACTCAGGAATTAGACATGGCGAGAGAAGATTTTCCATGGTTGACCGTGAGGGCGCAAGCTGCAGAGGATGGGTGTTGGGGGCACATAGCCCTACGATGGGCAAGGCACGGGCTCAGGCGTGTGTGTAGGATTTTCGGATGGCCTAGAAACTCAACACGTCGCTCAAGGATTCCACGCCTAGCTGCGCGGTGGCCACGAAGACCGAGCGCCGGACCGAGAGCTGCGGCATGTTCATCCTGCACTGCCACTCCGATAGCCTGCCACACCTCATTGTCAGAGGCAACCAGCGGCACAGTGGCGAGTTCATCACGCCTAGCAGCCCGGGCCACTCTTCCTTGATGTCTCTGTTAGATACGTGTCGAATATTATGTACGAGTTTGGTTACGCTAGGACTTCGAGTTGTATTAGGCAGTATAGGGTAGAGTTGGTGTTGGACTCTGTAACCGGAGAGCTGTGTTGTAACCATGATGACATAGCGACAGGTTCGTGGAGGGTGGTGGAAAGTTGCCGGGACCCTGGAGAGCGTCCGGTGTGACTGGATTGGGGAGGAGCGCCCATAATCGTGCCCCGGGGACTAGGCTTCGGCTGAACCCCGTTAACAAATATCGTGCCTCTGGGGTCGTCTGTGATCTTGCATGTTCATCTCAGTGTCTAATCGACGCTTTCGCGTGTGGAGATTAGCGGTCAACTCGTCGCTGTGGGGGCTAATTTCTAGCAATTGGTATCTAAAGCTATGGTTGGATTGGATCTCGAGGCTATGCGGAGGATCATCTAGAAATTCGAGGATTATGCATCTACAAGGCATCGTGCAAGCGTATGATGATACGGAGCGGATACGGCGAAAGGTGGAGCATACACATCGTCGTGGCCATGGGTATGGTCGCGGCGGGTCCATGACAGCGTCGACGACGGCTAGGGTATTTATCCGGACGTTGTCATTGATGGTGCATGGAAGTTGTTGCGGTGAATTAATTGTGGCATATCGATGGATCAGATGCGTTTGGGGATAGTCTTCGACACTGGGCCGGTGCACGTGTTCTATTCAATAGGCGGCGTGGACTTGTCACAACCGTGGACATTGGAGGCATGCTGGTACGGTACGTGTTGATGAAGACTATAGGCGACGCGGTGATCAAGGCCTGTTTTTGGTGTGCTGACGCATGCATGTACGAGTTGGAGGAGGCTTGCTGGTCGAAGCGGAGTCTGATGCTAACTTGTGATCTATGCGGGCAATCAAACAGGGTCACTGAGGTTTGCATCGGCAACTTGGCAGGATTCAATGACAACATGTGAGTTCGGTTAATGAACTCGAGCACACAGTACGCAGCGAGGCGGAGTGGCAGCGGGAGGAGGATCGGTACAACACACGAGAAGAAGTGGAGTCCGGATTCAGTTACGTGTTCATGACCGGTGATGGTATGTACGTGCAGGCCGGAGCAGGACTCGTGGCCTGATTTGTCAGGGGTGAAACGTGTGGTTGCCAATCTCTAGTCGCTGGAGTCTCACGTGTGGCCGTGTGGGCAATGGACGTTGGAGTGCAGCATGGAGCAGGAATTTATGTGCAAGATATGAGAAGAGAAAATAAAAGGAAAAGGCAAGGTACGGTGGCATGTTCATGCGGCAGATTTGCATGCTAGTTGGATGTGTGTGGTGCTGTTTGCACGTGTCAGTATTGTCCATATTTTATTTTGTTTCTCAAGCAAAGATGAGCATGACGAGATCTAGCGTCTCAGTGCTCTAGGGATCAAAGTCTGGAGGTCTATGGAGGATGTTTCTCGGCGACCATGATGGGGTTCGGTGATGAACCAGGCAGACAGTCCAGGACACGGTGGACAGTCTGGTGATCGGCAAGATATGTCGGTCGGATCAGCGTGCAAGATAACAAGATATGTTGCGGGTGTTGTGGCAGGGCTGTGCGCACAGCGAGGCTACGGGGCACGACAAGATGTTATGGATGCTGATGAAATTTTGCAACAGGCGATGGAGGAGAGGTAGCGTTTTGGTTGACTAGACCTCGGAGCTGGTGTTGTGGTGCCCGTTTGCGGCGAGTGGAAGCTGTCGATGGTGTTCGGTTGTGGTGGAAATGGCGACTGATAGGAGTTCGACAGTTATATTTTTCAGCGGGTGTTCTCAAGAGCGACGGAGTCGGTGCAAATTGACAGGGTCGAGGAAGAGCAGCTCGTTGGTGATCTGTATGTGATTGATAGATCAGGGCCGGACAGTTCGCGGGCACAATGCGAGTAGTTCAGGATGGCTGACGGACAATTTGCTTGGAGGGCGAACATACCGTGGTGCATGGCGGAGAGATTAGCGGCAACAGGCTAGTCATACCGTGAGGCAGAGACGACGACGGGATCAGCAACGACGACATAGGAGCGTGGCGGCTGATGGGGTTTCTTGTTCTCTGTGGCATGGTGACATGTGGCGCGAGCTCGATGCAAGTTTGCATTGGAGGAGTTTGCGTGTTTCCAAATCAGCAAGGGCGTGGATCGATTCAAATTGCACGTGCAAGTTCTGAAGTATGGATCGAATGACGTGAAGAAGCTTCAAGGTCTGAATTGGAAGGAAGTATAAGCGGTGGAGTCTATACTTGCAACTAGGGTAATCTGGTTGGTCGAGCTGCAGGAGGCTACGGTGTAAGACGTCGGGCGTAGCATTGCAGTGGTAATGGAATAGCACTATGACAATTTCTATATGTGACTCAGGTAGCAGCTATGAGGTTCTTAGTGTCACGTGTGCAATTAGTTCGAGTATGTTATTGGATTCAGCAAGCTTGTGTGGTGCCTAGTATGGAGCAGACGTGCTTCAGGGAGTCAGGCATGTGTTAGAGCTAAAGAAGAATCTAAAGTTTGCTTGATTGAGATTGTGGTGATAGAGAGAGGGGTGCACAGCTGTAGGTGGAGTCATGTTACATGAAACTGTGGAGATAGCGGAGGCTCTTGTTTGCGGTGGGTCTATAATGAGACTCATCAAGCAGCTCTTGAGAAGCGGTGAAGAAACAATTCAAGTCAGTGTACATGAAGGTTCATGCATGGAAGACTTCAAGGTGGCAGAATATTCACCAAGGTGGAGTTTGTTGTGTCGAATATTATGTACGAGTTTGGTTCCGCTAGGACTCCGAGTTGTATTAGGCAGTATATGGTAGAGTTGGTGTTGGACTTTGTAACCCGATCTCCTCATAAATATGAGAGGAGAGCTGCTGTTGTAACCATGACGACGTAACGACAGGTTCACGGAGGGCGGCGGCAAGTTGCCGGGACCCTGGAGGACGGCCGGTGTGGCTGGATTGGGGAGGAGCGCCCATATCGTGCCCCGGGGACTAGGCTTTGGCTGAACCCCGTTAACAAATATCGTGCCTCTGGGGTCGTCTATTGTAACGTCCCACCTCCTCGAGGCCGGGCTCGTTTACATCCGGCCGCTTATCTAGGACATAAACTGCCCTCACAGACCAACACTAGTCTTTTCCGTGCACTTTGTCCTCACTCATGCGCACCCGGGATGTACTTCCCGGTCGGTGATACATCCTTAAATTGCTCCAGGCCAAGCACGCTTAACTTTAAAGTTCTTTAGTGATGGGCTTCCGGAAAAGAAGTTGCAACTTATTGGTATGAGTATCCTATTAATCCTATTAAGCCCTGGATCGAGGTGTTACATGATCTTACATGTTCGTCTCGGTGAATCTAATCAACGCTTCCACGAGTGGTAATTAACGGTCAACTCATTGCTGTGGGGGCTAATTTCTAACAATCTCAGGCTGGATCGGTTGGCTGGGAAGGAGCTACCTCATCGCCGTCGGCGGCAAGAAGAAGAGCGCCCTCATCGTCGATCCCTCGTCGTCGACGAGACACAAACTCCCGCTACTACTAAGTCCATCAGCTGACCGACCACCTTGCTGTGTTAATTATTAGGAGCTAGTAGAATTGTGCATGCATGCTGCCATGGAGAAACCGAACAAGTTCTCTTCTCTGTTGTGTTTACGAAACGACTGATCCAAGATTTATTTTATTTCTATAAAACTGTATCTTTGAGCTTTCTCCTGTGTCTATTCACTTTACTCAGAAATGCAATTCCACATGGCCATGTGTACTCAGTTCACATTGGAGGATGTTCTTCTAGATGCACGGTTCTATTACATATTTAAAATGACGTCTGTGAGAATTCAATTCTTGAGAGTCATTTGACGATGCATTTCTCACTGGACCTGCAGCACGTGTTGTAGTTCTGGCGGGTGCTTTGCTGCCATGGTTCTGGCGGATGCTTGGCCGCTATGGTTGTCGCTTGTGCGGTTACACTACCCTACTAGCTACCATAGTGTTGAGTCTCTCTTTATTAGGTCCAGCTAATTGGGGTTTGTTAGTAGAGGTCACCAACCCCCTCTCACGTTTTCTTGGTGTATGTTTGTGCCTGTGGGATTCACATATAATCTATGGATTACTTATAAATCTTTTGTAATTTCTCACTTCTCTTAATAAAGAAGTGAATGCATGGTTTCAAAAAAAAAGCAACAAACAAAAGAACTCGATCAAATGGTAGCGGGTTCATTAAGGCTATATCTGCCTAAAACTAATAATATAGCACCACCAGTAGCCACAAGTTTTACAGCAGAACTCGAATTGAAAACTGTAACAACCCAAAAGTCCAAGCTACAATTTTTTTTAAAAAACCTATGAGTGATGAGTGTGACATGTCATCATCTACCTCTAACCATGCATCAACCTTAACATGTCATGTCATAGCATCCATGTGATCATAGCATGATCAATGTTTCAAGTAATGTCTTGATCAATGTTTCACATGTTGTTGTCCAATGTTTTTACCTTCAATGTTTCATTAGTTAACATGTCATGTCGCATTCAATATGATTTGGTTTTTATTTTATTTATGTGATGATAAATAAAATAGACCATAATATTTATTTATGTAATAAATGAATATATTCTATGGGAAATATACCCTACATGGCCTATGACCTTTAAATATACCATGAAGTATTTTTACAACATGCTACACAAGTATTTATACATTATTTGAAAAATAGAAAAGAGAAAGATATAAAAAAAGAGGAAGCAATCTGGCCCGACCGGCCCAGCAAGCCGGCCCAGCCGCTCGCTCGCTCTCTCTTTCCCTCTCCCGCGCAGGCCGGCCCAGCATGGACCCGTCGCCCCGCACCACGCCAAGCCGTCGTCCGAGCCGCTGATGGGTGGGGACTGGCTGTCATACCTTTCCCCCGGTCCCCCACCGGCCGATCGCGCTGACGACGCCGATCTCAGGCACTGCTCCCCGCGTCGCCCCTAAACAAGCCACCCCGGCCACTCAATCCAGCCCTCCGCCTCATCAACACACGCGAGCATGCCACCTGGCCCGACCAGCCGGCAGCAGGATGCCCACGGCGCGGGCAACTTCCTCTCGCGCGCGCGCACATGCGCTGCCGCCGTGGTGAAACACTGCCGCTGTAATGCATTCCTGCACCCATCCTTTGCTAGCCCCTCTCACTGACCAGCCGTGCCCCACCGGGTGACCTGGAGTCCTCCCTAGCTGCCTGATCGAGCTTCCTTGCCTGATCGCCGTCCACCGGCCACCTACCTCCGTGGCTCCCCTATAAAAGCAAGGCCCTAGTGCCCTAGGGCTTCCCAGCCACAACCACCACTCTAGTGGATCTCAATTTGCCACCAACCTGCTCAATTTGGAGGAGGAGGGGAGGAAGGGGAAGAAGGGGGGTGGGGAAGGAGCCGTCGCCGTTGGAGAAGAAGGAGGAGCGCTGCTGCAGAGCTGTCGCTGCTGCCGCATCGGGAGCAAGAAGACGAAGCTACACCGCGAGCCATAGCCACAAGAACCCCGGAGCTTGGACTTGTACTGCACCTCCATCCTCTGCAACCACCAATGAGCGCCGCCACCATCGCCGCTCTTCCAAACCCCCGGCCTAACCTGCTACCTCTCGGTCATGGCGTCTCGGACTCGAGCTGCGCCGGCGTGTTCGTGCGCCGCCGCGGCGAGACCGCCTCACCGCCGCACCGCTGAGCCACGGGCTCCTTTGACCCTAGATCTGCACCCCCTTTGATGTGATGAACACCGTGCGCACCCAAGCTCTATGCTTGCCTCGTCGAAGCACCGTCTACGCGCCACCTTGCCTTTGTCATGCCACCACTGCGCCGCTCCAGAGCGCCGCCTTGCACCGCCGTTCCCTGTCGCCACGGGCCGCCGTGGAGGACAAGGAGCCGACACCAAGGACCGCTGTGATGAGCTGCATCGGTGGGAGGAGAAGATGGAGGCCGGGGAGCCTCTATGAGTGCCATGCCATGCACCAAGGCCTCGTCAAAGCTCCACCGTGGGAGTTGCTACCCACACATACTCCGCCATGGATTTTGGTCATCGCCAGTGCATCAGGGAGGTGCTGCATGACCTCTATCGCACCTCTGCGCCCTACTTTGACTGGAATTGAGGCCCCATCGAGCTGCAGCCGTGTGCCATCATCGTCGACCCGCCGTTCGCCGTGGAGCACGCCGTCGGGAGCCAAGCTTCCGCCTTGAAGACCATCCCCGTGATCGCTGTGACGTCCTGAAGCTGATAGGCAAGAAGATGAGGCTGGAGGACCACCGGAGCACCAGGATTTGGAGGATTTGACGGCGTCGGGCGAAGGAAATAGAGGAAGGGGATGGAATCACGAAGCGGATGGTGGACGTGGTCTACGTGAACCAGGGCCACTGCGCGTGGGACCAAGCGGGGACGGTGCACCATGGACTGGCCTGTGGACCGCATGGACCCGAGGGTACACCCGTGCACCAGCTCAAGTGAACCAGAGACGCTGATAGTAGGCCCAGCAGGCACCGGAGCACCGTGGACCAGATCTGTGAATCGAGCCCGTGTGAGATCCGTGACGATGATGTGGCAGCACCTGAGCATGTCACGTGGCGGGCCTGGCCAGGCCCAGATCCGGCCCACTCGGCCCATTAACGGCCCAATGGGGCCCACCTGTCAGTTAACCATTGACCATTGACTGATGATGTCAGCAGTGACGTCACCTTGGACCCACATGTCAGACGACCATTGACCCAGTCAATGCTAACATCAGCATGACGTCACCTGCCACGTCAGCATCTGATCTGTCCCTGTTTGAATTGCACGTGACACGTGGACCAATCACAGACTGCCATGTGTCAGCACAGGATAATCCAGTCCTTTTTTTTCAGAAAATGGTTAAATCTTTAAAAAATCATAACTAATTCATACGAGCTCCGAAAATTATGATCCACATATCTCAATTTTCTATAAATCAAGATCTACCTATTTTTACTTTTTTTGAGTGCATTTGGATCTTCTATTTAGCATTTGTTCTTTGTGCTAATCTATAGGGGTCGCTCCCGTGACCATTAATTCTCGGTTACAGGATCGAGCGAGGACAAGTCTGACGACAGTGATTACTAGGAGAAGTTCGACAGCTACGCCAGTGAAGGTGCCACATCTCACCCAACCTCGTAGGTCCCATTACGCATGGCAAATGTAGCATGGCTAGTGTTTTAATTTCTATTACTATATAATGGATCGTTGGTGCTAGGTATGCATGGTAGATTTTTACTTGATGAGCCATACCTTGTTGTAACCTATCACCTGCTTACCCGCTGTTATGTTAGCCACTTGCTTATCTACTATATTTATATATATATACTTCACTCGTTTACATTTTGATGCGACGTGATGAACCCTAGGAAGGCCTGGAGGGTGCCAGGCTGGAGGTGTGTGAGTTGATGGAACAGATGGGCTTGTGAGCTGATGATGCTGTATCTGGGTTTGGGGAGGAACTTACGGCAGGGAGTAGGGTGAGGGTTGAGTCGATCGAGCCAGGATCTACGATGAGCTTTTGGAGCCAGTCTTGCCAGGGAATGTATCTAGACATTCTCGTGAATAGTAGTCTGTGGCGGACTAACTGGGATGCGATGGTGGTCTTTGGGTGAGAGCCTCTGATTGGTGCAGCCCGGGACGAAGGTGCCGTGGTAGCACATTAAAGATCAACCCTGGAGAATACATCTTGGCTTGGTCACACTTAGGAACTACTGTGGTGGTATCCAGACCTTAGGAATCTCTTGCTTTCCACTCGCTTCGCATGGGGGGAGACGGCCGAACCGCTGGATAGATCGATGGCATTACTATCATGCGAGCATGTGTTAGGGAGGTAGGAGCATGATGATGTCTCACACCCTTTCGAGACGATCATGATGCTCTGTGGGAATGGGATCATGAGATAGACTCTTCACAGTATCAGCCACTCTAAGGGTGTTCAGGGCTGAGAGGTAGGATGGCATCGTTCTATGGCATTAGGCGCCTGGAATCTGCCTAGATGGTGATCAACACCGATGATGGTTATCTAGTTGATTAGTGAAACCTCTGCAGAGTGTATGGTTGATCGATCGATACATATGCCAATTCTTTGGCTATGGACCTTTCCTTAGGAGGATGCACTGGACTAGAGAGTGGAGTGTT
Source organism: Bothriochloa decipiens (assembly GCA_023333625.1). Taxonomy (NCBI): domain Eukaryota; kingdom Viridiplantae; phylum Streptophyta; class Magnoliopsida; order Poales; family Poaceae; genus Bothriochloa; species Bothriochloa decipiens. The sequence continues at coordinate 37,811,865 of CM041638.1, read as the reverse complement.
CTACCTTCCCCTTGAGTATGAGTTCTAGCCGTGAGCCATGTTGAGGGCCGCGGGTCGCTGAGACAAGCCGAGAGGGAGTTGGCTTGTCGACTTGAGTCTGAGATGGTGTTGGAGGAGTTGGGATGGTGTTTCAGAGATGAATGGTGATGGATGTTATGGGTTGGGAATGTGTTTAAAACTTGATTACTATATTATTTATATACTAGATCACTGCATAGGATACCCCAACCTTTATAGGTTCCTTTTGATATATCCATGATTTGCATCCAATTACCACAAAGCAATGCATAGGGTGGGAGTGGCCAATACATATCATATTGAAAATTTGGTTTCAGGTTCAAGGAGTGAGTACTCTTGTGGGAAGTACAATGATTGAGGGTTTCGTATCTATGCTCAAGTTGGATAGGAGATGATAGCTTCCGCACCTTCAAGCTTTTAATTTTATGCTGCATGAACTCTGATTCTGCCAAGTGGCGATATAATAAGTTATTGTAAACCTTTCCATTGCACTCTTTTGTTTGATGTGTGGATTATGGTATTCAACTGTCATTGGGTAATGTGATTTAAATGGTCATATTACACTTCGACTCTGTGGATTTCCCTTCATGGAAATCGAGGTCGTTTCAGTTGGTATCACAAGCCATACTTGACCCTAGGACAAAACCCTAGAAATAGATGATAGAACAGGACAAACCAGCCTTTCTTTCGGTTATATCCCGACCCTACATTTCTTCTTATGCAAGGCTTCTCTATGATTACTGACTTGCTGACCTTTTCCCTTTAAAACATGCGGATGACAAGCTTTGGACCCTTGCTTGGACCGTTGAGCATTCTGCCCAAGGCTGAGTTCACCTACAAGGGACGGGAGTTTTCAAGCTTCCCGTACACCCTGTGCCATGTTCTGGGAGTGCTCGGAGTTCTTGTTAAGGAGATCAAGTACACCTGCACTAGAGCACCTGACCCAGAAGGAGGAATCAAGGGCTATGTGGTCACTCACTTGGACATCCCTGCAAGTCAGACTCTGTCTTTAGTACTAGCTCTCCTAGAGATGACAATCGAGGACAAAATCAAGGAAGGAATCCGGTCTGTGTCCCTCAAGGCTCTACGTGAAGTAATAAAGATCACTTACGAGCACCTTCACAACACAGAGTTTCGCCTTCTTCCTCAGGCCCTGAACTCACTCCTCACACCAGAGCAGTAGGATGACCAGGTCAGGCCGGTCATCCTAGCTAAGAAAAGCCTTTGCAACCACGCCTCCGCCGCTCACCTCTTCGAGCAGAACCGCTACATAGAGCACTTAGAGAAGAAGAGGCACCTTGATCGCAACACTCTGATGGAGTACCAAGAGTTTTGCAAGAAGGAAGCTGAGGAGAAAGAAAGTCTCAAGGCAACCATCGCCCAGCTGAAGGACAAGCTCACCCGTCAGGCAAGAGCCCACAAAGCCAAGGTAACTGACCTGCGAGACAAGGTGGAGGACGTTGGGCTTTGGAACTACTACCTTGATGCAAGTGTCCTCTAGTTGGAAAGGGAAGAGATTGATAAGGACAAGGAGATCAGAGAACTTCAAAAGAGGAGACGGGAATATGGCAAGAGCAACTTCACCGTGCAATATGAGAAGGCAATGCTCATCAAAGCCTTGAGGAAAGCAGAGGCAAAAACACAGTGCAACCAAGGCCATCTGATTTCCCTGATGATTCAAAATGAGACCTTGGTGGATAGGTACAAGAGACTCAAGATAGCCTGGAAGAACGCTGACGAGAGGCACTGCCAGGAGTACGCTGAGTTGCAAGACTGACTTCCTTTGTCGGCCAGACGCAAGGACCCCTTCAAGGAAACTTTCTAGATTGGTCAGACTCTCTTGAGGCACCACCACTGTCCAGTCCCCACCAACCTGCCACTTACCAAGGAGTTCAGAGAAGCCTAGGCTTACATGAAGCACCTTCACATGTCACAAGAGGAGATGAAGGTTCTTGGCAGCCATTTTCACCCAGCAGTGTACGACACACCGATGTACGAGTCAAGCTAGTGTGGACCCTGCGTGGCCATGTCATGCGTTAGAGCTAGTTGTTATCCATGAGTTATGATGTAACATCCCTGATGTACCCTCCATGAGTTACCTTCTCGTAGTGCAAGTCTCGCACGTCATCCAGCGTAGCTGCTAGAGATGATGCCATGTAATGCAAACCATGTGATGAATGTTCGATCTTATCGCATTTTATGGCTCTTATTGCTTCTTTGTATGAGTGTTGGATAGATTAAATATTTTTCCTTAAATCATTGAAATCATTTAATTATATTGAATCAATAAGTACTAAACCATTGTCGACCCATGTCACAGATGTTAGCACGTCGCTCCGCACATCTGGGCAATCGTCCGCCTCCACCCGTGCCTGAGCTTAGGCGTGGAAGGTGCCATGGACGCAGGGGTGGTCACGTTTCACCCATCGACCTCAACCAGGGTGGGAACAATCATGAGCAGACCCCACCAGCTGGAGGAGGTGCCACTGGAGGAGGTGATGCCAATGGCAATGGGCCTCCACCACAGCCGAACCTGCCACCACCACCACCACCGAGCCTGACAGAAGTGATGGCGCAACAGACGCAGCTACTTGCCGCATTGGTCAATGGGGACAACCACTGCTATGGAGGCAACCCGAATGACTTTCAGAGGAAACTCGAGGGTTTTCTGAAGCTTAGGCCACCCACCTTTGATGGCACCTACAAGGAACTACTAGAAGCTAATGATTGGCTTTGTGAGATTGAGAAGAAGCTGGAGCTTACCACCTGTACCCCCGAGGAACGTGTCGGGATCGCTGCTCACCATCTCACTGGAGCCGCACGCTCTTGGTGGGACAACTACTGCCAAGCTCATAAAGACCCCGACCACATCTCCTGGGATGAGTTCGCTGATGAGTTCATCGAGTACCATGTTCCTAAGGGAGTCATGGAGCAGAAGGAGGAAGAATTCCTCAATTTCACTCAGAAGGGGTGTGACATCTACGAGTACACCAACACTTTCACCAGCTTACTGCGCTATGCACCTCTGCATGTTGCAGCATCTGAGAAGGAGAAGATCACCCAGTACAGGAAGGGTCTGAACCCCAAGATCAAGGTGGCCCTAGGAGGCACCAAGAGTCACACCCTTCGTGACATGATCGATCAATGCATACAGATCGAGAAGGACCAGAAGGAGGCAGGAGAAATGTCTAGGAGGGAGAAGAAGAAGTCCGAGGGCTCCTACCATGACCTTGAGCGCAAGAGGTTCCATCGGGACAGGTCATCAAGCCGTCCTCACTACGGCAAGGACCCTACCTATGGCTTGGGTAAGAGTGGTGGTGCCTACTCAGCTGACCACTTCCGCTCTTCTCGTGACCATCGCTCCCACGACCGTCATTCTCGTGACCATCACTCCTGCGACCGTCACTCTCGTGACCATCGCTTTCATGACTGCTCTAGGAAGGATCGCTACCCTTGGGAGCACTCTTCGTAGCCATGTCACAGGTCCGACCACTCTACACCTGCTCGTGCTACGCCAAACCCTGGCAATTGGAAGGCCGCTGCGCCAACCCCCATAGGCAGTGTGCCGATCACTTGCTATGGTTGTGGAAAACCTAGTCACAAGGTCCTTGACTGTCCTGAGAAGACGCCCGCTCCTACCACACCCAAGTCACAGTACCGTGGGTCTACAAGCTGCGGTCGCCTCACACACATGAACGCTGAAGAAGCTCAAGCTGCCCCAGATGTTGTGTATGGTATGTTTTTAGTTAATGGCATTAAAGCATCCGTTCTGTTCGATTCTACAGCTACATGTTCATACATCTCATCCAAGTTTGCATGAGAGAATAATATACCTACCACTCCATGTCTGGAGCCTATAGTCACCAGTTCTCCCCTAGGTGAGATGAGAAGCACCCATATCTATAAGGGAGTGAAGCTTTTTATCGAAGGTCTAACCTTCCGAGCTAACCTTACCCTTCTATCTTTGAATGGCCTAGATGTCATCCTAGGCATAGATTGGCTTACCAAGCATAAGAGTTTGATCTCTTGTTCACCCAGATATGTTCAGAAAACCCACCCCTCTGGCCAAGCAGTTAGATGTGCACCTCAGAAGGATAAGTCTGTATCTGTTTTATGTGCCCAGAGTGCACTTAAGTCTCAAGCAGAATCTCAGAAAAAGGAGAAGAATCTCGCTGATGTCCCCATTGTCAGAGAGTATGAGAGCGTGTTTCCAAAAGAGTTGCCAGGCATGCCACCTGATCACGATGTTGAGTTCATAATTGACCTTGTGCCGGGTACGGTCCCATTGCTAAGCGACCGTACTGCATGTCAGTTGATGAACTAGAAGAGCTCAAGAAGCAGCTGAAAGAGCTTTCCGATAAGGGCTTTATTAAGCCTAGTGCCTCGCCCTAGGGATCACCTGTTCTGTTTGTGAAGAAGAAGGATGGTACGATGAGGATGTGTGTTGACTACCGCAGTCTCAACACTGTTACTATCAAGAACAAGTATCCTCTGCCCAGGATTGATAATCTGCTTGATTAACTACGTGGTGCTAAATACTTCTCGAAGATTGATCTTCAATCAAGCTACCATCAAATGAAGATTCATGAAGAAGACATTCCTAAGACAGCCTTTGTCACACGCTATGGGCAGTATGAGTTCACTGTTGTATCCTTCGGTCTCATGAATGCCCCTGCCTACTTCATGAACATGATGAACAAGGTGTTTATGGATGATCTTGATTGGTTTGTGGTGGTCTTCATTGATGACATTCTGATTTATTCATCCACTACTGAAGAACATGAAGCACATCTGAGAATAGTGCTCGAGAAGCTATCCCAACACCAACTCTATGCCAAGTTCAGCAAATGTGAGTTCTGGCTTGAAGAAGTTGCTTTCCTTGGTCATGTACTCTCAGCTGATGGTGTTGCTGTAGATCCTGTAAAGATAGAGGCCGTGAAAGAATGGGAGCAACCTTGCAATGTGTCCAAGATCAGGAGTTTCTTGGGATTGGTGGGTTACTATCGCCGATTTATTGAGAACTTCTCAAAAATAGCTCCACCGTGAACGCCGTGAGTTTCGGCCACGGGCGGCACTTCACTGAACCCTTCAGCTGAAGCCTGCCGTGCTTGGGGAAGACAATCCCCAACTCCACCGTGCCCTGGATGTAGCACAGCAAACACTTCACCGCCGTCCAGTGATCCTCCCGTGGATCCTCCATGAACCGGCTCACATAGCCCACCGCAAAAGTGATGTCCGGTCGTGTGTGAGTCTGCTAGCGCAAACCGCCGATGATGCTCCGGTAGAGTGTAGCGTCCACCTTCACCGCAGTGCTCTACCTCGAGAGCTTGACGCGCTCCTCCATTGGCGTGGCCACAGCCTTGCAGCCCACCATCCCCTCCCGTTCAAGTATCTTCTGCGCGTAAGCGCACTGCCCAAGTCTGATGGTGTCCTCTCCCTGCTTCACCATGATCCCGAGGTAGTAGGATAGGGCACCCAAATCGCTCATCCGGAACCGCGCAGCCATCTCTTCCTTGAAATTGGTGATGTCCTATGCCTGTGTGCCGGTGACGATGAGATGCTCCTTCCCCCATCAACGGGTGTACAGTGCGTGCTCCGTGGTGCATCTCCCAAACCCAAGCTTAGCCATGGTGGCATTGAGCTTGGCGTTCCACGCCCACGGTGCCTGATGCAGGCCGTAGAGGGCCTTGCACAGGCGCAACACCTTCTTCTCCGTGCCATTGATGATGAACCCCGGTGCCTGCTTGACATAGACCATCTTTGCCAGGTCCCCATTGAGGAACACCGACTTGACGTTGAGGTGGTGAACCTGCCACTCCTTGGCAGCAGCGAGGGCGAGCAAGAGTCGCACCGACTCCATGCGTGTGACGAGGGCAAAGACCTCCTCAAAGTTGACCCCTTCACGCTGCACGAACCCTCGAGCAACAAGACGTGCCTTGTGCTTTACCACTGCCCCACGCTCATCCCGCTTCACCTTGAAGACCCACCTAAGTCCGATCGGCCAGCAACCCGCCAGCAGATCGACCAGCTCCCAGGTCTTGTTCTCCTCGATGGCCTTCATCTCCTCCAGCATCGCCTTCTGCCATGCTGCGTCACGCACCACAACAGCGAATGTGGTCAGCTCCTCTACACTCATCAAAAGCAGAGTATGGTCATTGTCGAGGGTCCGCGCCGCCAGCCCGGGCACCATCAAATCTGCTATGACGTCATCCAAGCGGCGGAACCGGACCTCCTCCCCTTCATGGTATGCATCCACAAACTCCAAAATGTCTAACAGTGGCATCGCATACTCGATTGTTTTCACCATGGTTCTTCAAGGCAAGGTTGTTTGCAATGAAAAATCTCCGTAATTCGAGGCCTCCCGATTAGCGATCGAGACCCCTCGAGCAGTCAAGGGCCCCCTTGCCTGATGCGTCTCTTGCAGACCTGCATTCAGGATCGCTCGAGCCATGGTCACTGTGGTCGGGGTCGAGCCCCTTCGCTCTCCTCCCGAACCCACGTTCGCGGCCAGGTCGATGTGGCCCTCGACCGGTCCTGCAGGCACAGGGTCGAGCCCTCTGCCTCCCTCGATCTGACTCACATGGTCGAGGCCCCCTAGGTCCATGGCCGTGTCCTCCCGATGTACGGTCAAGACCGCCTGACGCGGTCGAGGCAGGCCTCGCGGTTGGGACCCCTCCTGAATGTGCAGTCGAGCCCAACTGCTTCTCGGTTGTATCGGCCTTCATGTTCGAGGCTTACCCGATTGGAATCAAGGCCCCCCAATCGAGACTCCTCACGTGGTCAAGGGTCCCCGTGCGGTTGAGGCTCCCCACGCGGTTGAGGGTCCCTGCGTGGTCGAGGCTCCCCACGCTGTCAGGGTGGAGGCCGCCCTTCGAGCGCCGCTCAATGCCTCCTACCCAAGGATGGGGTCAAGGCTCCACAACTCGGAGTAAGGTCATGATTCGGAACCCCTGCTCTGGACAGACTAGGCGGCTCTGCTGCCCTAGCCGCTGGATCTTCTCTGCCTCCCACTGTCACGCTGTCCTCGGTCCTTGGCTCCTCCATCGCCTCACCGTGGCCATGGATGACTAGCTGCTCAACGACAAAGGAGTCGCCGAGCCTGCCACCATCTAGGCCCTTCGCTTCCGGTCTATCCCAGACCCACGATGCTGCCTCATTGAAAACCACATCTTGGGCCACCGCGACCTTGCCTCTGACCGGGTCAAATAGTCGATAGGCTTTCAACCCCTCCTCATGACTGAGGAACACCATGTGGGTGCTTCTATCTTCCAACTTCTCGAGGCCTGACTTGACGGTCTTCACATGACCAATGCAGCCGAACGTGCATAGGTACGAGACGTTGGGCTTGCGCCCGTGCCACGCCTCGTATGACGTCTTCCCCTTGAGGGGCTTGGTCGGTGACCGGTTGAGGATATGCACGGCAGTCGTGACTGCCTCTCCCCAGAATGCCACTGGCATCCCCTTGTCCTTCATCATCGAGTGTGCCATGCCGATGATAGTCTGATTCTGGCACTCCACGATGCCATTCTGCTGCGGCGAGTAGGGTGCTGTGAGGTGTCGACCCGCCCCCTCCTCGACGCAATACTCACTGAACTCGAGCGCTGTGAACTCACCGCCGCAGTTGGTCCAGAGCACCCAAAGCTGCTTGCTGCACTCCGCCTCTGCCTGCGCCTTGAAGCGCTTGATGGCATCCACCGCATCACTCTTGCTCATCAGGAGCTAGCCACATGTTGTGGCTACAGTCATCCACGAGTAGGAGGAAATATCTCTGTCCGCCATGCGTCGGTGGCATGATTGGCCTACAGAGGTCCCCATGGACTAGCTCGAGGGGTACCATCGAGCGGTACCTCACCATCTTCAGGAATGGCAGCCGCCTCTGCTTCCCCGCTAGGCAGATATCGCGTAGCTTCCTGGCATGCTCGATCTGTGGTAGCCCGGTCACCATCTTCCCGAGCCGGCCCAGAGCGTTGAAGCTCAGGTCACGCCGCCATGGCTTCTGCGTGCATGCTGCCGCCAAGCACACAGGATGCTCCACCTTCAAGTCAAGGAGATAGAGTCAATTTTTGGAGCACGTTACCTTGGCAAGAAGATGCCGCTCCTTGTCCCTGATCCGCAGCACGCCGTCATGGATCAGCACCTTTGCCCCACGCCTGTCAAGCTGTCCAAGACTGATGATGCTCTCATGAAGCTGGAGAATGAAGTACACGTCCATCAATGTGCGCTGCTCCCCGTTCTGGCAACAGAAAACAACCGTGCCTTGGCCTCGAATGTCCACCCTCGAGCCATTCCTGAACTTGACCGTGCCGGTCTTGTTCGTGTCGAGGTCGGAGAAGGTGGCGCGATGGCCAGTCATGTGGTTACTCGCAATGGAGTCGAGGTACCACCACTACTTGTTCTCATCGCTGACTGTGCCCAGATGCGCCTGCGCTCGTGGCTCATCAAGTTTGATGACCTATAGTGCAGTCCTCTGCTCCGCCTCCGCCTCCCCTGTTTCGCCTTCCTGTAGAGCGCAGTACTCACCCATCAAAAGCGCTTGCTCTTCATCGCTATCGTCTTGAGCCAGGTGCTCTTCATCGCTATGCCCCACTTTGCCACACTTGTGGCAGGCGTTGGAGGTAGTGAACTTCTTCTTGCCCTTCTTCTTGTCCGCCGGAGCCTTCCCCTGTTTCTTTCCGCCGTTGCCGCTGCGGTGGCCACCGCCGCGGCTGGAGCCTTCCCTGGTCTGGCGCTGCTCCTTCATCCGCGCTGTCCACTCCTCCTCGGTCAGCATCAGCTTGGGCTTTTCCTTCTCCAGTGGCACAAGTCCGCGGCTCTCCACCACCCGCAGCCTCCCTGCCACATCCTTGAGGGACAAAGTGGAAATATCCAGCATTGTCTCGATGGACATGGCGAGCTGCGAGTACTTGGGAGGCACCACACAGAGCAACTTGCTGATGAGATCCTCATCCTCCAGCGGCTTGCGGTAGGTGGCCAGCTGGCTGGCCAACGAATGGAGACGCAGCGTGAAATCCTCCACCGTCTCCCCGGACTTGAACCGGATGTCGTTGAACTCGCGCTTGAGCTGCTGGACCTTGGCGTGCTTGGCTCAATCCGAGCCAACACGAAATGAGGCCAGCATCTCCTAAGTCTCCTTCACCGTGGCCTTCTGGCCCAGCGTCTCATGGAACTCGCCAGGTGCCCACCTCCGCCTCCTCCCCTGCGCCGCCAATCTCCACGGCCGCCCACCACCTCCGGGCGCAAAACTTCCATTTCATCCGGACAGCCCACTCCCCATAGTTGGTGCCGGTGAGCATCGGCCAAGAGTTGGCCCACCATACCCCTTGACCACGCGCACCTCTACCTGCTGTGGCTACGCCACTGGCTGGAGTTGCCCCTCAGCGCCCGCATCCTGCAGAACTGTGTCCGCCATCGCCGGCCGTTGGGCCTAGCAATAATGTACGGCTCCGATACCACATGTTGGCGCTAGGACCTAGCACCGTAGAGGCGAGCAGCACCTGCTCGACCCAACCCCTCGAGACCTTCCTTGAACCAAGGATGAAAATGAGTAGAGCTCCAGATCACACACACACATAGAGTACACCCTCTATCTCTGCGTTGGCGAAAGAAAAAGTCTGAATATGGTGGCAAAGAAGCTGCCATTTTTATTGCATTGCATAGAATTTATATACAGACCTCACCCACTATCGGGTACATGAGGCATGGCTATAGTACTCAACTACTCTAGTACTATTCTAGCATCAGCTCGAGACGTGGCTGATGGAGCCTCTACAGGCGCACGACCTATTGCCATGCTCTACAGGACTGAGACGAGGAAGGCCACGACCGACTATCCTCCATGTCTTTGCCCATGCTGAAAATGAGTTGAGGTTACAACAGCAGATTATTTCTAACAAGGACTATACTAACGCGCAGAAATGGGCCCTTAATTAAGCACACCGTGAACTGTTAACGTCTGTTTGAAAACAAATATTACAGAGCCGGTTTGGACTACGTTGTGGTTGCTATTCACCCGGACAGCAATCTTGGTGTTCATTGTTGACTAGAGGGAAAAGGAGCTGATCTCATATGGCTTTGGTAGCAAAAGTCCGTGTTGTCAAGAAACTAAAACACTACTACCCTCTGGGTTTGCTCCTTATGTTCCCTGCCTTTTGGACTTCTTGTCAGTGGTGGAGCATGAACAGAAGCTAATCTAATGGAGGGCCGGAGTGGAGGCCGGCGAGGTACACGCGTGAATGCATGCCCCTATTAAGAGTAATGTTTGTGGTCAATGCATGCCCCTATTTATACGACCATTGCCTCCAGGCTTCTTCCTCATCGAGCTCAATAGTTCATTTTTTTATGCCAAGATCTATTGCAAAAGCTTCGGCTGGCCCTGGCCAGTCATGCCCAGGTGATTGTAGATAGATTGGTGCTATATAAGTACACAAAAGAGGTCGAATATATATATGCAGCATATTCCCACCATTCTATCTGCAGTTTCCAATTTCCACCCCACCCCACCTCTTCATTGTTGCTATAAGTACACAAAAGCATCATGGTGGTGCTCCTTGTGTTCATTATATGAACTGGTTGGAATGGGTGGCACTCAGGAATTAGACATAGCGAGGGCAGCGGTTCTCACGGCTGGCCGTAGGGGCGCTAGCTACAGAGGATGGGCGTTGGGGCACATAGCCCTACGATGGGCCGGGCACGGGCTCAAGCGGGCGGGTAGGTTCCTACGATGGACCATAAGCTGAAAACGTCGCTCAACGGGTACACAGCTGGCGCCGCGCCGAACACCAATACAGAGCGCCAAATTGATATGTTCAGGAAGTTCATCCTGCTTTGCGGCGCTGACTGCCTGCCACAACTCGTCGTTAGCGCAACCAGCAGCACTAGGGCGAGTTCACTCACCAGGCTGCCTGGCCTGCCCTTCCTCGATGTTTTTGTGTCGGTTAATCGATGTTTTTTTATGAGATTAGTAGGAGCTAGTAGAATTGTGCATGAATGCTGCCATGAAGGAACTGAAGAATTTCTCTTCTGTTATATATATTTATTTTTTTAGGTAAGGCTGTTTATATATATTTATGAATCAATCGATCCAAGATTTATTTCTACAAAACTGTAGCTGTCAGCTTTCCCATGTCTGTATTCACTTTACTCCACATGGCCATGTGTATTCAGTTCACTATGGCATGTTCTTCTAGATGCATGGTTCTCCTTTTTTTAAATAATGGAAGCACGGTTTTCTACGTATTTAAAAAGATGTCTATGGAAATTCAATTCTTGAGAGTGATTTCATTTCTCGCTGCACCAGCGCACGCATTGTAGTACGCCATTCAAGATTTAACATGCCATTCTGAGCAAGAAATAAAGGACCTCCATCAAATGGTACTGTGTTCATTACAAGCCTTATCTGCCTAATAATATAGCCAGCACCAGTGGCAGCATTTTTTTTTTTTGCGGGAGCAGTAGCAGCAAATTTTACAGCAGAACTCGAATTGAAACCCTTGACCCTTCACCGATCATCTTTCCTGGATGGAACGGTCATCTAGACGGAAGCATACTGGCCCCACGTGTCGTGTGTGTGAGCAGGCTTGTTTTATAGAGTGAGGCTGCAAGTAGTTAAGCCTGCTGTGAGTACAGCCTAGCTACAAGTAGTTAAGCCTGCTGTGAGTTGATATTTTAGTCATGTGGGTCTGCTTATGAACTTCTTGCCATGTGTTGTGGCCATGACTCCATAGCCAGTATCGAAATTGTTAGATTCAGCCCCCAAGGGATTGACCCTCGGAGCCCGGATTAGACAAACGATGAAAAACACGAATCAACACGAACACGGAGTGTGACTAGAGCTTTCATAAATCAAGTCCCGACTAAAATGCACAGGACCGTCCTCCTTACGTGCTCCTTGGGGAGCGTTATTTATAGTAGCCCGTAGGCATTTACATGATAGTTTTACCCTACGAAGTGACTTCTCGTTACATACTTCATGCCGACTAGGGGCAAACACGACAATCGCCGTTGTCTCCTTGTACGGCCGGCTTCGCGACGTCAAAACACGTGGCGTGCCGACGAGATGCGTCACCTCCTTGGTCCGCTGGACCTGCAGTCTACACATGTGCCGCGCCACACGCAACACCACGATTCAGGGCAAACCCCCTTTTAGACCGAATCTGAGGGCCGATCTGCCGATCCGGCGTCACCTGGACGCCAAAATCAAGTTGGCCGAGGACCAGCTTCGGCGATTGAGCTAAAACCCTGAACCCGGGCTCCGCCAAGCGACCAAGTCCAGACTCAGTTACACTCCCTCTAATTGCGAACCCGAATTAAAACCACTAAGATGGGTAGCAGTCGTCAATGTCCGGGCTAGATTCGCGTAACCTAATGGGGGACGGGGTGTCTACTCTCCTCCCTGCCCCCAACAGAAATGTTTCAAGTCCATGCATGTTCCTGTTTATATACCTTTGCCTCCAGTCCAACGAGCTATTGCAAAAGATTCGGTTGTGCACAGTGCCACCCATGGGCAGGCGCATGTAGATAGATTGGTGGTTAGGAGTATAGACAAAGAGACAACAAAATATATATGTAGCATATTGCCCTATTCCCACCATCCTGTCTGCGATCTTCGACCCCCCATCCGTCCTCTTGGTTGTCGCTAGAGCTTTCCATAGGTAGATCCACACATGAATAAGATAAAGCAACATGTGCCCCCGCTATCCTATGATTAACATATGAACGACATGCTTGAAATACGTGGCACTCAGGAATTAGAAAGGGTGAAGCAAGAACTTTGCACACTTTGCACAGCCAGTCGTGACGAGCCAACTGCCAGTCGTGTATGGTCTACGTCCTGTTCAGAATGGGCAAGTTTCTTCCTCGCCGACATACCATGTTTCCAGTTTCAGAACCACAAGGCCAAGGAAGGCCAGGGGAGAGTTGCACGAGTGATAGACTTCAGTATGCTGAATTAACCGCTGATAAAGACGACTCTGCGTGTATGACTTCTATGACATAAACATTTTCTAAGCTAAATTAGAAGGACATCTTATTTATATATTAAAAAATAGAGAAAGCAATGAGGCCTAGCCACCTCTAGGTTAAAAGAAAATAAGCAAAAAATAGGATACTCCTCTTACAGTGCATTTTAGTTTGTCCTGACTCAATTTCGTTTAAGTTTGACCAAATCTATAGCAAAGAATATTATCATATAACATATTAAAAAAACAAAAGTATGAAATACACTACGCCACAAACGAATTACCACAGCGACAAGTTTTGGCCCCTCCATGGTGGACACTTTTGTTGCCCGCTGCAGCAAATTCCCACGATTAATTGCAGCGGGCATTTTTTATTTACCATAACTTTTGTCCGCTGCGGTAAATCCATTTACTACAGCGGGCATCTTAAGAGGTCTGCCACAGAAGAAAGAGTATTTAGCGTGGCGGGCGTCTTAAGAAGCCTGCTGCGCTAAATAGATTTACCGCAGCGGACGCATTATGAGGCCCACCACAGTAAAGTTCGAGCCCAATAGCTGTTGACACCTCCAACACCACTTAAGCTAGGTTGTCATCCCCATCATGGCGCCAGAGGTGCTGGTATTAAATGCATATGCCTTTATAGAAATGAATAAGGAATCCGCAAGCGCACAGATAATACCGAAGTAGCATTTTAACGGGAGTAATCCAGGTATCGTTATTATATTTTTACCACTAGGAAGGGAATGCTTATGGATATGAGCAATGAGCACTGCATGTGATAATAGAGAGCTTGACCGTGTCTTTATCTATCTTCTCATACATGGTAAGTGTCCCATAAAAAAATAATATATAAATGAATGAATGGTAAATGATAAAGATACATGAGAGCACATAGCCATATAAAATAATGATAAACATCTCAATAGAGTACTCTAAGTTTATTACACTAGCATGGACTAGGATGATCTACAGGAATAAATCCTAAGTTATTCTAACTATAAAGTCAAAACTTATAATAATTAGTGCAAGTACACCTAACAATCATGGCGGAAAAATGTTATATCTATGCATAGTGATATTACCGAGCAAGATCATGAACAGAGCAATCACTTTCATGTAATAGTGGTGTTCTACTAGTCCTATACTCGGGAGGAGGACTACGAAGGACTCAACAGGACTGTCACTCCCACGATCTACCTCATGATCTAGAATATAGGGTGCAATCGCAGATAAATACATCCTAGGCACCACACCTACACAATATTTATCACTCACCCATCGATCTAACGAGCAAGCGCTATACGATCCTATGTATAAACATAATTCTAATCCAAATATGCTAAGCATATAATTAAAGTAAACTAAGAATAATATAATTGGGAACATAAGCAAATAGAGCAAAGTCATATCTGATATATTAGAATAGAATAAAGTACTATTCATAGTAGCAAGAACAATGATGAATATTATAATAAAGTAGAATAAATTACCAAGAACTCTGACAGATCCAGACTCCAAGCTATGCTTCACTCCCTCTATATCTATTTCTATGTAGCTATGCTACAAACTATAGAGCTCTAATTGAGATGGTGGCTCTAGGGCTTCTTTGGAATTGAGGATGAATTCTCCAAATGAATTCTTGAATAAATTAGGGTTTCTCCAGGGCCAGGGGCCTTATTTATATAGCCCCCTAGGATGCACCGTAGCCATTGGATCAAACCGACTTGAATAGGTGGCTGAGATTGGTCCTCGAAGTTAGTGGAGGCAGGATCCGTGAGGTTGGACCAGATTGGTCCACCTGGCCGGGCGGCCGCCTAGGTGGCATGGGCACCCGCCCAGCTACCTCTACCAGGTGGGTCCACCGTCGTAGGGTCGCCTTCTAGAGTATTCTTGAGTTGCTGGACGTGGTATTCTTCCTATATAAATCTGACATGTGGGCCTCTTTTGATTCTTTTCTGATAACCCCCTGTAGAAATAGAAATTCACCAAAACTCATAGAATTCTGTTAGTGAAACCCCTATAACTAGATGATATTCATGTTTTAATCCTTTCTTATGTTATGTTGATGGTTAAAAATGATACTTATCTACCATCAATAAACTCCCCCAAGGTTACCTTTTGCTCATCCCTGAGCAAAGATAGACTCAGTGATGGATCAGGAGTTGCTACAATGCTTTCACACCTCATAAATACACATTCTCTCAAACAAGAACTCTCCTCTAGATTAGAGTGAACTATTCTGACTCAAGATTCACCCATATTACCTTACACCATGGAGCTTATAGCCGTCACTTGGGTCTTTAGCAGTTAAAAGACAGAACGGTCAAGTCAAGTGCTATGTTTCTCACTCTTCTATCAACTATTATTCTAGAGTTTTTGCAAGATTTTTAAATAAAACTTAGAGATTCCTTGAAAGACCCTTTCAAGTCTCTCATTTGTGGTATTTCTGGATCCTCTCTATGGCAAGTGTATGGTATGCCTTCTCTCTTCTCTCGGAATATGTGGTATTTGTGGAACTAAGGCATAGTGAGATTTCCTTTTCTCTCTCACCCTATATCTAATAGGCTTTTGTGGAGCTCATAGGTGGGGATATAACTCAAAAAACTACTTGCATATATTGCGCAGTTAAACCATGGATCCAGAGAAACTAGTCATACAATCAAGTATATGAGCATGTGAATGAGGGGAATGTAAAGAGTGATAGGAATGATGGTGAGGAAAATAAAGAGATGATTAAGAGGGGTGATGGATGATGGTGAAGATCTAATTCTACAATTGCTCCTTGGGGATAACATACCTCCCTTTATTTGGAAACTTTAAAATTCTTTCAAGAGGAGGACTTGGCTACTATATCTCTTGGGACTTTTGTCCTCTTTCTTTTCTTTTCTCTCTTTTTTTAGAGCAACCAATCCTCTTGATACAATTATACCAATAGGGAGTATGAACTAAAATAACTGGAGCTTTATTGCACAAATGAAAAGGGATACGATGGCGATGAATATTTTTGGGTGTTCTCTCCCTGTGTAGGAGTTAGAACATTTTCTGAGTGGATCAGGATAAGAAATATGTATATGCAAATGGATGGATGTGTACTCCTAGGGTAGGAGCAGCATAGACATGTGGGGTGTAAAATATGGGTGGTACTTCCAGGAACAGAAGTAGCACAAAGTGAATGTAGAATGATAAGCATAAGTGGGTGCATACTTCTGAGGACAGAAGTAGTGTAGATCAATGGAGAGCACACAATATCTTTAACCGCATGACCAGCCCCTAAGGGTCAACACAACTTAACTACCCTCAATGCCTACAGAGTGATAGTATA
The DNA here is from genome assembly GCA_023333625.1 of Bothriochloa decipiens. Classification (NCBI taxonomy): domain Eukaryota; kingdom Viridiplantae; phylum Streptophyta; class Magnoliopsida; order Poales; family Poaceae; genus Bothriochloa; species Bothriochloa decipiens. The sequence goes on along the minus strand of CM041638.1, from coordinate 37,795,569 downwards.
TGAATGGAAGGTTTTCCTATTCTAGTAAGCATGAGTATTTGGCTGTGGTAGGAATTTTGAACTCTCGTCATAAAGGAACTCATCATGTAGCAATTTAAGATTTTCATAAAATAAATTCTTCAGAACTCTAGTATCACCAGGAGTGAGATGGACAGCAGCTCAAAACCTTCCCATATCTTATCTGTCAACTACCTAGACTTAGATCAAGCACTCGCAACCTACAGGTTTCAGGCTCAGAGCAAAACTTAAGTCTAAACATTGTGTCCAAAACTCGAAAAAGCGCAAGGTTGAAAACTAGGTACTTGAGAGGAATTATGGTAGAGCAACTATTCATCATGTCTATAAAGAGTTTATTCTAGAGGTTCATTTTAGCAATAGATTCTGAAAAGAGCTCTCCTTTTATTTAGCTAACAAGTTTAAACAGAAAAGATACAAGGAAAACTTTATTAGGTTTCTAAGGTTACTCATCTTTTTAGTTATTTTATCATAGCACGCTGTGAATAAATAGATGAGTCAAGAATACTTAGCTCTATACACAGAGGTAGCTCTCCCCCAAGCTGGATGTTTGACATAGTCTGTTGATGTTGCTGACTGGTAGTGAAGGTGTACTGCTTCTCCTGGAGTGGTATGCGTGACTGCTGTTAGAAACAGTGCTTGACTATTAGAGACAGCACTCCGACAGGGGACAAGATGTCCTTCTGCCTGTTAGCTCTTCTTGATACCTTGAATTCTGTGAAGCTCAAATAGACAGCAAAGCTTGTGGAACTGATTAAGTGTTAGTGATAAACCTCTAAGCCGTGGATGTCTAGAACTTTCCTAACCTTTTATCTTTTAGCAGGATCTCATATTTTTATAGATTTATATTTATGATAGATAGGAAAAAGGTAAATATGATGAAAGATTATTTTTGTGCCACCACGGTGAATAACTGTGTGAGCTGTTGCACCACACATTGTTCACATGGGGCTTAGCATTTTTCAGCATGCAAAGCATGACATATATTTTAAAAGCAGAAAGATAAAGATGCAACTAAGGATCTATGTAGAAAAAGGTAAATATGCATAAGGGAAAATGCGACGCTGAAAGAAAAATGCAGATAAATACCAAGTTACCTCTTGGCGCAGCGTTCGGTGATTTTAACTCCTCCGAATAGGACCTCCTTGTTTGCTCATTGTTCGAGGGGCGCGTTGAATGGCGCCACTGGTGTTACTTCTTGTGCAGGATCTGAATTTGGTTTTACCTTGGGTTTCCATACTTGTTTTGTTGGTGAGGGTGACTTGGAGGATGGAGCTTCTGTGATCACTATCTCTTCTTCTACTGATGGTACCTCTTCTACCTCTTTGGCGACGTTCTCCTCATTGGGGTACCACTCTTCAAATTTTGACATCTCTCCTTCATAGTCAACCCATCCATGTACAATGATCTTGTTCTGGCGACGGGTACACTGCCTTCTCCTTGACCTATTCTTCTTGGGCTCCTCATTGATTATATAATTATCAGTGAAATAGCGACGTACCTTTTCTGAGGGAAAGTGTAAGTGAACCTCCCCTGTTCCAATATAGATGATGGCCTTGGTAGTGTTAAGGAATGGTCTTCCCAAGATGATGGGTGGATCATACTCATCTGCACCCATGTCAATGACTTGGAAGTCAGTGGGGATGTAGTGGTCATCAATCTAGGTAGGGACATCCTTGGCTGTCCCTTCCATGAAGCAAAAGGTTTGGTCCACCATCTGTAGCTACACATAGGTAGGGTCCAAAGGCATATTACCATATAGATATTCATAAGTCACCTTGGCCATTATGTTGACGCCCGATCTGGTGTCACAGACAGCCTTGTTGAAGGAACATTTGTTGATGGAGCATTGAATGGTCGGGACACCTGGATCATCCTTCTTGATCAGATGCAAGGACTTGAGCTGATGGTCATGCTCTCTGTGGACTGCGGTGACCATTCTCACTGTCTCTATTTTCTGGGTCTTCTTATTGTTGCTCTTGTTCTTGGTCTTGGTTTTGATCTTGGCTTTGTTGTTCCTAGTGATGGTCTCTCTCTCCAGCTCATAAGGGTACTGAGGGTGTGCTGGAAATTACAAAACCTTGTTCTTGAAGAAGAAGGTTTCTCGCTTGCCCTTGATATTAAAGATGATCTTGGCAGTGTTAGAGTAGATGATGGCTCCGGCAGTGTTCAAGAATGGTCGTCCTAAAATGATGAGGGACCTCTCATCACCTCCTGTGTCCACTACCATGAAGTCTGTAGGAATGTACGAGCTACCTACTCACACACAGATGTCTTCCAGGGTTCCCATTGGGTAGCAGAGTGATTGGTCTGCAAGCTGCAAGCAGATGGTTGTGTAGGATAAAGGATAATTGAACATTTTCTCATATATCACCTTGGGCATGACGTTGACACTTGTGCCAAAATCACAAATTGCCTCATTGAAATTATCACTTCCAATGGAGATTGGAACAATTGGTCTTCTTGGATCACCTTTCTTGATTGGCAGAGTCAGGTGATTCCATGATCCTCTTGGAGGGTCACTCCAATAGCTTCCCGCATTAAATATGTCTACAAGATTTGCAGTTTCTAATCCTTCCGGTTGCCCTGGAATCTTACCTTGGTCGATGGAGGGAACAAAGTTGTCAAGCTATTGCAGCTAAGAATCTAGCATCTTGGTGAAGCTAAGCTGATTCTTTATAGCATTGGAAAAACTATCCATTCTATCTCTAGAGTTTTATCATAGGACGCTAGCTTCTTAGATAGGCTATCCATTAACTTACCTTGATTAAGTACTAACTCTCTTAAAGGTGGCTGATTGAAATTATTGCAAGAAGAAATGTTACCTTGGTATTTATCTAAGTAGTTACCTGAGTTGTTAGGCCTCTACTATTGATTCCAGCCTTGATTTTGCTGAGGATGATAGTAGTAGTTGTTGTTGAGATAGTTCACATCCTCCTTCATCTCTGGGCAATTAGCACCTGTATGCTCAGTCTCTCCACATTCTTCACATGTCATGTGAGAATCATGAATGTGCATGACTTCTTTCTTTCTCAATGGCTCTCTCATCGAGCCTTTTCATCAGCAGGTCCATCTTGGCAGACAACATGTCTACCTCCTTGAGCTGGTGCATCCCTCCTCTCTTGCGGGTCTGAGTTCTCTCTTCACTCCAACATTGGTTGGAGTCCATCTTCTCCACAAGAGATGTGGCTTGAGGAATAGTAAGTGATAAGAATGCACCTCCAACAGCAGCATCTATGGTCTCATGATTGCTGTTGCTAAGCCCATGATAAAAGGTCTGCATGAGTAGCCAATTTTCCATTCCATGATGAGGACATTCGAGGATGTAGTCTTGAAAGCACTCTCAGGCCTCTGGGACTGTCTCTTCATGTTGTTGCTAAAAACTTGATATCTTCCCACGGAGAGCGTTGGTCTTGCCCATGGGAAAGAATTTCACCAAAAAATTGGTGGAACATAGTGCCCACGTAGTATTCTTCTCCTTGTTGGCATAGAACCACTGCTTTGATCTTCCCAAGAGTGAGATGGGAAAAGGCGAAGTAGTATAGCATCTCTGGGGACATCCTTGATAGTGAAAGTGCTAAAAATCACTAGGAAGTGTTGGAGATGAGCACTAGCATCTTCATGGGCCTTCCCATAGAACTGGCTTGCTTGCACCATTTGATCAACGCTGGCTTGAGCTCAAAAGATTTATCGATGTCCGTAGCTGGTCTAGTACGGATGTTGTTCGTAGTGGGTGCTGAAAACTCACGAAGTGACTTGTTGGCCATGGCGTCGAATGCTGGTGTCAAACTTTGAACAACAGGTGGATCTTCCAATACAGAAGAACTGGCAGGTTGAGCTGATAATGATGATAAATGCTTTTTCAACTTTGCCTTGGTCTTCTTGAGTAAAGCTTCTAGATTATCAACGTAGTGTTCTGGAAGTTGGAACCTGCTCATACATTACCCTGCATATGATATATAGCATAGACAAAAGACAAGGGTAAGTCTGTATGAGTAGAGAAGGGTGGACGGTTCTCAATTACACTAGTAGATGCAGTGATGCTCATTATCCATTTAGTAAGCTTTCAACCTTCCCCGACGACAGTGCCAAAAATGCTTGTTGACACCTTTAACACCACTTAAGCTAGGTTGTCATCCTCAGCATGGCGCCAGAGGTGCTGGTATTAAATTTATATGATTTTCTAGAAATGAATAAGGAAAACGCAAGCACACAGATAATACCAAAGTAGCATTTTAACCGGGAGTAATCCAGGTATTATTATTTATATTTTACCACTCGGAAGGAAATGCTTATGGATATGAGCAATGAGAACTACATGTGATAATGGAGAGCTTGACCATGTCTTTATCTATCTTCTCATACAGGGTAAGTGTCACATAAAAAACATAATATATAAATGAATGAATGGTAAATGATAAAGATATATGAGAGCACATAGCCATATAAAATAATGATAAACATCTCAATAGATTACTCTAAGTTTATAACACTAGCATGGACTAGGACAATCTACAAGAATAAATCCTAAGTTATTCTAACTATAAAGTCAAAGCATATAATGATTAGTGCAAGTACACCTAACAATCATGGCGGGAAAAGGTTATATCTATGCATAGTGATATTACCAAGAAAGATCATGAACAAAGCAATCACTTCCATGTAATAGTGGTATTCTACTAGTCCTATACTCGGAGGAGGACTACGAAGGACTCAACAGGACTGTCAATCCCGCGATCTACCTCACGATACGGAATATAGGGTGCACTCATAGATAAATATAGCCTAGGCACCACACAATATTTATCACTCACCCATCGATCTAATGAGCAAACGCTATACGATCCTACACATAAACATAATTCTAATCCAACTATGCTAAGCATATAATCAAAGTAAACTAAGAACAATATAATTGAGAACATAAGTGAAACGACCTTGATTTCCGCGAAGGGAAAATCCACAGTGTCGGAG
>CM041638.1:37764487-37790180 GCA_023333625.1 Bothriochloa decipiens | reverse complement strand
AGCTTGTCCTCGCTCGAGCCTGTAACAAGATTTAACGGTCGCGGAAGCGACCCCTATAGATTAGCACAAAGAACAAATGCAAAATAGAAGATCCAAATACACTCAAACATAGCCTAGATAGATAGGGCTCGATTTATAGAAAATTTGGATATGTGGATCATAATTTTCTGAGCTCGTATGAATTAGATATGAATTTTCAAAGATTTAACCATTTTCTGAAAAGAGAAAGGGGCTCGAGGGGTTACGGTCTCAAGGTTACGATCTCGAGGGGTAGGTCTCGAGGGGTTACGGTCTCGAGGGTTAGGTCTCGAGGGATACGGTCTCGAAGGACACTGTCTCGAGGGGTACGCTGTCGAGGGGTATGCTCTCGAGGGGTATGGTCTCGAGGACACGGTCTCGGGGGTTACGGTCTCGAGGGGTATGCTCTCAAGGGGTATGCTGTCGAGGGGGTTACGGTCTCGAGGGTTAGGTCTCGAGGGTTAGGTCTCGAGGGGTTACGGTCTCGAGGGTTAGGTCTCGAGGGATACGGTCTCGAAGGACACTGTCTCGAGGACACTGTCTCGAGGGGTACGCTCTCGAGGATACTGTCTCGAGGACATGCTCGAAGACGGAAAACTGCTCTGCTTCGACAGTGGTGCTCGGCCGGTGATGGCGAGGTTAAACATCCGGCGAGGGCTGCTCCAGGACTTCGCCAACTCGGGTCGTCAAGGCGAACACGTAGGCGGTCATCAAGTCAGGAGCTTGGTTCCGGCGACGTGCCTTACGTCGGACAGCGCTCGAGGGTGACGGTGCTCGAGGTGTCAAACTCAAGGGTCGGTTTGTCGAAGGGTCGAACTCGAGGGTGACGGTGCTCGAGGTGTCAAACTCGAGGGTCGGTTTGTCGAAGGGTCAAACTCGAGGGTCGGTTGTCGAAGGGTCAAACTCGAGGGTCGGTTGTCGAAGGGTCAAACTCGAGGGTCGGTTGTTGAAGGGTCAAACTCGAGGGTCGGTTGTCGAAGGGTCGAACTCGAGCGCGTGATCTGTCTCGGACGAGATCGGCTCGAACGCGGAGTTCTTCCTCGATGATCGGCGGCGAGGAAAACCTTCGATTCCTGGTGCCACAAAGGATCTCTGGCGCCATTAACCCGCCCATCGGTTTCGGGACTTCTCGACGGTCAAGTTGACGGGCTTCAGGGCGGCAGCTTCACTTCCGGTGACGAGCTCTACGGCGGACGGCGGCTCGAGGTCGACGGCGCCCGATGTACACTTCACACTGAGTCACTACAGCTCCAATTGGTGGCGTAGATGGACGGTTGGAGTCACGCAACATCTGCTCGAGGTGCCGACGGTGACCAAAACACACGGCGGAGTCCGCGCGGGCAGCAACTCCCACGGCGGAGCTTCGACAGGTCCTCGGTGCACGGCAACGGCACTCCGAGAGGGTCCACGGTCTCCATCTTGCCCACTCGATGCAGCTCGTCACGGCGGAGCTTCCCGGCTTCTTCCTGCTCCTCGAGGGTGGTCGATGGTGGCAGGAACGACGGTGAACGACAGCGTTCTGGAGCGGCAACGTACTGACACGTCGACGACAAGGTGGTTCGGGTCGGTGCTCTGGCGAGGCAAATGTGGAGCTGGGGTGTGCACGGGGTCCGTCTCATCAAGGCGAGCGCGGATCCGGAAACAATGGAAGTCGAGGCTCAACGGAAGGACGGCTGGGTAACCTCGCCACGACGACGCTTGGCACGCGACGATGAACTTGGCGGCTTCCGTTCCGGTATCCTCCTGATGCCGTGGTCCAAGAGGCTCAGCTAGTCTCGTGTGTGGGTGCGGGTGTGTCTAGTGAGGTCGGTAGCGACCTGGGCCTACGTGCTCACGGCGGAGCGCAATGGCCAACAGCACGGTGGAGGGTTCAAGAGAGCGGCGATGGCGGTGCTCACTGACGGGTCGAAGAGGATGGAGGTGCGGTACAAGTCCAAGCGGCTGTGGCTCGCGGTACTGCTCCTCCTTCCTACTCCCGACGCAGCAGCGGCGGCTCCGAGTCGACGGTCTTCTTTCCCAACTCCGGCGGCGGCTTCTTCTTCTTCCCCCGACTCCTTTCTTCCCTCTTCCTTCAGCTCTTCTCCACTCGAGGCTGGCAAGGAGGAATGGGGCTCCACCAGAGCAGTGGCGGCGATCTGGGAACCCTAGGGTGCCGGGGTGCTTGCTTTATAGGGCGGACGCGGTGGTAGGTAGCAGACGGACGGCCGATCACAGCTTTGCTTGATCGAGCGGTCAAGGGATATCCAAGTCAGCAGCTGGGGTTCGAATTGGGTCCAGAGAACAGCGAGAGGGGGCTAGGTAACGCTGGGTGTCGAAGTTCTTTATGGCGGCAGCGTTCCACTACGGCGACAGCGCAGGTGCGCGCGCGCGCGCGGAGAATGTTGTCTGCGGCCGTGGGAACTTTACGCGGGCTGGTCGGTCCAGGTGGCTTGCGGGCGCGCGTCGATGCGGGGCGACACTGGATCGAGCGGTCGAGGGAGGTTGCTTAGGAGCGACGCCGGGGAACAGTGCTGACGCGAGCACGCACGGCCGGTCGGGTGACCTCAGCGGGCGCGATGACACGTGGGTCCCACTGCGGGGCCCCGTCGTGAGTGACTCATCGGCAACGGTGGCTCGGTGCGGCGCGCGGGCGCGCGCGGCTCTTGCTGGGCCGTCGGACTGGTTGGGCCGCGCAGCGTCGGGTCGAGCGGCGAGCAGGGGTCGAGCGGCGAGCAGGGGTCGAGCGGTGAGCAGGGGTCGAGCGGCGAGCAGGCCGACCGGTTGGGCTGCTCGGGCCGGTTCCTTCTTTTCTTATTCCTTTTCTTTTTCTTTTTCATTTTCAAATATATTTATATATATACTTATATATATATGCGGTGTGCTTATTTTGTGCTACAGAATAGTGAGCATACATGTCCTAAATACTTCTAGGGTATTATTCCCTTAATATTTATTTGTCAAAATAAATATTATGTTTTCATTTTTATTATCCAACTCATAAACCAAATAAAAATCCAACTCACTCTTTTAATGCAACATGATGATTAAACAAATGAAACATTAAAATGTAACAAGCGAACATAGAGCATTGTTATGAGATTTTATTTAACTTGCAACATATGAATGCCATGCATGACATGCTAGGGTTGATGCATATGTAAGGGGTAGATGATGACATGTCACACCACATCACTCGAGGTTTTGTCAAAAAATTTTGTAGTTCGAATTTTCGGGTTGTTACAATAAGCAAATAGAGTAAAGTCATATCTGATATATTAGAATAGAATAAAGTACTATTCATAGTAGCAAGAACAATGATGAATATTATAATAAAGTAGAAGAAATTACCAAGAACTCTGATAGATCCAGACTCCAAGCTAGGCTTGTCTCCCTCTAGATCTATTCCTATGTAGCTATGCTACTAAACTCTAGAGTTGAGGATGAATTCTCTAAATGAATTCTTGAATGAATTAGGGTTTCTCCAGGGTCCAGGGGCCCTATTTATATAGCCCCCTAGGATGCACCATAGCCCTTGGATCAAACCAACTTGAATAGGTGGCTGAGATTGATCCTCGAAGTCAGTGGAGGCAGGATCCGTGAGGTTGGACCTGATTAGTCCACCTGGCCGGGCGGCCGCCCAGGTGGCATGGGCGCCTGCCCAGCTACCTTTGCCAGGTGGGTCCAGCTTCGCATGGTCGCCTTCTCGAGTCTTCTAGAGTATTCTTGAGTTGCTGTACATGGTATTCTCCCTAGTTAAATCTAACATGTGGGCCTCTTTTGGTTCTTTTCTAATAACCCCCTGTAGAAATAGACATTCACCAAAACTCATGGACTTCTGTTAGTGAAACCCCTATGACTAGATGATATTCATGTTTTAATCCTTTTTCATGTTATGTTGATGGTTAAAAATGATACTTATCTACCATAAACAATAGCCCAAAGCGAGGCCCAATATTCACTCTTCATATAAATACAATCACTTTGAGTTTCAATCCTCCGTTGGCTCCCTCGTGCAACATGCCTCCCTCACCACTCGCGTGACTCCTCCACTCCGCCTCCTCGCACAACGTGCCTCCCTCTCTATTCCGCCTCCCTCTCCCTCACCACTCCAGCTCCCTCTCCCTCACCCTCTCTACTCACGAGGCTGTCCGCGAGATCTAAGGCAGAGGTGAGCAATGCCCTGCTTCTGGTGGCCATGGCATAATCCTCCCCTCCCCCCACGAGTGCCCTCGGAGGTGGCTTGGTGGCGAGTGGTGGCAGTAAGTAGTGCCCTCCCTCATGTAGCTCCACGCGTGAGTCCACTCCAGCACGATTCCTCCACACCAGCGCGACTCCTCGGAGCATTGTCTGCGGCGGCGTGCGAGGCCACGTGTAGAGCAAGAGGTAGCGTTGGTGCTAGTCTGCCGCGGTTTCACCATCGGTGACCCTCTCCCTCTCTGCGGGTGCAAGTGCCCTCCCTCTCTCTCTTCTCCCAGTATCTTCCGCTCTTCATCTCCCTCACTCTTTTCTTTCCTTTTTGATTTTCTAGAGGAGAAGACTACAGATCGAGGGGATCTGGCAGTGCCTGGCCTCGGGTGTAACACCCCTACCCAGGTGTTGACGGTAGTTAACTCCAATTTTTAACCATCAACTAAACATGAAAAAGGACCTAAATACAAATACCATCTAGATATAGGGGTTAGACTAATGGAATTCCATGAGTTTTGGTGAATGTCTGTTTCTATAGGGTGTTAGCTGAAAAGAACCAAGAAAGACCCACATGTCAGGTTTACATAGATATAATTGGGATTCGTGCACTTTTCTGTAATCTGGAAGGTTCGAGAAGGCTTTGGACCAAAGGGGAGCCCGAACTGGCTCGGTGGCCGGGTGGCAGCCCAAGCCACGTGGGCGGGCGCTCGCTGAGGTGGACCAATCACATCCAGTCTCATGGATCCTTCTCCCACCTCCTTTGAGGTCTAATCTAAGTCATTGATTAAGGTCAATTTGATCCGAGGGCTGCGGTGTATCCTAGGGGGCTACATAAGCAGGGCCCCTGACCCCTGGAGGAGGCATCCCTTAAAATCCTAATTCATTATTTTGAGAGAGGATCAGGTGAGAGAGGTCCCTTGAATGGATCTCCTCCCTAGAGCTTAGCATTCAAGAGAGGTTGAGAGAATGTAGGGTGGAGGTAGAGTTGGAGGAAGCCTGACATGTCGATGTCTCCTCTCTAGTTGTACCTGCGGGATCAAGTCTCCTAACCTGAGGCTTGGTTCTAGGATCATTCGGCAATTCAAATTCTAATACTAGTAAGTTCATTGTTATTATTGCTCTTTGGTTTATGAGTTTACTTTATTCGCTACCGGTAGGAAATAGAGTAGTTGTTTGTAGTGTAAGCATGGTGCTTGGGCTAGGAACACTCGTAGATACGCCCTATCTAGCCAGATCGGTGGTAGCGGCGGGGGAAAGTGATTGTTCCCTTGTTGTCTCTGTATTCAACATCCCATCAGGAGGTTTGGTAGGAGTAATGAGCCAGGGTTAAGAATTCTCTATGGTGTCTTTTTCCTAGGTATCCCCCTTTGAGCAATATTGGCAAAGCTTACCATAGGTTAGAGGAAGACTAATAGAGTAATCCTCTCTATATCGCTCATATCTCGCTATCTTGTCTGTAGCTCAGGGGTTAAGTATAGACTTGGGTTAGTCAGATGCATGTTTTCTCCTAGCAGATAAATAAATAATGACTCCCGGGTGAAGTGCTCACCGATATCCGTGCGCTTGTGGATTATTGTTTTGTGTGCATATCTAGTATCAACAAGCATTTTTGGCGCCGTTGCCGGGGAGAAAGACGGTCTTCTAAAATAACTTTAATTCATGCTTAACCTTGTATTATACTTTTATCTTTTTCTTGTTTTCTTTTGCCTTTTCTTTTATATCCTTATGGGTAACCAAATTCAACGCCTATCTATCAATTTCTTGCACCCATGAGCACAAGCTTAGAGCCACCAGAGCCCATGATTCTCACATCTAGCTATGAACTGCGCCCATGCTTGGTTGCAATAGGTCAAAGCCAACCCTTTTCTATACCTAGAGTCCTGTCTTCTAATCAAGAGGGTAATGTACCCAAGGTCATATCCTCTAATCAAGAGGGTAATGAACCCAAAGTCTTAACTTCTTATCAAGTAGGTAATGAACTTTTGGCTATACTTAGGTAATCTTTTAATCTTCCTATAAATTTAGGTTTAGACCTAGCCTTACAATACCTTATTCTTCTTCAACATCTTTATACGGGTCTTGATAATACGCCTTTCGAGGAGTTTTCCTTTCTTTATCCATTAGTGAAGTGAGGTTTGTCCTTATTAGTAGACACACTCCTTGCACTAGCCTTCATGATGAAATCCTAGAGGTAGAGAAGGAATCATCCCCCATACTAGAAGAGGAAGTTTTCATAGCCACATTGCAAACATTCCAATCCCATGATTCGGCTATCCATCCCAAACTAGCAGTACTCTAAATTCCTCTAAGGGAAGAAGTAATTCTACCCTTGGAAATTCTTTCCGATGGTGATTTTGGGAGGAGTTTAAACTTCCCACTTCATAAGAGATCTTTTAGTGCATACATTATGAATCTTCTCAAGAAGAGATCTCTTATAAATCTTCTCAAATCCAATCCCTTTGAAGAATAATTAGAAAGACTCAAGGATGGCATGTCAAGCGATGCCATAGAAGTAGAGTGAAGCCATCTAGAACCCACTCTTATCTTCTCCCCTTCTATGCCCACATCAGATATAGAATACATCTTTAAACCCATCCTTGATCCTTATGACTCGTTCTATGCTCTTTCTCTTGAACCTTCTAATGATCCTAGAAATCCATCTAGATATCCCACGCATGGGATTCGTTAAGACCATATAGAATATTGAGAAGAGCAACATCTTTGGCTAGAGAGCATTAAAAGCCTATATGCTATTGCCATTGAATGGATGGATGAGATCAATTCAAGAGATGATCCAAGAGAATTTTTGGACATTCATGGAGAATCACCCTTGGAACTCAAAAATGATGGAGACTTCAATGAGCAAGGAAGCTACTTCGCTAACACCCCACCAAGTCCTTGCTCATATGAGAAATCTCCTGATTCACTTAGTCTCTCTAACATTGTCCCACACGAGATCTTCAACCCCCTCATGCTCCCTGCTCCTAAATCTTTTGAAAGGATGGTTGTAGACACATATGCTTATCATAAATATAGCAGATCTCGTTGTGTTGAATCTTGAAATTAGTGCACATAGATTGGTGTTAGAGGGGAAACCACTCCTCCAAATCACATCTTGAAGGTTTCCCGAGAACAAGCTTAGTGTCCTAAAACAAGCATTGTTCAGACCATGACACGAGTGTTCACCTTTTCATTATGCTACCCTTGTTAATTGAGAATATAATTATAATTGTAAAAATATTCCTTCAGGTATTCTTGAGATTGAAGGAATGACAAATGCAAGGTATGTCCAACCAATTGTTATGCAACATTGAATTACTTTCATCCAATCTTGATTTTGCAAAATTCAAGCTTGGGGATATACTTCCATACACACATCTCTTGTCATGTTGCTACTTTATTTTGGTTGTCCCTACCTTTAAGACATGCTCAATTTGCTAAACACCAATCATACTCTTTCATCACTGTTTGAGTAAACATCTATAGTGCTTTCATGCTACCCTTGTCTGCTCTAGTAAGTGTTGGTTTGGAAGTAGTGAATTCCTACTTCTATTGGCATTTAAATTAAGTGTGGTGCTTGGGTTAAATAGCCTTCCTTAATCCAATTAGACATGGAGTCTACTATAGTATACTTTGGTATATTTTGTTAGACTAACCCCTGCAGGAAAACTTTTAATACCAAATTGGGAAAGTCCTAAGATGAACTCACACTGGAGATGAAAGAGAGGCACAACAATTTCGCACAAGGGAGACACAACTCATTCATAGCTAAGAAAAAAAAGAAGAAGGGTGCAACAAAACATGATCCACAATCAAAGCACTCACTCATGGAAGCATATTGACAAGAGAAGACTAGAAAACTTTCTACAACCTCACTTCTAAGATTGAAAGGTCAACACATGAGGACGAAAGAGCAACTCCTCTACATGATCCAACTGCACTCTTCCTTCTCCCATGCTCCCATTGCTCGACACGCTGGTTTGCAATCTCCAAATTCACTATTGCTTTATTTCCATGAGTTTGAGTTATTTCATAATGCCTATATTTGAGAATCAAAACATATGATGGGAAAATAAAATCAATCCTTTAGAAAGAAGTAATTGTGAATAATAAATACGCTATGATAAGTATGCTCGAATAAGTTCTTTTGTAGCATAGAAAGTGACCCTTAGCTTTGTTACAACCCTACCTTTGTCATTACTCGTATATTTCTTCGGGTATGTGTTGTCCACTAATAATCTGTAGGAATGAAACAATAAGAAAAGCTAAAGGTCCAAACACAAATTAAAGAGAAAATAATGGCATAAGGTAAGAACGGAGTACAACAAAGGAGACAAGTTGTTCATGAACAAGACAGGTGATTAGACAAGCAAGGAAAGCTTCTACAAGATGTTATGGCTTCAACATGCTTCAATACTAAAGGTAACATCTCTAGGTAAGTGATTATTACTTTCAAAATATCCTCCTTGATTTTGGTATGCACATAAGTAGAGAACCAAACATGCTTCGTGTTACAACCTCATTTGATCCAATCTAATTAACTCAACATGTTCAGTTATTTATGCTTGTCCCTAGCATCACTTTATTTATCTCATAGCCTTTAGTTCAATGATCTGAAATGTTGTGCATCGTATCCTTGGAAGATAGTCATAATCATAAAATCATTACACAATATGCATAGATAGGCCATCCTTCCATAATGTTGAGTAATCTGATCTGCCAATTGTTTTAATGCTACATTCTTGCTCATTGTTTGATGCCATCGCCCATGTTAAAGATTGAGCAAAACACATGAATATAAACTTTATCTCGTTCAATTTGCCTAAGGCTAGAGAATAATGAACAAACCTTTTGGTTCTATTGGTGTTTTCCCATCAATAGAGCCCATGCACTTGATCTCTGCCTTGTCTTTATGAGCAGGATACACTTTGAGCAAGGTTAAAGAATCTTCCCCAAATCCTACAATTGAAGATGCTAGACCTATGAACATGCGCACTAAGCAAAGATGCTTCCAGCTCCCAAAACTAGTGCTTCACTTCAAACTGCTGGAAGAGTAGTGGACATGGGTGACACCATCTCAAGAGGTGCAACTATCATGGTCTCCACCTTTGGGATCAGATAAAGCACCTAAGGAATTAACATGGTGAGAGGTCCTATTCGGAGGACCTAAATCACTGAACATCGTGCTAAGAGGTAACTTGGTAGTTATCAACCTTTCCCTTTTCAGCACTGCATGATTCTCCTTTAGCATATTTACTTTCCCTTAAATGCATAATTAGTTGCACATCCACTTTACCATTTCTGCATTAGAAAAAGAAAATAAAAATTTGGCATGCATTGCATCTAAAAAATGCTAAGCCTCATGTGAATAATTTTGTGGTGCGACAACCTACAAAGATATCCGCGGTGGTGGCATAAAAATAAGTTTGCATCTTAGTTGCATCTTCTGCATAATATAAAAATGCAAAAATATTAAAAGAGTGATCCTACTAAAAAGATATATATATGTTAAGGAAGTTCTAGACACTCAGAGCTTAGAGGTTTATTACTAACGCTTAATCAGTTCCACAAGTTTTGCTGTCTATTTGAGCTTCACAGAATTTAAAGGATCAAGAAGAGCTAACAGGCAGAAGGATGTTCTGTCCCCTATTGGAGTGCTGTCTTCAACAGTCAGGGTACTGTCTCAATAGCAACCATCCTTAATACTCCAGAAGAATTGGTACGCCTTCACTGCCAGTCAGCAACACCAACAGACTACATCAATATCCAGCTTGGGGGAGAGCACCCCGTGTATCTAGCTAAGTATCACTAGCTTATTTATATCTATACTTATCTTTTTGTTTGATATTAAATTTGCTAAATAAAATATAGGAGAATATGTGAACTGCTAAAATAAACCCCACAGAATAAGCTCGTATATGGAAATGATGAAAAATTGTTCTGCCGTAATTCCTTTCAAGTACCTAGTTTTCAACCTCGAACTCCCCCGAGTTTTGGACACAACTGTTTTGATTTGAGATTTGCTCTAAACTTAAAACTTGTGGGTAGCAAATGCTTGATCTAAGTCTAGGTAGTTGACGGATATGATATGGAAGGTTTTGAGCTGCTGTCCATCTTGTTCCTAGAGATACTAGAGTTCTAGAGAATTTATTTTGTGAAAATCTTAAATTACTACATGATGAGTTCCTTTATGACGAGAGTTCAAAATTCCTACCACAGCCAAATACTCATGCTTACTAGAATAGGAAAGCCTTTCTTTTGTATACGTATCACTTTGTAGGCATTGAGGGTAGTTAAGCTGTGTTGACCCTTAGGAGCTAGTCATGCGGTTAAAGATACTATGTGCTCTCCATCCATTGATCTACGCTACTTTTGTCCTCAGAAGTATGCACCCAATTATGCTTATCATTCTACATTCACTCTGTGCTACTTCTGTTACTAGAAGTACCACCCACATATTTACACCCCACGTGTCTATGCTGCTCCTGCCCTAGGAGTACGAATCCACCCATTCGCATACACATATTCCCTATCCAGATCCACTTAGAAAATGTTCTAACTCCTACACTGGGAGTGAACACCCAAAAATATTCGTCGCCATCATATCTGTTCATTTGTGTAATAAAGCTCCAGTTATTCCAGTTCATACTCCCTATTGTATCAAGAGGATTGGTTGCTCACTAGTAAAAAAAGAAGAGAAAGAAAGAGAAAAAGAGAAAGAGGACAAAAGTCCCAAAAGAAAGAAAGAAAAAGAGAAAGAGAAACAAAAGTCCCAAGTTATAGCAGCCAAGTCCTCCTCGTCAAAGAAATTCAAAGTTTCCAAATAAAGGGAGGTATGTTATCCCCAAGGAGCAATTGTAGAATTAGATCTTCACCATCATCCATCACCCCTCTTAAATCATCTCCTTATTTTTTCCACCATTATTCCTATCACTCATTACATTCTCCTCATTCACATGCACATATACTTGATTGTATGACTAGTTTCTCTAGATCCATGGTTTAACTGTGCAATATATGCAAGTACTTTAAGTTATCTCCCCACCTATGAGCTCCACAAAAGCCTTTTAGATATAGGTTTAGAGAGAGAAGGCAATCTCTTTATGCCTAAGTTCCACAAATACCACATATCCTGACAGAAGAGAGAAGGCATACCATACACTTGCCTTAGAGATGATTCAGAAATACCACAAATGAGAGACTTGAAAGGGTCATACAAGGAATCTCTGACTTTTATTTTAAAATCTTACAAAAACTCTAGAATAATAGTTGATTGAAGAGCGAGAAACATAGCGCTTGACTTGACCGTTCTATCTTTCAACTGCTCAAGACCCAAGTGACGGCTATAAGCCCCATGGTGGAAGGTAATATGAGTGAGTTTTAAGTCAAAATAGTTCACTCTAATCTGGAGATGAGTTCTTATTTGAACGTATACGTAGTTTTGAGGCGTGAAAGCATTGTAGCAACTCCTGATCCATCACTGAGTTTAGCTTTAGCAAAGGTTAAGCTTGGGGTAGCTTGTTGACGGTAGTTAACTCCAATTTTTAACCATCAACTAAACATGAAAAAGGACCTAAGTACAATTACCATCTAGATATAGGGGTTATACCAATGGAATTCCATGAGTTTTGGTGAATGTCTGTTTCTACAGGGTGTCAGCTGAAAAGAACCAAGAAAGGCCCACATATCAGGTTTACATAGAAATAATCGGGATCCATGCACTTTTCTATAATCTGGAAGGTTTGAGAAGGCTCTGGACCAAAGGGGAGCCCGAACCAGCTTGGTGGCCGGGCGGCCGCCCAAGCCATGTGGGCGGGCACCCGCTGAGGTGGACCAACCACGTCCAGTCTCACGGATCCTGCTCCCACCGCCTTTGAGGTCTAATCTAAGTCGTTGATTAAGGTCGGTTTGATCCGAGGGCTACGGTGCATCCTAGGGGGCTATATAAGCAGGGCCCCTGATCTCTGGAGGAGGCATCCCTTAAAACCCTAATTCATTATTCTAAGTGTGAATCAGGTGAGAGAGGTCCCTTGAATGGATCTCCTCCCTAGAGCTTAGCATTCAAGAGAGGTTGAGAGAATGTAGGGTGGAGGTAGAGTTAGAGGAAGCCCGGCATGTCGGTGTCTCCTCTCTAGTTGTACCTGCGGGATCAAGTCTCCTAACCCGAGGCTTGGTTCTAGGATCATTCGGCAATTTGACTTCAAATACTAGTATGTTCATTGTTACTATTGCTCTTTGGTTTACGAGTTTACTTTATTTGCTACTGGTAGGGAATAGAGTAATCGTTTATAGTGTAAGCATGGTGCTTGGGCTAGGAACACTCATAGATACTCCCTATCTAGCTAGATCGGTGGTAGCAGTAAGGGAAAGTGATAGTTCCCTTGTTGTCTCTGTATTCCACATCCTGTTAGGAGGTTTGGTAGGAGTAGTGAGCCGGGGTTAAGCATTCTTTGTGGTGTCTTCTCCCTTTGAGCAAATTCGCAAAGCTTACCATAGGTTAGAGGAAGACTGACAAAGTAGTCCTCTCTATATCACTCATATCTTGCTATGTTGTCTGTAGCTCAGGGGTTAAGTATGGACTTCGGTTAGTCAGATGCACGTTTTCTCCTAGAGGATAAATAATTAACGATACTCTGGAATATCTCCCTGGTGAAGTGCTCACCAATATCCGTGCACTTGTGGATTATTCTTTCGTGTGCATATCTAGTACCAACAAGATGCAAACTTCTTTCTCAGAATCCCATCTCCTATGAACTCCAAAGTTATGCGTGCTTGGCCTTGAGCGATGGGTGACTGACCAGGAAGTCTTTCCTGGGTGCGCACGAGTGAAGACAAAGTGCACAAAAAGGACTCGTGTTGATTTGTGAGGTCAGTCTATGTCCTAGTTAAGCTGCCAGATGTAAGTGAGCCCGACCTCGAGGAGGCATGACATTACAGATTGGTATCAGACATGACCCTTACGGTTTCACGGGCGCATGTGTCAGTCACACAGGCATGGTGCGCATGGCTGATATGGACTCGAAGTGGTCACATATAGCATGGCACATGAGCTCACACTGAACACACGAATGTGTCCAAGAGGGGACATTCCTAGCCTGGAATTGTTCAACGAGGATGTCAAACTCTTAAGGGGTTGAGGATGTAACACCTCGGCCCAGAGCTTAAAATGATTAGCAGGATACTCATACCAACAAATTACAATTTATTTTCCATAAGCCCATTTTCTTAGAACTCCAAAGTTAAGCGTGCTTGGCTTAGAGCGATGGGTGACCGACCGAGAAGTCCTTCCTAGGTGCACACAAGTGAGGACAAAGTATACAGAAAAGACTGGTGTTGGTCTATGAGGTCAGTCTATGTCCTAGTTAAGTTGTTAGATTAAGAAGGCCCGGCCTTGAGGAGGCAGGATGTTACATCGGTGCTTGCGGATCCGGTGGTGCGGAGTGGCAGCAAGGTCGAGCGGGTGCTTAGGTGGTTCTTGGGTGGCGGAGGGTGTCAATCCGGTGAGGCGGAGCTTTTGGGCGATGGCTCCGGTGCTGCAGCCCTAGATGGTCTTGTTGGGCTCGTGGGTGGGATCGAGGGTCTATTTAGGGTTTTTCTTTCTTGATTTTTGTTTTTTTAAAACATTTACCACAGCGGGCATCCTAATGTGCCCGCTGCACTGGTTCCACAATTGACCGTGGTGTTGCCTCCACAATGGCGGACATGTTTGCCCGCTACGGAAAGGCAAAACGCCCGCTGCAGAAGTTGTTTTGTACAGTAATGATAATCTTATAAGAAACCTAATTATGATCATTTGGCATCATAAATATTATTATTCTTTTTTATAGATCTGGTTAAACTTAAACTAAGTTGACTTAAGACAAACTAAAATGCACTATATTACACGATGGAAGGAGTAGAGCTTAACGATAGCCACACCTTGCACTACAGTACAGGAGGAACACTACTTGAAAACTAGACTTTGCCGAGTGCAAAATCTCGGGGCACTTGGCAAAGCCATATTTTGACGAGTGCCGCACTCAGCAAAATATTACTCTCGACAAAGTTGGCTTTGCCAAGTGCCAGTCACTTGGCAAAGTCCAGCAATCGGTAAAGTTTCTTTAAAAAACAATTAAAAAATTTGCCGAGTGCTGGGTCGGGCACTCGGCAAAAATAAAAAAAATTGTCGAGTGCTGGGTCAGGCAATCGGCAAAATACCCGTTAATGCCCGGCGCCGTGACGGACGGAAAAATTTTGCCGAGTGCCCCGATAAAAAGCACTCGACAAAGTTTCATTGCCGAGTAAAATTTTGCCGAGCGGACTTTACCGAGTGTAAAGTGCTCTTTGTCGAGTGTAAAAACACTCGGCAAAGTCATAGTTTCCAGGACTGGAAGTTGTGTCCTGTTTTCTTCTATATCAATGAAATGAGCACTATCCTCATACTTCTTCGTTCAAAACACGAAGGAAGTATCTTATCTTGTATTCACAGGAATGGCTGACGGATACAACTATGCCGCTCTGTTGTTTTTTAAACGAATCAGACAGGAGAGCTGCCGATTATATTAAAAAGAAGAGTAGCCTAAAGTGGGCACAACGATACAACAAAGAAACACAATCACGCCGAAATGATGAACTCAACAAAAGAAAACAACATTAAACTCTTTGGTCGGTCGGATTGGGACATCGACACGAACCACACACAGTTGCCGGTTGGATTAGGACATCGACTGGCCTATGCTACCACACAACACTCTCTCTATGACAAACGCAGCAGAACCAAAGCCATACCACGGCACCACCAAACATCCACACTTTTGTGGTCACCGAGACCTCAAAAGTGACCCTGCATCGATAGAGGACCGAAGGAAGCAGACACCACCTCACTGAGAAGGCCACCGCCATGCAGGACCATTCGCCTCAGTGCCGCTGCAACATCACACTCCACCCAACCGGGTGAAAACACCAAATAAAGGCCTCTTTAGGCTGCCGTGCAGTCTCCATCCACGCCAACCAACGCACATGGGCCTCGCCACATCCACCGTTGGACTCCACTCTCTCATCGCCTTGAAGAGGAACACTACGCGCGGGGGCTTCGCCATGCCCGTCATAGGACTCCACGCCCCAGATTCGTTTCTTAAGTCACCGTCAGGGTGTTGAGCAATGATGCCCGGCTCACAAGAGCTATATCAAACCGCCAAATCACCACCACAGACTGACCTCCCTCATTGCTTCGCCCTCACACCGAGCAACCACCGTCAAAGCAGCGAGTCAAGGAAGTCGCTTGCGCCGTCTTCCAACGTTGTACCTCACCGGATGGCTCCAGCCAAGCTGAGCAATCCGCCGTGGTCCTCTACAAGCCTAGTTGTCACATGGTGCTATTGCCACCAGCGCCATACTCCGACGCAGTCCCACACCACACTAACCATTGCCAGGCAAGGCCAGGTGTCGCGATCCGCTGCAAGCAGCCAACCGGCAATCATGTGACAACCCCGGACCGCCACCATGATAGCGCTCGCCTCTGCATGGGCTCAACAACCCCCGTCCAGCTTGCCCCGCAACTCTATTGCCGACACCGTCAGAAAATCATCGTGGACAATGGACCGGCAAGCCGAGCTTGGTCTGTAGAGATGACGCCTCCAAGGAGGGCACGACGCCAAATGCGCCACGCTCGCTCGTCCAGCAACTGGACAGGGTTTTCTCCCAGAGGACCCCATGCTGTAGGGTTGTAGCTCAAAAATGACACCCCCAACGGGAGAACTACGTCCACGGACGCCGCCGTCATCCACCAGTAGAACACCGGTGAGGGCTTTCGCCCAGAGCGTCTCAATCCCTTGTTGCATATGCACGGCCCAGCATGCCGCACCATAGCCACAACAGCCCTTCCAAGGTTACACCGCCACCGCGCCACCACACCCCAAGCCGCTGTAGGTCCACCTTTGCTAAGCGTTGCCTCCAACCATGGGCGGCGCCCCCTGCCTTGAGGATGCAAGATCTGGCCAATTGGCAGACCCAGCTTCCCTGCAGTCGTCGAAGGAGGACGCGATGGAGGAGGAAGGCCTCCCCGCCACCGCCGCCGCTAAACACCTGCACAGCATTGGCTGGCGCCACCGCAACTGCAGCAGGTGTCCCCGTTGAGCCCCCACGCGGCTCACGTGAGGACGTGCCCCACTGCCAAGCTGCTGCGCACACTACCACCACTGCTGGGCGCGAGAAAGAGGAAGAGGCCCGTCCCAGGCGCTCCAGGCTGACAGAGCCACGTTACTCAGTCGCACCCGAGTTGTGGTTGCCGCCGCCGCCCAACCCCGCTGGATCAGGACGCCGAGGTGAGGAAGCAGCCAGCCGCCACCACCATCATGTAGATCGGGCCGTTGCTTGCTGGATCCGGGCACAGGCAGGCCCAGACCGCCGTTGAAGATGCCGGTGCCGCTGCAGCCCCGCCGGAACTGGACGTCGGGGCAAGGAAGCAGCCAGCGGCCACCACCACCGTGTAGATCAGGCCTTTGCTCCCTCGATCCGGGCGCAGGCAGGCCCGGACCACCACTGTCGACGCCGGCGCCACTGCACGCTCCACCGTGCCCAGGGATGCCCCCACAAGCTCGACCCCAACCACCGCAGCCACCAGCGCGAGCAGGGCCTCGCCGCCGCCATCCTTGCAAGCCGCACGGCCTTGCCAGCGGCCTACTCTGACGGCGGCGTGGCGGGATGGGAGGAGGGGGGAGGGGGAGTGGCGGCGCGGTTTCGGTCGCCACCCGAGTCGTTCGCATGTGGAGCGACACGGGGGCTGTGCTCCTGAGATGTGCCGATCTGATGTTTGTACCCAAACACATCCTTGACCAATTCGCTTCTGCTACTACGTTCAAACCTAATTACCACAAAACTGTGTTTCTTCCTTTCGATGTGGATGACATATTTCCCAGCTAACCACTTACATCGGAAAAGAGAAAACTTTATTGAAATTGTCAAAATTTCTATTTTCCTGTCCTGACAGCACCACAAATAAAATTAAGATGTAACCAGAAAAAATGCAGTAGTTAGAACATGTGTGAAATGGAATCAATTTTACAAAATGAGGGAAGAAAGCTAGATTACATAAGTACATAGTATGAAGGGTCGTATTCAAGAGAACGTATTTGGTGATTTCAAAACGTGAAGTCATAAGTAATCGAGGATAATTATATGAAATTCTGATTGCTGAAATTTGTGAGTTGTAGTTGGTTTAAGTATCAAATGGCTTCGTCAAATGGTGCTTGTGCAGGATGCAGTCCATTCTCATGCTGCGTAATGTCAGTGGTTTCATAAACAATGTAAAAATGGCTTTGTTACCCTCTCCATGGCTTCTCAATTCAGACAAGCAACTAAGTACAAGTCTCTCTCTTGTATGCAAAGCCGAGAGAAGTGAAGTACATATTCGACAAAATAACTATACTTGAAGGCTGGACTGCTGGAGCACGTTTCACTGTTAGTGCACAAGGGCTCATCCTACAGGCCCCCAGTTAATGCACCACTTGCTTCCAAGGGAGGCTAGTGTGATGGGCCTACATATGCTGGAGTGGGTTTAAACTATAATCATAGAAAAAAATAATCAATGGAGATAAGACTCAATACAAGAGATCGATGGATCTCATGTGATGTTGAAGGCGGTGTCTAAACGACTGATGTATTAATGATGTGTACTTAGTCCACAGTACAACCAGCTATGCCCAAGCCTATTGTGAGTAACTGCCTTACTGGCAAGTCAGGCCTGCTCCTAAATTTCATGCCATGTCTTGCACCATGACTCTGCTAACCTACCAAAATGTTTGTGCTAAATGTATATTACATTTCACCTTATTTATACGCCTCTAGAATTTGCTTCCCACAAACTTCTCCATCACATCGTCTTCAATTGTTCATCTCTCTTCTTATCGTCAAGATCTTATATGTTGAATGCTTAGCTAGGTCGTTCTACCGGTTGATCCATATACGATGAAATAATCATGGGGCTGCATACTTGCTTGCGAGCTCACAAACTATTGGAATGTGTGGCATTCGGGAATCAAAACTGGCTTTTCTTTCGGATCCTTCAACTCTCCCAGCCTGTCATGGGGCACTTGGTGCGGAGGGATCGGAGAGGCACCACCGCTGGTGCACGTGCACAGGCAGCGCCCGTGGGCAGGATAGATGCATGACGCTTACTATGCTGAGGCGGCCTAGTTGGCTCTCTCATCTGTCTGTCAATAACTACAGTCTACTGCAAGTCAGCAGCATGTGGGCATATGAGACTCAGCGTCCTCGTATCCGATATATACTTGCTGATTTGCTCAGCTGCTTTGTTAACTTCACTTCTGAGCTTAGCTTGAATAGATTAATTTAGTTTTCAATTGTTCAGCTGCTGTAACTCCCCCATTTATTTGCTTAATTAGCTTGGATTAATGGAACTTGAAATCTGGAATAACCCCCTAGCTGTATAATATGGAGGTTCAGTGTCCCGTTTGGAATGCGCAAGTATTTTATTTCCTGCCACTGATGAACTGTTGCAATTCCAGAACTTACATAAATAATGTGTTTCTTCTTCTCCAAAAAAGACTTCTCGGATGAACATATTTTGGACAGTTGAGTGGTTGTTGTACAGCCTAAAAGAAGTACTTACAATATTTGCTAAAGTCGACAAGAATAAGCTTTCTACAGCTGTGCCATGTGTCTGTATTCATCATCTTTAAAGATTAAATTCTTAAGAATATTTCATAATACATTTTGGGAAAGCGGCACGCTGTCCTTGTACATGTTCTCAGTTTCGAACCAAAATAAGGGAAATCAAAATGAAAAAGAAAAAACCATCCTCGGATTGTTGGATTATTACACAGCATGCAATGAAACAAGACAGTACGCACGCTTGCTCCCTGTGTTCAATGAGAGCTGCTTCCACCCATGTAACAGCCAGCAAAAAATTTAACATCAAAATTTGTATTCAACAATGTGTATAAGATAGAATGCTGACTAAATAAAATTTTCAGAATAGAATATTATAAATGGGCCAAAATCTACTACAACCATAACTTCTCCAACGAACCATATTACACATGAAAACGTACAACTAGCCATTAATCTTATGAAAAGATAAATATTATAAGTTTGTGGATACATTTAGGGCCACAACTAGCCAGTTGCTTATATTTGCTCCATCTTGTTTGTTATCATAAAGCAGACAATCACACGCTCATATTCACATTACCTTATTTCAAAAGAGCGGTGGGGACTCCATGTCTCTATTGAATACAAATAAAAAAGTTTCACCATCCAAGGGTGTTTAATAATTTTGATATAGTCGACTACTACAACTTTGGTTTTGATCGTTTCACCATCCAAGGGCATTTAAAAATTTTGAATTTTAAATGTGGAAAATTGAAACATAATTTTTCTTAGATAAATAATTTTAAATAAAAAAGTTATCAACTATAAAATTGTATAACTCTTTGCGAGAGATACAACTTTGGGTTTGATCTTTCCTTTTTTTCATCCGAGATAGTTTGAAAATTTCAAATTTACTATGCCATTCCTTTTTCAGGGACAATTCTAGACTCCGCCATCTCTAGAAATTCATTTGTTGAAGTGGCGGCATCTAGAGCCTTCTCTAAATATAGAGGCATTTGTAGAGACGACTAAAATAGCGATTGCCTTTACAAATTTAATTTCTAGAGGCGGATAATGACCATTTTTAGAGGCGGTTGTAGATTGGGCCATATCAGTTAAAAAAGGAACCATATATGCTTGATTGTTTTTGTTTAGGTCGTATGGCTGTTCCCATTGTTGTAAGCAAAAGCAACAACAATTCCATAAGGTAGCAAATTAAATCTAACATGCAGGAATACTAGATGAATGATCCCAAATTCCCAATGTTAGCTGTAGCAGCAAAAGTTTTTCTTTCTTTTCTATTGTTTTCTAGTTATTTGAATTATTCGACTAAATCATGGGTGGTTGTGATTCATCGAAGTTTTTACTTGTACTCCCTCTGTTCTAAATTGTAGTTACTTTAGTTTTTTTGGTGAATACATTTTGCTCTGTATCTAGGTACATAGCAAAATAATGCACTAAAAAAGTCACCAAAAAAGTAAAAGTGAACTACAATTTAGAACAGAAGGAGTATTTGATAACCTGAGTGCTCTAAAAACTCCCTTCTGTGGATCGAACATGCAAATCTGGGGTAGTGTCAGCTGTCTTGTTCTCTCTGCGAGTTAGGCTGGTGAATGTGAATGTGGTATCTAATGTGATGAATGATATGGGAAAACCTGCTGTTATGAGTTAGTGTCGAGTCATGTGGTCAGGTCATGAACTTCTTGCCATATGTGCTGTGCCATGACTCTAGAGCCTAGTACAATACCAAAATATTTGTGCCTATTTATATACCTTTGCCTCCAGGGAGCTTGTCCCTCATCACGTCCAATCATTCATCTCTTTTTTGTTGCCATGATCTATTGCAAAAGCTTTAGTTGTGCCACCCATGCGCAGGTGCATGTAGATAGATTGGTGTGCGTAGTATACAAAGAGAGATCAAATGTGTGAAGTATATTCCCACCATTCTGTCTTCCACCCCATGCATCTTCTTCATTGTTGCTAGTGCTTTCCACGGGCAGATTCACACATGAACGAAGGCATCATGGTGGTGTTCCGTGTGAACAATGTATGAAATAGTTGGAATAGGTGGCAGTCAGGAACTAGACATGGCCAGGATAGAATTTTGGATGGCCAGCCGTAGGGGTGCTAGCTGCAGGGGATGGGTGGTGGGGGCACATAGTCCTTTGACGGGCCAAGCATGGGCTCAGGCGGGCTTGTAGGATCCTAGGTGTTGAATATGTTTCAAATTCATTTTCCAAGATAAAGGCCGAACTTCTGACGGAGCGATACATATACGCTTGCTAGGGTTTCACCGACATTTATTGTCATGTAAGCCGCCGTTACGGTGTTGTAACCCAGACTCTTGATTATAGTAAGGAGTGTTTGCTGGCTGACGCCCGTGGTTTTTTCCCTTCGCATTGGAGGGGTTTTCCACGTTAAATCTTGTGTCTCCCTGTGGTTTGATCTTGTGTTTTTTATCGTTTATTCGTCCTAATCATAACACTAGGATGGCCCAAAACCTCAACACATTGCTGAAGGAGTTCACGCCCGGTTGCACGCCAGCCATGAAGTACGAGCTCCGGTTTGAGAGCTCCGGCAAGCTCAGCGTGCGTGGCCGTGCCGATAGCCTGTCACATCTTATCCTCAGAGGCAACCAGCGGCAATGGGCTGGCAGCCTGTTCTCTTCCTTGACATCTCAGGCTGGATCGGTTGGGTGGACAGGAGTTACTTCATCACTATCCGAGGCTGGATCGACGCAGACATTGTCTACTACTAAGTTGATCAGCTGACCGACGCCTTGCTATGTTGGTGTTCGTGTTGGTTACATCAGTGTTATTAATTACTATAGGAGCTTCTCATTGTTGTGTCGACGAAACGACTGATCAAAGATTTGTTACCTTTCAGTTTTCTACTATGTCTATTCCCTTTACTCAGAAATGCAACTCTCCTCATGACCATGCCTACTCAATTCACATTGGAGCATGTTCTTCTAGATGCACGGTTCTCCTACTATTTTGAAAGACGTCTATGAGAATTCAATTCTTGAGAGTTAGTTCACGATGCATTTCACGCTGGACCAGCAGCACACGTTGTAGTCCTTCAGCTAGCATGTTCTCGATTCTAAGCGAGAAATAAATGACACTGTGCACTACGCCAGATTGCTTCATCACTGCCGGCCTCATCACTGTCGGAAAATGGTGACCGGCAGTGATGAGTCTCCACTATCGGTGCAACTCCCTGACAGACAAGACTTGCGCCAGGGAGCGCAGGCACCGGCAATGATGAGTCAGATTACTGGCGGCTCA
Organism: Bothriochloa decipiens; assembly: GCA_023333625.1. Lineage (NCBI taxonomy): Eukaryota > Viridiplantae > Streptophyta > Magnoliopsida > Poales > Poaceae > Bothriochloa > Bothriochloa decipiens. The sequence goes on along the minus strand of CM041638.1, from coordinate 37,768,119 downwards.
AGATACGAACCGGCAGTGATGTCTTGGACTCACATCACTGCCGGCTCGTGGCATAAGCCGGCCATGAAGGTACCTTAACACTGCCGGCTCTTGGCTTGGTCCGGCAGTGACTGTCTGACACCACAAAAAAGCTTGTACCGTCCTCTCCTTCCTCCTCACTCCATTCCAGAGAACACAGGAGCTCGTGCAGGCCTTTTTCTCCATTGTTACGGCTGCTAAAAACCGTGAGTTGAAACTTGGATTTTGAAGAATGGCTTGATCCTTCTGCTTCAAGGTTAGTCACAAGCATCCACTCCTTTAATTTTCTTGCTTAATTACTATTGATTTGATGTCTATATTGCTTGATTGTCATTCTTGTTCTTTCTCCATCCTAGAGAGCAATTTCGGTGGGGACTTTATGCAAGGCTTCCAAGCACTTTGTGGGAAATCCATCATCCAAGAAGCTAGGTTGGTGTCTAAATATCATCACCTATTTTTAAATCTTAGGCCAATTTATGGTTTGATCAAGATGATTGTTAGTATGTGATGCTCCAATTAGTTCATGTTAGGAGTAGAATAGATTATTTATAATATTATTAGGTGTTGACATATTATTTGGAGCTACAATGGTGTTCTTGATCAAGTCTCCAATTTAATTTTTGATATAAATAATTTAAGTATAATAGTGTCTCTAATTTTAGTTCCATTGAGTAGAATAATATTTTTATTAGTTAATAATAATTTTATTTATATGGGGCTATTAGTGGATACATTTTTTGGAGCTACATTGGTATATATGGTTTTCATTTATATATGTCTAAGCTAGCTACGCATTTTAATTTTTCCATAATTAATGTATAATATTGCACATGAAGCTAATCCACTGTCTATTAATTCCTCTATAATTCTTTTGAGCAGAGATGGATCGAGAATGGATGTATCGGTGTCGAATGGACGTCCTATACATAAAAGGCATCCAAACATTTATCGATGCTGCAAAAATTCATGCTGGGGCTGGCAACATGATTTACTGCCCATGCAAAGATTGCAACAATGAGAGAAAGATTTTGAATCCTGAGACTATCCGAACATGTTTGTTTAGGAGGGGTTTCATGCGAAACTATAGTGTGTGGGATCAGCATGGGGAGGGAAACAATGATGATGTGGACATGCCTAATGATGATATGGACATGCCTGACATGCACCACCACTATGATGATGAGGATCCCGTTGTCAACACGAAACTTGTGACTGTCGTTAATGATGTGTTTAAGAATACGCTAGCGGATGACACCGAGGAAGATGGCATTGATTTGATGTTACGTAATGCAGATACTGGGTTTCTTAGTGATAGACAGGTGAAAAAGCTAGAAAAAATGAGAGAAAATAGTATGACACCATTGTTCAAGGATTGTCCTATGAGCAAATTGGAGGCTGTCATTATGCTTTTAGAGTTCAAATCTACATACGGATTGAGTGACACAGGCTTCGATGACCTGTTAGCTAAATTATCAAAAATTCTCCCAGCACCAAGTGAGCTACCAGAAAAGACATACCAGGCTAAACAAATGATCTGCCCTCTCGGCCTTGAGGTTGAAAAAAATTCACGAGTGTCCCAATGATTGCATATTGTACCGTGGTGAAAAATACAAAGACCTAGATAGGTGCCCCTAGTGTGGAGCTCCTCGGTACAAGAAAGGGCTGTCAAATGGTGGTACCAAGACGAGCCTCGTAAAGGTTTGTTGGTACTTCCCTATAGCTCCATGGGTGCGCAGGCTATTCGCATGTGCGAAGACAGCCAAACTGCTACGCTGGCATGGCGAAGAGCGTAAGAAAGACAACATGATGAGGCACCCTGCTGATGGGCGTGACTGGAGGACTGTGAAAACCATGTTCTATAAGGACATCACGATGATGTAAGGCACCTTTGGGTTGGTTTGAGCACGGATGGGATGAATCCTTTCGACCAGGTTAGAAGCAATCATAGCACGTGGCCAGTGACGCTCTGCATATACAACCTTCCGCCCCACCTCGTTATGAAGCGTTCCTACATCCAGATGCCACTACTAATCCAATGCCCAAGACAACCCAGGAATGACATCGACACATTCCTAGAAACCAGTTATCGATGAACTGGTGAAGCTGTTTGAAGAAGGTGTAGAGAATGTTTGGGATGAGTACAAAAAGGAACAAATCACTGTCAAGGTGGTACTTATCGCTACAATTACCGACCTTCCAGGGAGAGGTTCACTGTCTGGAGAGAAGACAAAAGGTGATCAACAATGTGTGGAGTGCTTAGACGATACGAATTCGGTACAACTGCCCAACAACTCAAAAATTATTATTATGGGGCACCGTAAGTTCCTGCCCATGACACACAGATATCATAAAAACAAAATAAATTTTGATGAGAAAGTTGAAAAATGCAAGCCCCCTAAGTATCGAGACAGGAAAGAGATACTTCGAGAACTTAACAAACTAGATGTTATCCTTGGTAAAGGGGCCGGAGCTAAACCAGCGCCTGAAGGGAGCATCTGGAAGAAAAAATTAGTAGTTTGGAAATTACCTTACTAGCCAATCTTGTCTGTACGCCACTGTCTTGATCCCATGCACATTACTAAAAACGTGTGCTTTAACACGCTAAACACCTTGATGAGCACCGGGGGGACAAAGACAGATTCGTACGCCACACACAAGGACATGCAGTTCTTGGGAATTAGGCCAGAGCTGCATCCTGTGGAGCTAGAAAATAGCCAGTACGAACTTCCAGTTGCATCATGGACACTGAGCAAGAAGGAGCAGGATATGTTCATTTCATTCTTCAATGACCTCAAAGTCCCGACAGGCTATTGTGCAAACCCAAAGAGACTAGTGAACATGAGAGAACACAAGTTCAACTATGGAACTATGAAGGCCCATGACTATCATGTCATTATGACTCAACTTCTCCCAGCTGCCCTGCGTGACATCCTACTCCCAAATGTCTGTGCCGCAATCATAAAGCTGTGCTCGTTCATGAACATGATCTTGAATAAGGTCATTGATACGAGCATGCTAGACCAGCTACAGAAGGACATAGCCAAAGCTCTCTCTAGTTTAGACATGCATTTCCCACCTACTTACTTTGATATACCAGTCCATCTTCTCATTCATCTTGTTGACCAAATAAAAGCACTTGGCCTAATGTACCTGCACCAGATGTTCCCTTTTGAAAGGTTGATGAAAGTTTTCAGGAGGTATGTTATTAACAGATTCAGACCAAAGGGGGCATGGTTGAGGGATGGTCAACGGAGGAGGCCATTGAGTTTTGCACATATTATATGGACATCGACAAGGTAGGAGTTCCGGAGTCCCGTCACCAGGGAAGACTAGGTGGCAAAGGAACACTAGGAAGGAAAGTTTGTATAGTAAAATACGTTGTGGCTTGGACAGAAGCTCAGTTTGCTATTCTACAACAACCCAGGGAGGTGATGCCATACATTGAAGAACACCATCAAGAGTTGTTAAATCAGCGTCCGCACAAGTTACAGCCTTGGCATCATAAAAAACATAAAGCAAAATTTGTCGACTGGTTGCTGTAACAACCCAAAAATTCGAACTACAAAATTTTTTTGACAAAACCCTGAATGATGTGGTGCGACATGTCATCATCT